>JAENPR010000604.1:47500-381862 GCA_018135685.1 Themeda triandra | reverse complement strand
CAGCGTCCGGCGGCTGCGGCTGTGACGCGTCCGGCGCATGGCTTCAAGCAAAGGAGAAAGAGCCGTTGGCGCCAACGGTTGTGTTTGATTCGCGGGGACACGTGAGTCGCGGAGGAGCGCCGGACGCGTCCGGCGGCTTGCTCCGGACGCGTCCGGCCCTGAGTCTTGCGGTGTTGCCCGAGGTGGGTAGCGGCTAGTTGAGACCTTGGGTCTATAAATAGTTGGTTGGCCGGTTTGGGCGGTGGCGAGCACGCCCGGCTATGTTGCCTTGTGTGGTGGTGCTTGGAAGCCCTCTAACTCACATATGCTTGGTGGTGATCATTCGATAGTGTGAGAAGAGCGATTCTAGTGCGAGTGCTTTGTGAGATTGCATTTGTGGCACTAGGTGGTTGTGTTGCAAGCGGGAGAGCTTGTTACTCTTGGAGGATTGCCACCTCCTAGACGGCTTGGTGGCAAGAGGCTCCGTGGTAGCACGCGTGGAGATACGGTGCTCCGAGAAGAGATTGTGAGAGGTTCGGTGCTCACCTCGCGGGGATCGCGAAGAGTAGCCTTATTGGATTGCGCGTGTCATTGAGTTACCACCCTTGCGTGTGTGGGTTTGCTCTCCGGTGCCTTGAGGGGCTCACTTGAGAGTGGTGTCTTGCGGTGCCTTGGGCGTGCCTTGAGGGCAAGTGACTTGAGGGTCACACCGAAGAACCATCTAGGTGAAAAGACCTGGAGGAACCACCGAAGGTGTTGGTCGACACAACGGACGTAGCTTGGGGCAACCAAGTGAACTGGTGAAAAATCGCCGAGTCATCTTGTGTCCACACTTCGCGGTGGTTTGCAATCTCTTTCACAAGCTTTGTATTTACTTTTCTTACATTCTTGTATAGCTTGTGTAGTTGCTCTTGTGGTTAGTTAGCTTGAGTAGCTTGTTAATCACCTTCTTGCTTGTGTAGCTAGAAGTAGAGTAAGTTGCCTTGCTTAGCTTGTGTAGTAAAGTAAGATTGAGCTCTTGGGTTTGGCTTGTGTAGCTTTGTCCATGAGCATCTAGTGAGCTTAGGTTGGCTTTGTGCTTTTGCTCATTAGAATTGTGTAGGTGCACACCGGTTGCTAAAGTACTAGTTGCTTAGGTTTATGTGACCTTGCAAGCTAGACTTGTTTAGTGTGCACTAGCTAGATTGGCACCTTGTCTTCTTGTTTAGGATCTTTTACAAGGTGCATCTAGAGACATAGATAGAGGGGTGAAAGTCTTGGTTAGGCCGATAGATTTAATTCCGCACTTATATCGGTTTAGCCGGAGCGACTAGTTTTAAAAAGGACTATTCACCCCATCTCTAGTCCGCCATCTCGACCTAACAAGTGGTATCGGAGTAGGGTCTCTCATTTAGTGGTCTTAACCGACCCGAGAGGATGGCGGATTATGGGCTAGATGTTGAGTGTCCACACATTTTTGATGGCACACACTTTGCACGGTGGAGAAATTGGATGTCATGCAATTTTAAGTTTATTTCTCCTCAAATGTGGTGGATTGTAGATGTGGGCTTCTCTTGTGCAATTGAAAGGAAAACTCAAGCACAAAAGAATTGCTTCACTCTCAATTGCCAAGCTACTAACATCTTCTATAGATCTTTGGATGATAGCATATTTGAGGAGATCATGGATTTTGAGTCCGCTCATGAGATTTGGGTATATCTCAATGAGAAGTATGGAGCGGCCTCCGATGTTGTTGATGAGGAGTCCATGTTGGTGGCACATGAGGTTGTTGAGCATGACCATAACAAGGTTGTGGAGGATTGCTCCACCTCATGGTCAAGTGAGAAAGATGATCGATCTACCTCAAGCTCACTTGACAAGATGGAGGATGATGCCTCAAGTGATGCAAGTAATGATTCTACCCCAAGCACACTTGATGGCGATGATGGTTCATGCTCTAATGATGATGCTACTACAAGCTCTCCGACATCATCATATTGCTTCATGTCACAAGGTGACACTAAGGTATCAAGTTGCAATGTGATTGATCATGCCTCTTATGATGAGCTTGTTAGTAGACTTGCTAGCATGACCATGTCTTTAGAAAATGAGAAAGCAAAAACAATGAATCTTGAAAGTGAAAACTCTTTTCTAAAGACAACATGTGAACAACAAAAGCATCTACTTTATGTTACTACTTGTTCACATGATGTGCTAAAATTGACTCATGAGCAACTTTGTGTTACTCATGAAAACTTGTTGAAAGATCATGCTTTTCTCACTAAGAAGTTTTCCTTTGAAGAAATTAAAACTAGTGAGAGCTCATCACTTGGGTTGAATGATCAATCACATATGACTAACCTTTGTGATGTAGGGAAGAAGCATGTATCCACCTCTCATAATGATTTACTTGATATGCCATGTTCTTCACAATTAGATGCTTGTTCTACTTCTATGTCTTGTGAGACTAATCTTTTGAAGGAGAACAATAGACTCAAAAGCAAAGTGAAGAATTTGAACAACAAGCTAGAGAGGTGTTACAACTCTCAAGTCACCTTCGAATATATGTTGAAGAACAAGAGAAGATATGGTGACAAAAGTGGCCTTGGTTTCAACAAGGACAATGTTGGGTTGAGTGAAGTGCCAAAGATCACACATTCTCAACTCTTGAAGAGCTACAAGAGATTTGGCAACATGAATGGCATCCGCTACAACAACACCAACATCAAGGGAAAGAAATGGGGCAAGAGAAAGTATGAGAAAGAAAAGAAGAGGCTAGAAGAAGAAAGGCTCCCTCATCTCATGTGCTTTCAATGCAATAAAATGGGACATCTAGCAAGAACTTGCCCAAACAAAGAGAAGTCTCAACCAAAGCCACAAGATGAGCAAGAAAAGAAACCCCAAGATCAAGTCAAGATCAACAATGAAGTTAAAATTGATGACTTGAAGATCAAGAAGAAGAAAACAAGAAGGGGTGGAAGAGCTTATTCAAGGCATCCAACTCTTATTCTAGATGCCAAGATGATGATGAGCAAGAATCAAGAGAAGAAAAATTTGGTTCACATCAAGTGCTTCAAGTGTGGAGAGATGGGACACTATGCCTCGGGTGTCCTACCAAGCTTGAGAAGAAGGCTCAAGCAACTCAAAAGAGGCAAGGCAATGAAGAGCATCACATGAGCAATGAAGAAAAGGCTCAACCGAAAGAAGATGTTATTGATGCGGGAAAGGGGACACATGGCTCATTCATGTCCCCTAGGTAACAATTCTAAGCCTATTTCAATTGATGCAAATAATATGCTTAGAAAGGATGGTAATGGTACCTCTACGGTCTCTATTGCAAAACATCCCGCTATCCATACTAAGGCTTTGCCTAGGTATGTGGCTCCTAACTTGAGAGGACCCAAACATGTTTGGGTACCATCAAAAAGTGGATGATTGTGTGTAGGTACCATGGCATTGGAGACTTGATTCAATTGAGTTCATTTCATTCATCATTTGATTGAATCAAGTATTGAAGCTTAGTGCTATTCCTCTCCCAATGCCAAGTCATGACAAGTGAAGTCCAATGAGCTACAACATACAAGTGCAATAATCAAGTTGTGGTAATTTATTGGTCATATTCGACGGCTTGCAAAGTATTTGAGTTGAAGCTTGCTAGTGGATGATCATGTGCTTTCAAAGGTATATTCCTAGTTGATCTAATCCATTTGGGTGCATATGAGTTGATTGAATTGGATCGATATGCATATGTTGCTTGCTATGAGATGTTTGAATGGATTAATTGCTTAGCAGTCAAATTTGGATTGGTTTGGTTGGATATGATCACAAGATGACTCTTAATAAGTTTGAATGGATATATGTCTTGTGTTGGTATTCAAACAAGTTGATATCAAGTTTGATTCAATTTGAAGAAGCATAGCTCAATTGCTTAAATCTGTCCAAATTCTGAAATCTAAGCAAGCTGTGTTCAAATCTGAGGTTGATGGATCAAATATTATTGGATTGACTTGAAATTTGGTATGCATGCTCTACACCTATGGTATAATGTGCTGTACCAATTTCATGAATATTGGATAAGAATTGCTTCGGTTTTGGAGCATATCTTGTCAGCTATAGTGCAGCAGTTTTCAGCATGCAACAGTAAGTGAAGATGTGAAATCTGGTAGCAATCTAAAAGGCCAATGAAGCTCAAATTTTTACAGCTGCTGGTAGACTTAGTGTTGCACATCTCCACCAAATTTCATGGCATTTGGAGCTGTACATTGGGAGATATGAATTACTCTTTGAAGGGTACAGAATCTGCCAGAAAAGTGACTATCATTGGTTATATCAAGAGTCACTCAAATTGAAAGGTCCTCAAGTTGGTTTCATGTTTACAAGTGGTTGAGGAACCTAAGTTTGGTTTTAAATTGGTCTAGAAGCATGAAGAATAATGAGTACAAGGTCATTTGATTGTGAAGTGTATTTGTTACACAGTTGGGTACTCAAATCGAAGATCAAGATCAAACTCAAGATGAAGATGAAGTTTAAGTTCTAGTGACAAATTGAAGATCATTTGGTAGAAATAAAAGAACTTAAACAAGAAAGAAAAGGACTTAAGGAAGATTTCAAGTGATTCATCATATCAAGTCCAAAGGATCAATCAAAGAAAGGCAATTCAAGTGAGTGTCAAGGATAGTTCTTGGTAATCCAAGAGATATTGGAGATGCTCGGTTGAAGCAATCAAAAGGGTTGATAAAGTAAGCAAGCAACACCCAAGATAGAGAGCAATACATGACAAGTCAAGAAATAATACAAGTGGTGCACAAGTGGTACCCATTCAAGCGGTATTCTCTCATGAAAGCAAGAATCACAAGAAGAAGCGGGCCAACCACAACAAGAAAGTGCACTTGATCTCAAGTGGGTTTTCATCTCATATGGGTGAAGCATGGTATTCAATCATGGTATCTATTGGCTTCATCAAGCTTATAAATGGACTTCACATTGCTATTGGAGTAATGAAATTGGAATCTATGTGACTATCCTCTACTCCAACATAGCAAAGGTATCATTGTATTGTGCATGATCATTTCATCCCTTACTAGTATGCGGTTAGTGCATATAGTACATGCTTATTAGGATCATGCATAACAATGAAATGTTTTAAATTCATAGTCTACCACTATTGCTTGATTGTTTGATTTATCTAGTGGTATGAGTATGAGTTTGTTCATGAGCTAGTGAACCCAAGTACTTGATCTAGTTTGAATTGCATATAAATTTCAAGTACAACATTGGCAAGATAACCCTTCTAATAAGGTGTGAAGAAGCTTGTCATTGGTTCAAACCGGATTTGAATGTTTATAAGTGATTCATATTAGTTCAAGTCAAAGAGAAAGAAGCTCATGAAAGTTCTCAAGTTCAAGAATTGGTTATTCATGATAAATCCAACAAGTGGTTACCATAATGATAGTTCTTGCAAGAAACGTCTAGTCTATCACTATCTTCAAGTGGTGTTCCTGCAAGTGGTATGGTATACATGGTTTTCATTCAAGTGATATCTAGTACATCAAGATGATGGTTCCACAAGTGATCCTCAACTTTAAAGTGATCAATTCAAATCAAGAGAAGCTACCCTCACCAACAAGAAAGTGTTTGATTGGTTTGACTCATACTTTGTCATAGGGGGAGGAGCCCCACTTCATCGGTATTAGAGACAAAGAAACTTCAAGTGACCTACATGTAGTATCTTTGGTGCTATGACAAAGGGGGAGTGCCCAATGCATAGTTACAAGTGGATTCCTTGCAACTACATGTGGATTTTACAAGTGGTGTCATTCCAACATATGGTGTTGTCCATCAAAAATGAAGATTCAAGACTCAACCATCAACCCCTAGTTCCAATCCTTTGCATCAAGAGGATTATTTTATAAGTGGTATCTTACATGTGGTATCTTCAAGTGGTATTGCTTGCATACCTTTATGGTCATTGATGACAAAGGGGGAGAGAATTGTACAAAGATATGCGAAGAAGCATACAAAGGGAGAATGCGAAGAAGCATACAAAGGGAGAAATATGGAACAAAAGAAGCATACAAAGGGGAGTAGAAAATGGACATGGATCAAGAGGAGCAACATTAAAGAATGGAGGAGGATAAAAAATTCTGATTAAGAGAAGCACACAAGTAGGGGAGCAAGCTCATGAACTTGTTTGATTGCATTTGATATGTGCATATTCATGTGCTTGCTTGCATTCGCATAAGTTCTTATATTTCAATATGCAATGCTTGTGTGGTGAATGCTAGTTATAGAACTTGATTGATGATTTGAAAAACTAGCACGTATAGGATGGTTTAGCTAGTCACATGTGCTTTACATGTGGTACTAGAACCTTGCTTATAATGTTGATCTCATGAGGTATCTAGTGTTTTGTTTCATGTGATATCTAGCTAACCATGATGCTAAGGATGAACTTCAATGGTGCAACTCCGATTGGTATCACGCTTCAAAGGTTTATCTTATACACCTTAGCATCACTTAGTAGTGCTAACTCTCCTAAAATTTCCATATTTATGCATGTGTGCAAGCTTGAAACCAAACCATTTGGGCACACATGTAGGGGAGCTATCACTACCAAGTTGACTTTGTGGTACTTATCCAAATCATGACGTTGAGCCTAAATGTTGGATAAGTGGCATAAAGTCCAAATATTCTTAAATTCCATATCTTTGTAGAGTTGTCATCAATTACCAAAAAAGGGGAGATTGAAAGGTCCTTGTTTGGTTTTGATAATTGAGTGACAACTTTAGGTGGACTAACATGTGTGATGGTTGAGATACACGGGTTAGTTCACGGTACATGTGTGTGAGCAACATATGCCATGGTGGAGATGGCTTGGAGATGTTGTGAGGCTCAACACATGAGTTGATAAAGGAGCTCATTGCAAATGAGACATGACATGGAGTCATGTGACCAAGAGGTGAAGATCAAGATGAGGCTTGGCTTGATGGACCCGGTTGCAAGTGTGAAGGGCAAGTTGAGGCCGCAAATGCGAAGGACCATGCGATGGTGAAGCTTGGGCAAGACTTGGCGCCGATGGACCGACGCAACGGTGAAGAGCAAGTGAGGTCAAGATCGATGGACCAAGAGTGTCACATGATGATATGAAGTGGATCATATCATTTGATGATCGTGTCGTGCGTGCGGTGCATTGGCACAATGGAGGATGACGGTGGAGATGGAAATGCGCAAGGCAAAGGTATAACCTAGGGCATTTCATTTCACCGGTCTAAAGGTTGAGTAGAGAAGTACTTGACCGGATTTAGGATAGATGGCCGTACTATCAAGAGGGGTAATCTTGTTTGCATATCGGTCATCTAGTGCCACTTGAGCGATCTAACATTGCGATGTGCTAGGATCGAGTGGCGTTGTGAGATGAAGAGAAAATCCTTTGAAAATGATTGTGAAAATGCTAACACACAAGCACATGGAGTTGTACACTTGGTGGTGTTGGCACATTTACAAAGGTGGTGAATGTTCGCTGTGGTTTGTAGGGTTGAGTTGGGCTTGGGTCCCTCTCTCCCTCCCGCCGAGCTTGCGGCGGGATTCGGCGCTTTCGGGAAAATTGGAGGCATATTTTCCATTGCGCCGGATGCAAATTGTTGTTGGAAACATGCTATCTATGGTGGTCAAGTTGGTATACTTATGGGATAGCATGGTGGAGAAGATCGCGTTTTCAATGGGTCAAATCATGGATTTACAAGCGCCGGACGCTTGGTCGGACGCGCGGCGGGCGGGCCCCAGCGTCCGGCGCATGTTAGCTTGGCTCGGGTTGGTGGCTCCGCGTTCTTGGCCGGCCGCACGGCAACGCGGGCGTCGGGCCCGGCGTGTTCATCATGCGCGGCGTCCGCGCATGCTTGAGTCTTGCGTAGTGTCTTTATTTGTAGTAGCGGCGGACGCCGGCCGTGCGTCCGCGCCGGCGGACGCCTTGGCCGTCGTCCGGCGGCAGCCCGGACGCGCACCGAAACTTTTGAGTTTTGGCCGGTCGCGGACGCGGGCGCCGGGCGCAGCGTTGGCGAAGCGCCGGACGCCAGCCGCCGACGACGTGGCGGCACGGTTGGCCGCGGCGCCAACGGCCGTCCTGGGCGCGCGGGGCCGAAGCGCCGGACGCGTCCGGCGGCCCGCGGGCGGACGCCAGCGTCGGCGCATGGCTTCCAAGCAAAGGAGAAAGAGCCGTTGGGCGCCAACGGTTGTGTTTGATTCGCGGGGACACGTGGAGCGCGGAGGAGCGCCGGGGCCGTCCGCGCGGCTTGCTCCGGACGCGTCCGGCGAGTGCTTGCGGTGTTGCCCGAGGTGGGTAACGGCTAGTTGAGACCTTGGGTCTATAAATAGTTGGTTGGCCGGTGGCGCCGGTTCTTGAGCACGCCCGGCTATGTTGCCTTGTGTGGTGGTGCTTGGAAGCCCTCTAACTCACATATGCTTGGTGGTGATCATTCGATAGTGTGAGAAGAGCGATTCTAGTGCGAGTGCTTTGTGAGATTGCATTTGTGGCACTAGGTGGTTGTGTTGCAAGCGGGAGAGCTTGTTACTCTTGGAGGATTGCCACCTCCTAGACGGCTTGGTGGCAAGAGGCTCCGTGGTAGCACGCGTGGAGATACGGTGCTCCGGAGAAGAGATTGTGAGAGGTTCGGTGCTCACCTCGCGGGGATCGCGAAGAGTAGCCTTATTGGATTGCGCGTGTCATTGAGTTACCACCCTTGCGTGTGTGGGTTTGCTCGGTGCCTTGAGGGGCTCACTTGAGAGTGGTGTCTTGCGGTGCCTTGCGGGCGTGCCTTGAGGGGCAAGTGACTTGAGGGTCACAGAAGAACCATCTAGGTGAAAAGACCGGAGGAACCACCGAAGGTGTTGGTCGACACAACGGGACGTAGCTTGGGGGCAACCAAGTGAACTGGTGAAAAATCGCCGAGTCATCTTGTGTCCACACTTCGCGGTGGTTTGCAATCTCTTTCACAAGCTTTGTATTTACTTTTCTTACATTCTTGTATAGCTTGTGTAGTTGCTCTTGTGGTTAGTTAGCTTGAGTAGCTTGTTAATCACCTTCTTGCTTGTGTAGCTAGAAGTAGAGTAAGTTGCCTTGCTTAGCTTGTGTAGTTAAGTAAGATTGAGCTCTTGGGTTTGGCTTGTGTAGCTTTGTCCATGAGCATCTAGTGAGCTTAGGTTGGCTTTGTGCTTTTGCTCATTAGAATTGTGTAGGTACACACCGGTTGCTAAAGTACTAGTTGCTTAGGTTTGTGTGACCTTGCAAGCTAGACTTGTTTAGTGTGCACTAGCTAGATTGGCACCTTGTCTTCTTGTTTAGGATCTTTTACAAGGTGCATCTAGAGACATAGATAGAGGGGTGAAAGTCTTGGTTAGACCGATAGATTTAATTCCGCACTTATATCGGTTAGCCAGAGCGACTAGTTTTAAAAAGGACTATTCACCCCCCCTCTAGTCCGCCATCTCGACCTAACAATGGGGACGCGTCCGCTGCGGGGCGACGCCGACTGTAAAGTTTAGTTTCGGCGTCGGCCGGCGTCCGCCGGACGCTGGCCGGACGCGCGGCGGACGCGGCCGGCCCTTGTGCGGCGTCCGCGCGTCTTCCCGGAGGTCGACGCGGCGCCGCTATTCTTGCGGGCGAACGTGGGCGGATTTGCCCAAGTCGTCCGGCGTGGGCGGACGCGACCGAGAAAGTTTTGAGGCATCAAAGGTTCTTGCGGACGCAGCCGCCGGACGCGCCGGACGCGGGCCGGACGCGCGTTGATTTGAACGTTGGGCCGCCAACGGTCGACTCATCGCGGAGCGCGTGGTGGCGGGGCGCGTCCGGCGCTTGTTGTTCGAGCCCCCGAGGGGGTAACGGTTGGATGTTTGAGGTTGGCCTATAAATAGATGGTGGCGGGGCTTGGCCATCTCTCTTGACTTCCCAACTCATTCATTCATCTTTGTGAGCGAGAAAAACACTCTCCTCTCATCTCTCTTGCTTGATTGTGAATCCTAGTGAGATTGAGAGATCACCTAGTGCATTGCATTGCTTGAGGGCATCTAGTGGCACTTGTGGGTGGTTTAGCCGGTGGATTTCTTGTTACTCTTGGAGAGTACCGCTCCTAGCCGGCTTGGAGATTGTTGGAGCGTTGGCAAGAGAAGGTGATTGTTCTTGGCCACCTCCGGTTGATTGTGAGAGGTTTGAGCTCACCTCGTGGGGATCACGAAGAGCATCCTAGTGGATTGCGCGTGTCGTTGAGTACCTCGCTTGAGAGTGGTGTCTTGCGGTGCCTTGCGGGCGAGCCTTGAGGGCTAGTGACTTGAGGGTCACACCGAGGAACCATCTAGGTGTTGGTCGACACAACGGGTGACGTAGCTTGGCGGTGCCCAAGTGAACATCCGGGGATAAATCATTGTGTTCATCTTGTCTCCCGGTGATTGGTCATCATCCTTTGTGTGTTGCCGATTGTGATTGATTGTTCATCTCCTTGGTGATTGGCAACCTCGACTCGACACGTCGGTATAACAAGCTCCTACCCTCTCTTGTATTACTTTGATTACATTCTTGCAAAGTAGAATTGCTTGCGTGGTCGGTCGGGAACCACATCTTGTGTAGACTAAATCCCGTGGGTAGAATTGCTTGTGTGGTCGGTCGGGAACCACTTCTTGTGTAGACTAAATCCCGTGGGTAGAACTCTTGATCACTAGTGGTAGCTTTTGTGTGTACTAGTGATCACCTACTAGAATTGCTTGGATAGGAGGCTTGCAACATCTAGTAGGCTAAGCAAAACTTGCTTTCCGCCGTTTGTGTATCTAACGAAGTTTGCTTAGTGAGTTTGTAGAAATTTTTATAGGCTATTCACCCCCCCTCTAGCCATCTAGGACCTTACACCGGTGTATATGGGTCGCTCAAAACGTAATTTGTTTACCTATTTGAAGGACAATGTGGCGGAACCTCCTAAGTAATGTGGCCCACATGCACTAATCCTTGTCTTAACAGACCTCGGATGACAATGCATGTGTTCCACAAGACTTAATTAGCTCTGTCGGGTTAAACCCGAAACCTCCACGATTCTCCGAGCAAGGATCAATCATTACTAGAGACATTGCAGTGTACAACAGTTTTACAATAAAATAATATACATCAGAGTATAGGTGCGGAAGTCTTACAAACATAAGTTTACAAAACTAAAAGTTTTAACCTTACAAACCATAAATTAAGTTATTACAAACCATAAAGTAGTAGATAGCATTAGGATAACTTTATACAACACTTCAGACGTGGTGCTTGCCCAAGGCCAAACACACTACTCGTCGTCACTCTCCGGAACAACCGTCATGCAACAAGGTGCGAAGCACACCTGAGCATGAGACTCACCTGTAACAAGGGTTTAACAAACCCTGAGTACAAAAGTACTCAACAAGACTAACCCGACGAAAAAGGTGGTGAAGACTCAGAAATGCAGGCCAGATAGGAATCAAGGTAAGGTCCAAAGCAAGAATCAATTCTTTTGCAGAAAAGCCACTAAGAGTGAGTCCTTAACTTCAAGTTTTACTTTCAAGTTAACCTGTGGGGTTATTTATGCTAACTAACTTAAGTAAGACCAGCAGATCAAGATAATTCATACAACTCTCTTTTATTTCTATCATAAAGTAGCCACCACTTTTATCTACGATGTATGGTCGGAGGATCAAGTCTCCATAACCGAGGAGCACGACGATTCGAATCGATTTACTCAGCTGAGGATTCCTAAACACACGATATAAGTGGGACTCTAACCCACAATTATATCAACAATACCATCGGACATTCTAGAACTAGGCTCAGCTTCCGTGCCATCCGAGAATACTTGTACACCTCCAATACGGGTTACGTCCCACGAGGGTAACTAGTATCCCCGCCATCTCGCCACTCCCAATGCACGGGCTCACCGTACTAGTCCTTAGATTATCCTAGGGTAAAGTTTTTCCGTAGATATGTGAGTAGTTGCAAAGTCTTGTCCAAATTGGCCAAACAACGGCCGGTCCTCAACGACAAGTCGGAAACACTACATCAACCATATGATGCAAGTTACCCGACCGATCTTACTAATCATTAGCTACCAACATTAAGATGCCACATGTGATACCAACTTCCATCATTTAAAAGTAACTCGGTTGAAAACCTATTTATTAAAGCAAGACTAAGCATACTAAGCATTTTCGAAATAAACCGGTATCAAGGATGATATACAAGTAACAAGGTAGGTAATGCATCAATTAGGGTTTCCCGCAACTCCTATTACTTAATGCATCAAAGCAAAAGCACAAATGGTAAAAACTTTGAAATACAAGGTATCAAAGCAAAAGCACAAATGGTAAAAGCTTTGAAATACAAGGTAGGGTTTGAATGTAACCGGGGCTTGCCTTGATCGAGAGCGTAGACGAAACCGGACTCGTCAAAACTGGAAACACCGAAACCCGACTCCGGAACTGGTTCCTCCTACGGATCGGCGTTACTCTCCTCGTTCACGTGGTCTACACGATAACGATATGTATTGACATGATTGAATATATAACATGATGCTTGACGGATGTATAAAGAAGATTAAAGACAAGCACAATCAATTAATTAAAGTGCCGAAGGTCATTAGGGTTGATGACCTAGGGTCTTCACTCAAATCCAAAGTCAAACAAATAATTAATAACTAGGGAAATTAAATCCTAAAACAAAAGTTGTCAAATTGATTTCAAAAATTAATTTTAAGTAGCTTATATCAAAAATAGTGCACCAATAAATTTTTATGATTTTTGGATAAATAAATAAATTACTAAAAATCGGAAGACTCATTTTTAAATTAAAAGAACTAATTTTTGAACATAGCAAAAGTACTCAAATTTGGCATTTTGAATTTTCCTAGAGGACATCATAAGGAACACACACAAAAATTTTTAGAATTTTTGGAGCTACACATGAATTACTATGAATTTTGAAAGAAAATAACATTTTCGGCTAAAATAGAAATGGAAAAAGAATTAGAAAAAGAAAAAGGCTAAGCTGGGCCGAATCCGGCTGGCTCGGCCCAACACTATTGGCAGCTCGGCCCAACAGTAGCAGGCCGGCCCAACAAGGCCTACCCGCTCTGGGCCGACGGCGGCGGCTAGCTCGCCGGCGATTTCTCGCCGGCGGCGAGGTTCTAGGCGGCGCGACTTGGCCCTACGTGATCCTCGTGACACGGCGCACCGACTGGGGTATGAAATGCGACGGCTGACGCGGCGGCGCATGCTCGCCGGCGGGCATGGCGGAGCGGCGGTGCGGCGATGCGGCTGGGAAGCTCACCGGAGCTTCTCCGGCGGCGCCAGCGCGTGCGCAAGGTGCTATGCGACGCGGCAGAGATGATGCGCAAGCCAATTAGTCCAGCGCGAGGCCCTAGCGACCTCGGCCTCGCACGCGGCGGCTGCGGCAACGGCAAGCCGGCAACGACACACGGCGGCCGGGTGCTACAATGCCCTAGAGGCCAAACAAAGAGCATGGACAGGTGCAGGAGCTCACCGCGGTGACGGTGCGCTCGAAGATGAAGATGAAGGACGGTCGGAGACGAGAGCTTGGCGGCGGAAATGGCATCGGCGGCGGACTCCGGTGGCACGGGCGGCGCTCCGGCGTGTCCTGTGCACCGATGACCAAACCAAGGGGAGCACCATGAGCAGCACGTCAAGGAGAGCATGAGTACCCAAGGAATAGAGAAAATGAGTCAAGACGGCGACGAACGGTGGCGGCGATGTCGCGGCGGCTCGGCGACCGGACGCGAAGAAGATGACGGCGTTCGGGCGATTGTGCGGGAGCTAAGGGGCTTGGTGGTGCTAGGCGGGTGCACGAGCTCAGGGCGGACGTGATGGCAAGAGCAAGTGGCTTGCGGTGGCTTGACGGCTATGGTGGCGAGCGGCGAAGCTATGGCGGCAATGGCGCTGGCGGCGGCCGAGAAGGAGAAAAGAAAAGGAGGGGAAAAGGGGTTGGCCGGCCGGGGCTTTAATGCGCGAGGACGGAGAACGGAGAGGCGACACGGGGCAGCGAAGCTTCGAGCTCGGCCGTGCGCTGGCGGCCGGCGGCGACCGGGCGGCATTGTAACATCCTAGATGTTAATGACAACTAAAACTTGATTTAGTATTTTATTAAAGCAAAATCATCGAGCATCATGGCATAAATGCATTCATGTTTTAATATTTTTGATGTGATGCTTTTTTTTAATATGAAATGATGCTTGTGATCGCTAATGACCAATCGGTTAGTGTAGAAATTAAATCAAGCTCAAAACTTCTTTTTAAAACTCTATTTCCGAAATCTTGGTTTTATCCCCTTTTCAATTGTTCAAAATCTATCCAGAATTTGGGGTTGGTTCAAAAAGGAAAATTGTGGGTCTCGATGAGAGCTACAATGTTGGTGTTTGAAGTTTTTCAAGTTTCTTGAAAGAATTTCAAATAATTTTGAAAATACTGATTTCCAAGAATTGTCCCCTTTTGATTTTAAATTTATATTTCAAAAACTATCCATATTTTGGGAAAACTTTCTATTGTGAAAAGGTTTGGTTTGAAAATATGAGTATTTCATAGTTTTGAAGATTTTCAAATTCTTTTGAAAAATCAAAAGTTATGCAATATGTTTGTTGAAGGTTTTTGCCCCCTTTTCAAAATGTGTTCTAAATTCATATTTCTAGGCCGAATCAGGAAAAGTTCCAGTTGGGAAAATTGTTTATCTTTGAAAATTAGGTCAAGTCTCTTTTTGGAGTTTTTCAAGTTCAGTTCAAAATTTAGGAGTATTTTGCAATTTTCGACCAGTGGCAGTTCTGTAAATTTCCCAAGTCGCGAGTTCCGTGTCCTGCTTCGCCGTCGACGGACGCCGCCGCCCTTCGATCACCTTCCAGTCGCGCCGCGACTGCTACCTCCTGCTCGAAGTGGCGGTGGAAAGCTGCTGCGTGTCCTCCTCACGTTGTTGTGGCCGCCCTAAAAGTCGAGAAGGACGACTCCATCTTCTCCTTTCTCCCGCTGTCGTGCTCTGCTCGCCATTGCCGTGCCCGAGCGAGCTCCGCTGCCGTTTGCCGTCGTATTTGATCCGTCCCAGACCAAGAAAACCACGAAATCAGTTTAGCCTTGAGCTAGCGCATCCACCAAGCCCAGCCGTGGCCCCTCTCCCCGGCTAAATCGCGCGTTACCCATCATCTTTCTCACGGTCGGCAAGCCGGACCGCCATGATCCGCGACCATCGATTGCCGTAGTCGTTGGCTCATCTTCGAATTCGTCTTCACCATCATAGTCGCCATCATCTGAGGCTCACGGGGCTCGCGTTTGTTTGTCCTCTGATGCACAGGTCGCGCGGGAACGCCGCTGTTGCCGACGAGAGCGCGCTGCCGCCATGGCTGCCACCGTAGGCACCGAGCTCCGCCTCGCATCTGTCTCTTCCGAGGTAAGCATAGGACTCGCCTTGAGCTCCTAGTCGCGTCCATGCTCTCAGTTTTGCCTCGCCTGCGTCGCAGCCCGCGCCATCGCTTGCCGCGCCGCCGTGCCCGTCCTCGCCGCCGGCGAGCACGCTGCAGCCGCTACTCCTCCGCAACAGTACCACCACCGAGTTCGCCTAGTTGCCAGGAAGCCGTAGGATCAAACCGTGTCGAAAAATACCCATCCGTTGGCAAGTTACGCCATGGCAACGTCGGCCCTCGCTGGTCAACCGTCTGGAGGTTGAAGACGACACTGTAGCATTTGATTTATTTATTTCAGAAAATGTTTAAATGGTGCTTTTCTTTGGTAATTCATAGTAATTATTTTATAGCTCCAAAAATTCTGAAAAATTTTGTGTGTGCTCCTTATGAGGTCCTCTACCTAAGAAAAATACCATATGCCAATTTTGAGTAGTTTTGTTTTGCTTAAAAATTAGCCCTTTTAATTGAAAAATGTTCCTTCTCTTATTTTTAGTTATTTATTTATTGCTTCAAAAATCTTGAAATTTATTTTGTAGCCTTCTTAAGGTATGAGGAGTTTAAATTTATTTTTGGGATTATTTTGATAACTTTTTATTTTGCCATTATTTGATGCCACGATAGCCGTAAATGACCTTTGGTGCCGTGATTAGTTATTTGAGCCTTCTTACTCAAGTCTTTAGGGTTTAGTCGATGTATTCTTATGAATTATCTTGATCTGCTGGTTTGTCTAGAATAAGTTTTACATGTGTAATTCTAGATATTTGGGTTAAGATGGTTTGTTGGTTTACAACTTTATCGTGAAGGAATGTTGTACTCAAGTTTATGATCTTGCTAAGTCATCCTTAATGCATCATGCCATGAGCTCATCAAACTAAAATGCGTCATTAATTACGTGTAGACATTTCGAGAGAGTTGGATCTTGATGATCGAAGTGGTATTCGAGAAGGTGTTATACACCATTGAAGTTGGGAGTTATCTATTTGACATTGGTGTTGTCCATCCCGATGATGATGTCATCTCTTCATGATGTTGGTGCCAAGCGTAACATTGGGATTCTAACTACTCGCAACGCAGTAGCAAGCCCCCGGTTTAAACCCACTACTATTTTGCGATGCTTTATTTCAACTTGAGTCTATTGTATTGTTCATTAAGTTTATAGGAGTTGATTGAAGCCGTTTAAACATGACTTCCTTGATCCACTTTTATATCCTGATATCCCACTTTTATGTTAAGATCGATCTCCTATTCTTAGCCATGCTTAGACTTCGGTAGAAGTCGAATGGTGACTACATCGTTCATGAGAAATCAGGTTTATCTTTGTTTCTCAGACCTAAAGACGGGTCGTGAGGGCATATGAATATGATTATGGTAGTAATAAATTGAGACCGGTCGGGTAACTTGCATCGGGAATGGAGTCTTGATGTAGTGTTTACGACCGAGTCGATTAAGGACCGTTCGTTGGTGTACGGTGATATCGAGACTAGTTACCACATGCATTATTGTGATATATTGTGGGTCGCGCCCACGTATATCGGTATCCGTGGGCGAGATGTCCCATGTACCATGTGGAATGATATATGGCTGCGGTTGTTATCCCGTATATCGTGTGATCTCGATATTCTCGGGAGTTAAAGTCTCCGTGTCTATCGGTGATCTAGATCCCAGTGGGTATAAAAATGGATTCGAATCGCCGTTGCTTCTCGGAGAAGAAGACTCGATCGGTGTGCATCATCGTAGTAACAACTTGAAGTTGATAAGGAATCGATTGGAGTTGGTTGATAAGCTTGAGTTTGGGCAAAGGCAGATTTTCTTTCTATTGATAACTAATGATGAGTTAAATTTGTTTTATAATAGCAGGTGCTAATCTAGTTTTAGTAGGTTGAATAAAACTGATGCTTTAGTCCGGCTTAAAACATTGATAGTAAGGTTTAAGATTAGTAATGCTTTTCCGCAAAACTCCCTTTTCTATCTCAACTACTCAAAAGCCGAAGATATCCTTGAGAGTCTTTTCTTTTTAGTCGGGTAAGTCTTGCGGAGTACCTTGAATGTACTTAGGGTTTGTTCTACCCCGTTGTGTGTGCCGATTGTTGCTTGAACCATGTTGTGTCGCCGGGCTCGACATGATTTGGTCGCTCTCGCGACTTAGGTGTCCTACCTAAGTTGTCTTACAGATCTCTACTCTACTTCCGCAATATAAAGTTAAGTTTGTAAAATGTTAACTTATTCATTATTGCAAAATTAATTTTATAATTCTTCCGCACTCGATATATATATTTTGTAACAAATGTTGTAATGTTGTGGTTACTCCATTGTTGATCCCGGTATGAGTTTAATTGTGGTTCAATCGGGGTTCGTTAAGGACACCCGACGAGCTTCATAAGTCGTGTGGAACACATGCATAGTAATCAAGTCTCGTTAAGACGAGGATTAGTGCATGTGGGCCACATTACTTAGGAGGTTCGCCACGGAAATTATATAATTTTTTTTTATTGTAACATCCTAGATGTTAATGACAACTAAAACTTGATTTAGTATTTTATTAAAGCAAAATCATCGAGCATCATGGCATAAATGCATTCATGTTTTAATATTGTTTTTGATGTGATGCTTTGTTTTACATATGAAATGATGCTTGTGATCGCTAATGACCAATCGCTTAGTGTAGAAATTAAATCAAGCTCAAAACTTCTTTTTAAAACTCTATTTCCGAAATCTTGGTTTTATCCCCTTTTCAATTGTTCAAAATTTATCCAGAATTTGGGGTTGGTTCAAAAGGAAAATTGTGGGTCTCCATGAGAGCTACAATGTTGGTGTTTGAAGTTTTTCAAGTTTCTTGAAAGAATTTCAAATAATTTTGAAAATACTGATTTCCGAGAATTGTCCCCTTTTGATTTTAAATTTATATTTCAAAAACTATCCATATTTTGGGAAAATTTTCTATTGTGAAAAGGTTTGGTTTGAAAATCTGAGTATTTCATAGTTTTGAAGATTTTCAAGTTCTTTTGAAAAATCAAAAGTTATGCAATATGTTTGTTGAAGGGTTTTTGCCCCCTTTTCAAAATGTGTTCTAAATTCATATTTCTAGGCCGAATCAGGAAAAGTTCCAGTTGGGAAAATTGTTTATCTTTGAAAATTAGGTTAAGTCTCTTTTTGGAGTTTTTCAAGTTCAGTTCAAAATTTAGGAGTATTTTGCAATTTTCGACCAGTGGCAGTTCTGTAAATTTCCCAAGTCGCGAGTTCCGTGTCCTGCTTCGCCGTCGACGGACGCCGCCGCCCTTCGATCACCTTCCAGTCGCGCCGCGACTGCTACCTCCTGCTCGACGTGGCGGTGGAAAGCTGCTGCGTGTCCTCCTCACGTTGTTGTGGCCGCCCTAAAAGTCGAGAAGGACGACTCCATCTTCTCCTTTCTCCCGCTGTCGTGCTCTGCTCGCCATTGCCGTGCCCGAGCGAGCTCCGCTGCCGTTTGCCGTCGTATTTGATCCGTCCCAGACCAAGAAAACCACGAAATCAGTTTAGCCTTGAGCTAGCGCATCCACCAAGCCCAGCCGTGGCCCCTCTCCCCGGCTAAATCGCGCGTTACCCATCATCTTTCTCACGGTCGGCAAGCCGGACCGCCATGATCCGCGACCATCGATTGCCGTAGTCGTTGGCTCATCTTCGAATTCGTCTTCACCATCATAGTCGCCATCATCTGAGGCTCACGGGGCTCGCGTTTGTTTGTCCTCTGATGCACAGGTCGCGCGGAACGCCGCTGTTGCCGACGAGAGCGCGCTGCCGCCATGGCTGCCACCGTAGGCACCGAGCTCCGCCTCGCATCTGTCTCTTCCGAGGTAAGCATAGGACTCGCCTTGAGCTCCTAGTCGCGTCCATGCTCTCAGTTTTGCCTCGCCTGCGTCGCAGCCCGCGCCGCCGTGCCCGTCCTCGCCGCCGGCGAGCACGCTGCAGCCGCTACTCCTCCGCAACAGTACCACCACCGAGTTCGCCTAGTTGCCAGGAAGCCGTAGGATCAAACCGTGTCGAAAAATACCCATCCGTTGGCAAGTTACGCCATGGCAACGTCGGCCCTCGCTGGTCAACCGTCTGGAGGTTGAAGACGACACTGTAGCATTTGATTTATTTATTTCAGAAAATGTTTAAATGGTGCTTTTCTTTGGTAATTCATAGTAATTATTTTATAGCTCCAAAAATTCTGAAAAATTTTGTGTGTGCTCCTTATGAGGTCCTCTACCTAAGAAAAATACCATATGCCAATTTTGAGTAGTTTTGTTTTGCTTAAAAATTAGCCCTTTTAATTGAAAAATGTTCCTTCTCTTATTTTTAGTTATTTATTTATTGCTTCAAAAATCTTGAAATTTATTTTGTAGCCTTCTTAAGGTATGAGGAGTTTAAATTTATTTTTGGGATTATTTTGATAACTTTTTATTTTGCCATTATTTGATGCCCCGATAGCCGTAAATGACCTTTGGTGCCGTGATTAGTTATTTGAGCCTTCTTACTCAAGTCTTTAGGGTTTAGTCGATGTATTCTTATGAATTATCTTGATCTGCTGGTTTGTCTAGAATAAGTTTTACATGTGTAATTCTAGATATTTGGGTTAAGATGGTTTGTTGGTTTACAACTTTATCGTGAAGGAATGTTGTACTCAAGTTTATGATCTTGCTAAGTCATCCTTAATGCATCATGCCATGAGCTCATCAAACTAAAACGCGTCATTAATTACGTGTAGACATTTCGAGAGAGTTGGATCTTGATGATCGAAGTGGTATTCGAGAAGGTGTTATACACCATTGAAGTTGGGAGTTATCTATTTGACATTGGTGTTGTCCATCCCTGATGATGATGTCATCTCTTCATGATGTTGGTGCCAAGCGTAACATTGGGATTCTAACTACTCTGCAACGCAGGCAAGCCCCGGTTTAAACCCACTACTATTTTGCAGATGCTTTATTTCAACTTGAGTCTATTGTATTGTTCATTAAGTTTATAGGAGTTGATTGAAGCCGTTTAAACATGACTTCCTTGATCCACTTTTATATCCTGATATCCCACTTTTATGTTAAGATCGATCTCCTATTCTTAGCCATGCTTAGACTTCGGTAGAAGTCGAATGGTGACTACATCGTTCATGAGAAATCAGGTTTATCTTTGTTTCTCAGACCTAAAGACGGGTCGTGAGGGCATATGAATATGATTATGGTAGTAATAAATTGAGACCGGTCGGGTAACTTGCATCGGGAATGGAGTCTTGATGTAGTGTTTATTCGAGCGATTAAGGACCGTTCGTTGGTGTACTTGGTGATATCGAGACTAGTTACCACATGCATTGTTGTGATATATTGTGGGTCGCGCCACTTATATCGATCCGTGGGGCGATGTCCCATGCACCATGTGGAATGATATATGGTCAACGGTTGTTATCCTGGTATATCGTGTGATCGATATTCTCGGGAGTTAAAGTCTCCGTGTCTATCGGTGATCTAGGTCCCAGTGGGTATAAAAATGGATTCGAATCGCCGTTGCTTCTCGGAGAAGAAGACTCGATCGGTGTGCATCATCGTAGTAACAACTTGAAGTTGATAAGGAATCGATTGGAGTTGGTTGATAAGCTTGAGTTTGGGCAAGGCAGATTTCCTTTCTATTGATAACTAATGATGAGTTAAATTTGTTTTATAATAGCAGGTGCTAATCTAGTTTTAGTAGGTTGAATAAAACTGATGCTTTAGTCCGGCTTAAAACATTGATAGTAAGGTTTAAGATTAGTAATGCTTTTCCGCAAAACTCCCTTTTCTATCTCAACTACTCAAAAGCCAAAGATATCCTTGAGAGTCTTTTCTTTTAGTCGGGTAAGTCTTGAGTACCTTGAATGTACTTAGGGTTTGTTCTACCCCCTTACAATTGCCGAGTCTTGTTGTTGCTTCGAACCATGTTGTGTCGCTGGGCTCGACATGATTTGGTCGCTTCTCGCGACTTAGGTGTCCTACCTAAGTTGTCTTCTCACGTATCTCTACTCTACTTCCGCAATATAAAGTTAAGTTTGTAAAATGTTAACTTATTCATTATTGCAAAATTAATTTTATAATTCTTCCGCACTCGATATATATATTTTGTAACAAATGTTGTAATGTTATGGTTACTCCATTGTTGATCCCGGGTATGAGTTTAATTGTGGTTCAATCGGGGTTCGTTAAGGACACCCGACAGAAGCTTCATAAGTCGTGTGGAACACATGCATAGTAATCAAGTCTGTTAAGACGAGGATTAGTGCATGTGGGCCACATTACTTAGGAGGTTCGCCACAGGAAATTATATAATTTTTTTTTATTGTAACATCCTAGATGTTAATGACAACTAAAACTTGATTTAGTATTTTATTAAAGCAAAATCATCGAGCATCATGGCATAAATGCATTCATGTTTTAATATTGTTTTTGATGTGATGCTTTGTTTTACATATGAAATGATGCTTGTGATCGCTAATGACCAATCGCTTAGTGTAGAAATTAAATCAAGCTCAAAACTTCTTTTTAAAACTCTATTTCCGAAATCTTGGTTTTATCCCCTTTTCAATTGTTCAAAATTTATCCAGAATTTGGGGTTGGTTCAAAAAGGAAAATTGTGGGTCTCCATGAGAGCTACAATGTTGGTGTTTGAAGTTTTTCAAGTTTCTTGAAAGAATTTCAAATAATTTTGAAAATACAGATTTCCAAAATTGTCCCCTTTTGATTTTAAATTTATATTTCAAAAACTATCCATATTTTGGGAAAATTTTCTATTGTGAAAAGGTTTGGTTTGAAAATATGAGTATTTCATAGTTTTGAAGATTTTCAAGTTCTTTTGAAAAATCAAAAGTTATGCAATATGTTTGTTGAAGGGTTTTTTCCCCTTTTCAAAATGTGTTCTAAATTCATATTTCTAGGCCGAATCAGGAAAAGTTCCAGTTGGGAAAATTGTTTATCTTTGAAAATTAGGTTAAGTCTCTTTTTGGAGTTTTTCAAGTTCAGTTCAAAATTTAGGAGTATTTTGCAATTTTCGACCAGTGGCAGTTCTGTAAATTTCCCAAGTCGCGAGTTCCGTGTCCTGCTTCGCCGTCGACGGACGCCGCCGCCCTTCGATCACCTTCCAGTCGCGCCGCGACTGCTACCTCCTGCTCGACGTGGCGGTGGAAAGCTGCTGCGTGTCCTCCTCACGTTGTTGTGGCCGCCCTAAAAGTCGAGAAGGACGACTCCATCTTCTCCTTTCTCCCGCTGTCGTGCTCTGCTCGCCATTGCCGTGCCCGAGCGAGCTCCGCTGCCGTTTGCCGTCGTATTTGATCCGTCCCAGACCAAGAAAACCACGAAATCAGTTTAGCCTTGAGCTAGCGCATCCACCAAGCCCAGCCGTGGCCCCTCTCCCCGGCTAAATCGCGCGTTACCCATCATCTTTCTCACGGTCGGCAAGCCGGACCGCCATGATCCGCGACCATCGATTGCCGTAGTCGTTGGCTCATCTTCGAATTCGTCTTCACCATCATAGTCGCCATCATCTGAGGCTCACGGGGCTCGCGTTTGTTTGTCCTCTGATGCACAGGTCGCGCGGGAACGCCGCTGTTGCCGACGAGAGCGCTGCCGCCATGGCTGCCACCGTAGGCACCGAGCTCCGCCTCGCATCTGTCTCTTCCGAGGTAAGCATAGGACTCGCCTTGAGCTCCTAGTCGCGTCCATGCTCTCAGTTTTGCCTCGCCTGCGTCGCAGCCCGCGCCATCGCTTGCCGCGCCGCCGTGCCCGTCCTCGCCGCCGGCGAGCACGCTGCAGCCGCTACTCCTCCGCAACAGTACCACCACCGAGTTCGCCTAGTTGCCAGGAAGCCGTAGGATCAAACCGTGTCGAAAAATACCCATCCGTTGGCAAGTTACGCCATGGCAACGTCGGCCCTCGCTGGTCAACCGTCTGGAGGTTGAAGACGACACTGTAGCATTTGATTTATTTATTTCAGAAAATGTTTAAATGGTGCTTTTCTTTGGTAATTCATAGTAATTATTTTATAGCTCCAAAAATTCTGAAAAATTTTGTGTGTGCTCCTTATGAGGTCCTCTACCTAAGAAAAATACCATATGCCAATTTTGAGTAGTTTTGTTTTGCTTAAAAATTAGCCCTTTTAATTGAAAAATGTTCCTTCTCTTATTTTTAGTTATTTATTTATTGCTTCAAAAATCTTGAAATTTATTTTGTAGCCTTCTTAAGGTATGAGGAGTTTAAATTTATTTTTGGGATTATTTTGATAACTTTTTATTTTGCCATTATTTGATGCCCGATAGCCGTAAATGACCTTTGGTGCCGTGATTAGTTATTTGAGCCTTCTTACTCAAGTCTTTAGGGTTTAGTCGATGTATTCTTATGAATTATCTTGATCTGCTGGTTTGTCTAGAATAAGTTTTACATGTGTAATTCTAGATATTTGGGTTAAGATGGTTTGTTGGCTTACAACTTTATCGTGAAGGAATGTTGTACTCAAGTTTATGATCTTGCTAAGTCATCCTTAATGCATCATGCCATGAGCTCATCAAACTAAAACGCGTCATTAATTACGTGTAGACATTTCGAGAGAGTTGGATCTTGATGATCGAAGTGGTATTCGAGAAGGTGTTATACACCATTGAAGTTGGGAGTTATCTATTTGACATTGGTGTTGTCCATCCCTGATGATGATGTCATCTCTTCATGATGTTGGTGCCAAGCGTAACATTGGGATTCTAACTACTCTGCAACGCAGGCAAGCCCCGGTTTAAACCCACTACTATTTTGCAGATGCTTTATTTCAACTTGAGTCTATTGTATTGTTCATTAAGTTTATAGGAGTTGATTGAAGCCGTTTAAACATGACTTCCTTGATCCACTTTTATATCCCGATATCCCACTTTTATGTTAAGATCGATCTCCTATTCTTAGCCATGCTTAGACTTCGGTAGAAGTCGAATGGTGACTACATCGTTCATGAGAAATCGGGTTTATCTTTGTTTCTCGAGACCTAAAGACGGGTCGTGAGGGCATATGAATATGATTATGGTAGTAATAAATTGAGACCGGTCGGGTAACTTGCATCGGGAATGGAGTCTTGATGTAGTGTTTCTGACTCAGTCGATTAAGGACCGTTCGTTGGTGTACTGGTGATATCGAGACTAGTTACCACATGCATTATTGTGATATATTGTGGGTCGCGCCCACGTATATCGGTATCCGTGGGGCAGATGTCCCATGTACCATGTGGAATGATATATGGCTGCGGTTGTTATCCCGGTATATCGTGTGATCTGATATTCTCAGGAGTTAAAGTCTCCGTGTCTATCAGTGATCTAGGTCCCAGCTGGGTATAAAAATGGATTCGAATCGCCGTTGCTTCTCGGAGAAGAAGACTCGATCGGTGTGCATCATCGTAGTAACAACTTGAAGTTGATAAGGAATCAGATTGGAGTTGGTTGATAAGCTTGAGTTTGGGCAAAGGCATTTCCTTTCTATTGATAACTAATGATGAGTTAAATTTGTTTTATAATAGCGGTGCTAATCTAGTTTTAGTAGGTTGAATAAAACTGATGCTTTAGTCCGGCTTAAAACATTGATAGTAAGGTTTAAGATTAGTAATGCTTTTCCGCAAAACTCCCCTTTTCTATCTCAACTACTCAAAAGCCAGCATATCCTTGAGAGTCTTTTCTTTTTAGTCGGGTAAGTCTTGCGGAGTACCTTGAATGTACTTAGCGTTTGTTCTACCCCTGTTGCAGGTGCTGACTGTTGCTTCGAACCATGTTGTGTCGCTGGGCTCGACATGATTTGGTCGCCTCTCGCGACTTAGGTGTCCTACCTAAGTTGTCTTCTGTATCTCTACTCTACTTCCGCAATATAAAGTTAAGTTTGTAAAATGTTAACTTATTCATTATTGCAAAATTAATTTTATAATTCTTCCGCACTCTGATATATATATTTTGTAACAAATGTTGTAATGTTGTGGTTACTCCATTGTTGATCCCGGGTATGAGTTTAATTGTGGTTCAATCGGGGTTCGTTAAGGACACCCGACAGAGCTTCATAAGTCGTGTGGAACACATGCATAGTAATCTGAAGTCTGTTAAGACGAGGATTAGTGCATGTGGGCCACATTACTTAGGAGGTTCTGCCACAGGAAATTATATAATTTTTTTTTATTGTAACATCCTAGATGTTAATGACAACTAAAACTTGATTTAGTATTTTATTAAAGCAAAATCATCGAGCATCATGGCATAAATGCATTCATGTTTTAATATTGTTTTTGATGTGATGCTTTGTTTTACATATGAAATGATGCTTGTGATCGCTAATGACCAATCAGTTAGTGTAGAAATTAAATCAAGCTCAAAACTTCTTTTTAAAACTCTATTTCCAGAAATCTTGGTTTTATCCCCTTTTCAATTGTTCAAAATTTATCCAGAATTTGGGGTTGGTTCAAAAAGGAAAATTGTGGGTCTCCATGAGAGCTACAATGTTGGTGTTTGAAGTTTTTCAAGTTTCTTGAAAGAATTTCAAATAATTTTGAAAATACAGATTTCCAAAGAATTGTCCCCTTTTGATTTTAAATTTATATTTCAAAAACTATCCATATTTTGGGAAAATTTTCTATTGTGAAAAGGTTTGGTTTGAAAATATGAGTATTTCATAGTTTTGAAGATTTTCAAGTTCTTTTGAAAAATCAAAAGTTATGCAATATGTTTGTTGAAGGGTTTTTTCCCCTTTTCAAAATGTGTTCTAAATTCATATTTCTAGGCCGAATCAGGAAAAGTTCCAGTTGGGAAAATTGTTTATCTTTGAAAATTAGGTTAAGTCTCTTTTTGGAGTTTTTCAAGTTCAGTTCAAAATTTAGGAGTATTTTGCAATTTTCGACCAGTGGCAGTTCTGTAAATTTCCCAAGTCGCGAGTTCCGTGTCCTGCTTCGCCGTCGACGGACGCCGCCGCCCTTCGATCACCTTCCAGTCGCGCCGCGACTGCTACCTCCTGCTCGACGTGGCGGTGGAAAGCTGCTGCGTGTCCTCCTCACGTTGTTGTGGCCGCCCTAAAAGTCGAGAAGGACGACTCCATCTTCTCCTTTCTCCCGCTGTCGTGCTCTGCTCGCCATTGCCGTGCCCGAGCGAGCTCCGCTGCCGTTTGCCGTCGTATTTGATCCGTCCCAGACCAAGAAAACCACGAAATCAGTTTAGCCTTGAGCTAGCGCATCCACCAAGCCCAGCCGTGGCCCCTCTCCCCGGCTAAATCGCGCGTTACCCATCATCTTTCTCACGGTCGGCAAGCCGGACCGCCATGATCCGCGACCATCGATTGCCGTAGTCGTTGGCTCATCTTCGAATTCGTCTTCACCATCATAGTCGCCATCATCTGAGGCTCACGGGGCTCGCGTTTGTTTGTCCTCTGATGCACAGGTCGCGCGGGAACGCCGCTGTTGCCGACGAGAGCGCGCTGCCGCCATGGCTGCCACCGTAGGCACCGAGCTCCGCCTCGCATCTGTCTCTTCCGAGGTAAGCATAGGACTCGCCTTGAGCTCCTAGTCGCGTCCATGCTCTCAGTTTTGCCTCGCCTGCGTCGCAGCCCGCGCCATCGCTTGCCGCGCCGCCGTGCCCGTCCTCGCCGCCGGCGAGCACGCTGCAGCCGCTACTCCTCCGCAACAGTACCACCACCGAGTTCGCCTAGTTGCCAGGAAGCCGTAGGATCAAACCGTGTCGAAAAATACCCATCCGTTGGCAAGTTACGCCATGGCAACGTCGGCCCTCGCTGGTCAACCGTCTGGAGGTTGAAGACGACACTGTAGCATTTGATTTATTTATTTCAGAAAATGTTTAAATGGTGCTTTTCTTTGGTAATTCATAGTAATTATTTTATAGCTCCAAAAATTCTGAAAAATTTTGTGTGTGCTCCTTATGAGGTCCTCTACCTAAGAAAAATACCATATGCCAATTTTGAGTAGTTTTGTTTTGCTTAAAAATTAGCCCTTTTAATTGAAAAATGTTCCTTCTCTTATTTTTAGTTATTTATTTATTGCTTCAAAAATCTTGAAATTTATTTTGTAGCCTTCTTAAGGTATGAGGAGTTTAAATTTATTTTTGGGATTATTTTGATAACTTTTTATTTTGCCATTATTTGATGCCCTGATAGCCGTAAATGACCTTTGGTGCCGTGATTAGTTATTTGAGCCTTCTTACTCAAGTCTTTAGGGTTTAGTCGATGTATTCTTATGAATTATCTTGATCTGCTGGTTTGTCTAGAATAAGTTTTACATGTGTAATTCTAGATATTTGGGTTAAGATGGTTTGTTGGCTTACAACTTTATCGTGAAGGAATGTTGTACTCAAGTTTATGATCTTGCTAAGTCATCCTTAATGCATCATGCCATGAGCTCATCAAACTAAAACGCGTCATTAATTACGTGTAGACATTTCGAGAGAGTTGGATCTTGATGATCGAAGTGGTATTCGAGAAGGTGTTATACACCATTGAAGTTGGGAGTTATCTATTTGACATTGGTGTTGTCCATCCCGATGATGATGTCATCTCTTCATGATGTTGGTGCCAAGCGTAACATTGGGATTCTAACTACTCTCGCAACGCGAGCAAGCCCCGGTTTAAACCCACTACTATTTTGCGATGCTTTATTTCAACTTGAGTCTATTGTATTGTTCATTAAGTTTATAGGAGTTGATTGAAGCCGTTTAAACATGACTTCCTTGATCCACTTTTATATCCTGATATCCCACTTTTATGTTAAGATCGATCTCCTATTCTTAGCCATGCTTAGACTTCGGTAGAAGTCGAATGGTGACTACATCGTTCATGAGAAATCGGGTTTATCTTTGTTTCTCGACCTAAAGACGGTCGTGAGGGCATATGAATATGATTATGGTAGTAATAAATTGAGACCGGTCGGGTAACTTGCATCGGGAATGGAGTCTTGATGTAGTGTTTCGACTCGATCGATTAAGGACCGTTCGTTGGTGTACCGGTGATATCGAGACTAGTTACCACATGCATTATTGTGATATATTGTGGGTCGCGCCCACGTATATCGGCATCCGTGCGTATGTCCCATGTACCATGTGGAATGATATATGGTCATGGTTGTTATCCCTATATCGTGTGATCTCGATATTCTCGGGAGTTAAAGTCTCCGTGTCTATCGGTGATCTAGGTCCCACTGGGTATAAAAATGGATTCGAATCGCCGTTGCTTCTCGGAGAAGAAGACTCGATCGGTGTGCATCATCGTAGTAACAACTTGAAGTTGATAAGGAATCGATTGGAGTTGGTTGATAAGCTTGAGTTTGGGCAAGCATTTCCTTTCTATTGATAACTAATGATGAGTTAAATTTGTTTTATAATAGCGGTGTGCTAATCTAGTTTTAGTAGGTTGAATAAAACTGATGCTTTAGTCCGGCTTAAAACATTGATAGTAAGGTTTAAGATTAGTAATGCTTTTCCGCAAAACTCCCTTTTCTATCTCAACTACTCAAAAGCCAAAGATATCCTTGAGAGTCTTTTCTTTTTAGTCGGGTAAGTCTTGCGGAGTACCTTGAATGTACTTAGCGTTTGTTCTACCCCCGGTGTGCCGACCGTTGCTTCAACCATGTTGTGTCGCCGGGCTCGACATGATTTGGTCGCTCTCGCGATTTAGGTGTCCTACCTAAGTTGTCTTCCGTATCTCTACTCTACTTCCGCAATATAAAGTTAAGTTTGTAAAATGTTAACTTATTCATTATTGTAAAATTAATTTTATAATTCTTCCGCACTCTGATATATATATTTTGTAACAAATGTTGTAATGTTGTGGTTACTCCATTGTTGATCCCGGGTATGAGTTTAATTGTGGTTCAATCGGGGTTCGTTAAGGACACCCGACAGAGCTTCATAAGTCGTGTGGAACACATGCATAGTAATCAAGTCTAAGACGAGGATTAGTGCATGTGGGCCACATTACTTAGGAGGTTCTGCCGACCGAAATTATATAATTTTTTTTATTGTAACATCCTAGATGTTAATGACAACTAAAACTTGATTTAGTATTTTATTAAAGCAAAATCATCGAGCATCATGGCATAAATGCATTCATGTTTTAATATTGTTTTTGATGTGATGCTTTGTTTTACATATGAAATGATGCTTGTGATCGCTAATGACCAATCGTCAGTTAGTGTAGAAATTAAATCAAGCTCAAAACTTCTTTTTAAAACTCTATTTCCGTAAATCTTGGTTTTATCCCCTTTTCAATTGTTCAAAATCTATCCAGAATTTGGGGTTGGTTCAAAAGGAAAATTGTGGGTCTCGATGAGAGCTACAATGTTGGTGTTTGAAGTTTTTCATGTTTCTTGAAAGAATTTCAAATAATTTTGAAAATACAGATTTCCAAAGAATTGTCCCCTTTTGATTTTAAATTTATATTTCAAAAACTATCCATATTTTGGGAAAATTTTCTATTGTGAAAAGGTTTGGTTTGAAAATATGAGTATTTCATAGTTTTGAAGATTTTCAAGTTCTTTTGAAAAATCAAAAGTTATGCAATATGTTTGTTGAAGGGTTTTTGCCCCCTTTTCAAAATGTGTTCTAAATTCATATTTCTAGGCCGAATCAGGAAAAGTTCCAGTTGGGAAAATTGTTTATCTTTGAAAATTAGGTTAAGTCTCTTTTTGGAGTTTTTCAAGTTCAGTTCAAAATTTAGGAGTATTTTGCAATTTTCGACCAGTGGCAGTTCTGTAAATTTCCCAAGTCGCGAGTTCCGTGTCCTGCTTCGCCGTCGACGGACGCCGCCGCCCTTCGATCACCTTCCAGTCGCGCCGCGACTGCTACCTCCTGCTCGACGTGGCGGTGGAAAGCTGCTGCGTGTCCTCCTCACGTTGTTGTGGCCGCCCTAAAAGTCGAGAAGGACGACTCCATCTTCTCCTTTCTCCCGCTGTCGTGCTCTGCTCGCCATTGCCGTGCCCGAGCGAGCTCCGCTGCCGTTTGCCGTCGTATTTGATCCGTCCCAGACCAAGAAAACCACGAAATCAGTTTAGCCTTGAGCTAGCGCATCCACCAAGCCCAGCCGTGGCCCCTCTCCCCGGCTAAATCGCGCGTTACCCATCATCTTTCTCACGGTCGGCAAGCCGGACCGCCATGATCCGCGACCATCGATTGCCGTAGTCGTTGGCTCATCTTCGAATTCGTCTTCACCATCATAGTCGCCATCATCTGAGGCTCACGGGGCTCGCGTTTGTTTGTCCTCTGATGCACAGGTCGCGCGGGAACGCCGCTGTTGCCGACGAGAGCGCGCTGCCGCCATGGCTGCCACCGTAGGCACCGAGCTCCGCCTCGCATCTGTCTCTTCCGAGGTAAGCATAGGACTCGCCTTGAGCTCCTAGTCGCGTCCATGCTCTCAGTTTTGCCTCGCCTGCGTCGCAGCCCGCGCCATCGCTTGCCGCGCCGCCGTGCCCGTCCTCGCCGCCGGCGAGCACGCTGCAGCCGCTACTCCTCCGCAACAGTACCACCACCGAGTTCGCCTAGTTGCCAGGAAGCCGTAGGATCAAACCATGTCGAAAAATACCCATCCGTTGGCAAGTTACGCCATGGCAACGTCGGCCCTCGCTGGTCAACCGTCTGGAGGTTGAAGACGACACTGTAGCATTTGATTTATTTATTTCAGAAAATGTTTAAATGGTGCTTTTCTTTGGTAATTCATAGTAATTATTTTATAGCTCCAAAAATTCTGAAAAATTTTGTGTGTGCTCCTTATGAGGTCCTCTACCTAAGAAAAATACCATATGCCAATTTTGAGTAGTTTTGTTTTGCTTAAAAATTAGCCCTTTTAATTGAAAAATGTTCCTTCTCTTATTTTTAGTTATTTATTTATTGCTTCAAAAATCTTGAAATTTATTTTGTAGCCTTCTTAAGGTATGAGGAGTTTAAATTTATTTTTGGGATTATTTTGATAACTTTTTATTTTGCCATTATTTGATGCCCCGATAGCCGTAAATGACCTTTGGTGCCGTGATTAGTTATTTGAGCCTTCTTACTCAAGTCTTTAGGGTTTAGTCGATGTATTCTTATGAATTATCTTGATCTCCGCTGGTTTGTCTAGAATAAGTTTTACATGTGTAATTCTAGATATTTGGGTTAAGATGGTTTGTTGGCTTACAACTTTATCGTGAAGGAATGTTGTACTCAAGTTTATGATCTTGCTAAGTCATCCTTAATGCATCATGCCATGAGCTCATCAAACTAAAACGCGTCATTAATTACGTGTAGACATTTCGAGAGAGTTGGATCTTGATGATCGAAGTGGTATTCGAGAAGGTGTTATACACCATTGAAGTTGGGAGTTATCTATTTGACATTGGTGTTGTCCATCCCGATGATGATGTCATCTCTTCATGATGTTGGTGCCAAGCGTAACATTGGGATTCTAACTACTCGCAACGCGAGCAAGCCCCGGTTTAAACCCACTACTATTTTGCGTATGCTTTATTTCAACTTGAGTCTATTGTATTGTTCATTAAGTTTATAGGAGTTGATTGAAGCCGTTTAAACATGACTTCCTTGATCCACTTTTATATCCTGATATCCCACTTTTATGTTAAGATCGATCTCCTATTCTTAGCCATGCTTAGACTTCGGTAGAAGTCGAATGGTGACTACATCGTTCATGAGAAATCAGGTTTATCTTTGTTTCTCAGACCTAAAGACGGGTCGTGAGGGCATATGAATATGATTATGGTAGTAATAAATTGAGACCGGTCGGGTAACTTGCATCGGGAATGGAGTCTTGATGTAGTGTTTCTGACTGAGTCGATTAAGGACCGTTCGTTGTGTACCGGTGATATCGAGACTAGTTACCACATGCATTACCGTGATATATTGTGGGTCGCGCCCACGTATATCGTATCCGTGGGCGATGTCCCATGTACCATGTGGAATGATATATGGTCTGCGGTTGTTATCCCGGTATATCGTGTGATCTCGATATTCTCGGGAGTTAAAGTCTCCGTGTCTATCGTGATCTAGGTCCCAGTGGGTATAAAAATGGATTCGAATCGCCGTTGCTTCTCGGAGAAGAAGACTCGATCGGTGTGCATCATCGTAGTAACAACTTGAAGTTGATAAGGAATCGATTGGAGTTGGTTGATAAGCTTGAGTTTGGGCAAGGCGATTTTCTTTCTATTGATAACTAATGATGAGTTAAATTTGTTTTATAATAGCAGTGCTAATCTAGTTTTAGTAGGTTGAATAAAACGATGCTTTAGTCCGGCTTAAAACATTGATAGTAAGGTTTAAGATTAGTAATGCTTTTCCGCAAAACTCCCTTTTCTATCTCAACTACTCAAAAGCCGCATATCCTTGAGAGTCTTTTCTTTTTAGTCGGGTAAGTGTTGCGGAGTACCTTGAATGTACTCGGGTTTGTTCTACCCCCGTTGCGTGTCCGACCGTTGCTTCGAACCATGTTGTGTCGCCGGGCTCGACATGATTTGGTCGTCTCTCGCGACTTAGGTGTCCTACCTAAGTTGTCTTCTCGTATCTCTACTCTACTTCCGCAATATAAAGTTAAGTTTGTAAAATGTTAACTTATTCATTATTGCAAAATTAATTTTATAATTCTTTCGCACTCGATATATATATTTTGTAACAAATGTTGTGGTTACTCCATTGTTGATCCCGGTATGAGTTTAATTGTGGTTCAATCGGGGTTCGTTAAGGACACCCGATGAGCTTCATAAGTCGTGTGGAACACATGCATAGTAATCAAGTCCGTTAAGACGAGGATTAGTGCATGTGGGCCACATTACTTAGGCGGTTACCGCACGCATGGCCGCCATGGCCACGCGGTGAAGGCGCCAAAGTGAGAAGAACAAAGGGAAGATGACGTCATCCACGGTGACAGCAAAGGAATTTTGCAAATTACTCCAGATTTTGAACTGCACTTAAAAATTTCCAAAAAGCAACCCTAGCTAAAATTTCATGCTCTACAATTTTCTCAACTGGACCATTTTCAAATTTTGAAAGGAAAATTGAATTTGAATCAAATTTTGAAAAGGGGACAAAAACCCTAGAATGAAATATTTGAAATTACTTTGGATTTTTCTAAAGAACTTGAAAAACTCCAAAACTATGGAATGCTCCATTTTCAAACTGCACATTTTCTCCAAAAAGATTTTTTCCAAAATATGCATAGTTTTTGAATTATGCTTTGAAATTCAAAGGAGGACAACTCGTCGGAAAACCGTATTTTCAAATTTGTTTGAAATTCCTTTTGAAAACTTGAAAAACTTTGTTCACCAACATTGTAGGTATCATCAAGCCCTACAATCTTGCTTTTTGGACTAACCCCAAATTCTTTGTAGATTTTGAATTAGAGAAAAGGGGGTAAAACAGTTTGCCGGAAACGGGTTTTCGAAACGAAATCGAGTTTGATTCTAGCCGACACACTTCTAGGCTATCAAAACAATAACAAGCATCATCTCAAGAGCACAATCAACCTAGAATATAAATTTATTTTAGTTGATGCACATCGTGGTTTACCTAACATGAATGCTTTGCAACTAATCATGATGACATGTCGTTTTTAGGTAATATAACATCGTAGATGTTATTGGACAAGGTATGAAAAAGAATACAAGGGTTTAACGAGAAGCTTTTGTCACGGGCTGGTAAGGAGACTTTGCTTAAATCGGTTACCCAAGCCACTCCAACTTCCAAGCTTTTGCCTTATCATGCTTTGATTTAACAAAGAACCTATGTGATCAAATAAGTGCTATGATCTGCCCGTATTGGTGGCCACAACAAGATGGTGAGAAGAAAAATGCAATGGCTATCTTGGCCTACGTTAACAAAAAGAAAGGAGAAAGGCGGGTTGGTATAGAGATTTACATCTTTTCAACTTGGCCATGTTAGCACGACAAGCTTGGCGTTTAATTCAATTCCCTGATTCCTTATGTGTCCGACTGGTTCGAGCAAAGTACTATCCTAATGGTGATTTACCGTATATGCTCTGAAAGAAGGGCCTAGTATTTCCTATTCTTGGCATATCCTGGTCCATGGACTTATAGAGTGAGAAATGGTGAGCACATTAAAACATGGGGAGACCCTTGGATCCCTGTCGATTATAGCACGAGCCCTCGTACTCCACGTGGTTCTACCTTGTTAACCAACTAGTGGGCAGGCGCGTGCGGTGCAATAGACTACTCCCTCCATCCCTAAATAAGCGTCGACTAGTCAGGAGAAGCTCCCACCTACTACATTGGTTTGCTAAATAATAATTAAAAAGGGGCACTGTGTTAGACAGTTAGATTCGTGTATTAGGATTAGTCCCCATTGGGAGCAACGATCATCAAATACGGAGAAATCCAATATGTAGATACAACAACTTTTCCTTCTGGAAATTTTCAGCCATTTAAATTTGCCAAACTCAGGGTAAATGGGCCCTTCACACATTGGGTTGCACTATATCAGTCAAATCCACGTTGGCAATGTCCCGAATGTTCATCTTTCCAAAATCTCATGCGCTGTTTAAAGGTTTTACAGGCCTTGAAGTACTCCCTCAAAACATGGGTTTCAGACAATCACGGCATTTGCTAAAATCCTGACATGAAAGCCTGCATCTTCAACCTGTCACATGCAGAAAACATTATTTACAGATGGAAACACACTAATTTAAAATTCCTGCAAGTAAACTAGCAGTAACAATATACTCCAGAGCAAGGTAAAGGCAGACAAAAACTTTCAAGATCTTGTATGTGGCTTGGTACGAACAAAAAAATGTATATACATATTTCACCAAAATCCTTGCAGTTAAATGTGTTTGTAAAGTGATCTGTGTTGGGTGATTCTAGGATGTGTTCATATAGTGGGTAATGCTAGAAAATGGACCCACGTAAAGTGTATAGCTCCAGAACACTGAACGAGACAGACCTTAGTCGCATTTGCATCTGCCTCTTAAGTGCTAGCTTTGCATTGTCATTCATCCGTTACAAAAGTTTCAATTTAAAGTCCCCTTCCTGAATACAAACAAATAGCAAATATCGGCACATGCATACTATGTATGAAAGATCCTATCACAGATGGACGAAAACCTTGAAAATAGAAATTGGCGAAGATAACAACCAAACAATGGAAGAATCCACAAAGCATGAGAAGACATGAATAATATTCCCTCACCTTAATCTTGCATTTCAACATCAGTGGATTCAAGCTCCATATTGTTCATTTGAATAGAGGCAACCAGATCCTCAATTCTCAGAGGAACATGCCTTGCTGCATACTGGAACAGAACCTGAAGATACAAATGGAAAACATAGGTAGATGTGATGGATAGGAAATAGTTTGGAGTACTAATGCACTCTCATGTCAGAACTTACTTTTGAATGGCTGTCGGCAAAAGCACGAGCACGATTTGGCTTTCCAACAAACTGCAGCTGACCGATTTGCATCTTTCCATCCACAAGTTTCACACTTTCATCTCTAACTGCAAAGCGGAGAAGATTCCCTGGTCGTAGGTTTGACTGTACAATCATTTCATATATAAGATTAAGTTTAATGATCCAAACATTCTCAGATACAGAAAACAGACAGGTTCATGGATCACGGAGGCAGATAAATTGCAAAGAAATCTAAAACTTCTAGTGTGCAGACTGAGTGTACCAATAATTTCATTAATCATGCCCTTATAAACATGGGAAAACACTAGGGTGCATAGTCTCATATAATAATTACTCATTTTTATAGGAGATAACATGGATTTGAAAACAATACCTTCTGTATGAATGCACTGTCCAAGCTACCAAATGCAACAGGAGGATCGTCAGAAGTAACTACCCTTCCATCTTCTAGCAGCTCCAACACAAGCTGATAGCACATGAAAAACAAGTCAATAAAATTATTAATTATAAAACAGAAGGAACATGCAATGCTTCATGTATCTTATTCTTTTCTTTTTGTAAAGAGAATGGTGAAATGTGTTGGCAACAATATAGTCAAACAATAGGAGACACACATACATGTTGTTCACTTGGTATTTCTCCCTTGTTGTCCGTATCAATAACATATTGGCTACAAGTCTCATCTTTCCATACCAGAGCAAGGGGAGTAATCCCAGCTTGATAATGTGCATGCCTGATAAAAAAAAAATTGTGAATCCTCAATTGATGAATGAAGTTAACAAACATATATGTTTACATTGTTTATTTGCTAGAACATATTAAAAGAAAGACGACAAGAGTTTTACTTGTTGTAGAACAGCAAGCCATCTTTGACATAGGGCACGCTGCCTGAGTATGCTGCTTGGAGACCCTCAAGATTACACTCGTACACAGGGAGTGCACTGAATCTATATCTATGGTATGTTGATGGAGGATCACCAGCAGAAGTTTCTGCGATCTTAGAGTTGACCCAGAAAAACCTGAACTCAGCAGTGCAGTCATATAGCGAATAGCCTCTCCAACAGATCATATCGATGATATAGTATGTTTCATCAGGCTGCACCACAAACACAGTCACATTAGAAACAGGAGTAATGGAAACAAATAAGTTTAGAATCAAGCAGGTTGCAGCAAATGGAAAATGAATCTGTTCGGATAGGGTACCTCGTGAAAAATGCAGTCGAGAATGGAGTAGGAGCTCGCTGGGCCAGAAATATCTCTCTTTGATCCGTTGGGCAGAGCAGAAGGGAAGCGGTGAAGTATGGACCCGTTACGAACTCTGCTGATCGTCATGCCATTGGATGACACAACCAAACATCGCTTGCCAGAAGGCCGGGCAAAAACATGCCTATGCACATGAAAGGGGAAAAAAACAGCAGTGTCAGTCCTCCTATATTGTCGGTAAACCCTGGTAACTTTAAAACCCAGTAATACTACAGCATTATGCGAAGACAGAACTGGGGTGTTTGCTGACCACAATTGAACTGAACCCTATATTGTCAATAACAATAAACCCTAGCAGCTTTAAAACCCAGAAGTACTACAACATTGTGCAAAGATAGAACTGGGGTGTTTGCTGACCACAATTGAACTAGCATTGAATTGAACTCCTAAACTATCAATAAACCAACCCTGGTAATTTTAAACCCAGTGTTTACTACAACTACAACATTATGCGAAGACAGAACTGGGGTGTTTGCTGACGACAACTGAACTAGCATTGAATTGAACAATAAACCCTGGTAATTTTAAACACAGTAGTACTACAACTACAACATTATGCGAAGACAGAACTGGGGTGTTTGCTGACCACAATTGAACTAACTAGCATTGAATTGAATACTAGTTGTGTCGAGTGAGGAAAGAAGACACCTAAAAAATTTTGTTTGACATAGTGGATCGAACGAATGGAATCAACAAATTCACATATGCAGATTGATAGGTAGATTACGCAGAACGAGGAGGTGAGGACGGACCAGTCTGTGGCGAGGTGAGGCGGGGCGTCGACCATCCACTCGGGGAGCATGATCTGACTCGCGAACCACCGGCGCGCGTCGGCGCCGCGGAGCCTGGAAGAGGCGGCGGCCGCCGCCGCGACGCCAGCGACCGTGAGCTCGTGCTCGTGCTCGTGCTCGTGCTCGTGCTCCTCCTCATGCTCGACGTACTCCGCCTCCTCCTCCTCGTGCCGACGGCTGGCGGCTGCGGCAGGGGGGCCTGGGTGGTGAGGAGGGAGGTGGCGAGGGCGCGGGCGCGCGCCTGCACGTCGGCGCGCCGGGCGGACTGCGCCTGGAGCGCGAGCTCCCGCCGGCGCTGCTGGTCCGAGATGGCCGGGCGCTTGTACGGGCGGCGGGGCTCCGGCGGCGGCGCCATGGTCCGATTGGTGATTGGTCCCGCTAGAGAGGGTTGTCTTGTCCGAGGGATCGGGTTTTTTTTTTTTGGTTTTGATAATGGGCTGGGCTGGTGTATCAAAATTGGGCGGTCGTTACGTGGACTGGGCCGGTGTGTGGATTATCTTTACTGTGGGCTGGGCGGTGCATCGAAACTGGGCCGTGGTTACGTGGGCAGGGCCGGTGTATGATAAATGTTGCTGTGATAAATTGGGCCCTCTCTAACATTCCAGTTCACTTTGCCAATTTTCTGTTGTTGTTGTGATAGGGATGGGCAAAGCTATCTTGGAGGGGGCCGACTAATCAGCGAACGTCATTAGAACGTCAAGTAGCGAACGACGGACAAACACTATACTTTCCTCGTTTAGAAAACCAGACAATCCCACATTTAACCATTTTAGGAAATAATCAAATCCCACTACTTTTCCTATTTGGCAATTAGATTAAGCATGCATATACTTCCACCATGGAACGGACAGTACATTCTACTCTCCTCTTTTTTTTTTCCTTTCACTTATTCTTTTTGCACTAATATTTTCACTTTTTCTTCTGGAAAGGACAAAACTTTAGAAATAAAAAAATCACCACGTAACTGTTAGTAAAAGCCAATAGTCTTAGCTTATGTTGCAAAGCTAGATATCAAACTAAATTATACAACATAACTTATATTGAAAAGTTAGTAGTCAAACTTAGTTAGACTAACTAATCATCCTTTTAGTAAAGCCAAGAGATCAAACTAAGTTGTACCACATAACTTAGATCTTTAAGTTATTAGTCAAACTTAGTGAGTCTAAGTAATTATAAGTGTTAATAAAAAGCGCAGTAGTATTAACTTATGATCCAAAGTTAGAGGCCAATCTAAGTTATTCAACATAACTTATATTGATAAAATTAGCATTTAAACTTAGTCGACTAACTAATCATAACTTTCTAGTAAAGTTAATTATAATCTAACTTATATACATAACTTACAATATTATAAAATTGTAATATAACTTATACACATAACTTTTACGTATAATTTAGGTAACTGAACATCGTAAAAAACTTATATAGAAAAACTTATACACAACAATTACAGTACATGCAAAAGGTGAAAAAATTTTCTTCGAAACATATCCAAGTGGAATCTAGTTTTGTTCGTCTCAACACGTAGAACACAGCGGTGCAAACGGAATTGCAAATGGATATACGGTTTAGCAGCTATAGCATTTTAAAATAAATGTTTCTCTTTTTTCTTGTCTATATCAGCGCTGACGTCACCATGCACTGAAACTCCTCGCGCAGTGTCGTTGTTCGAGCGAAAGACGCGGGATTGGAATTGGGCGGAGCATCAGCACGCATGCGGCACAGAGTGTTCGCTAGTTCACGAACGAGTGAACGTTCATTAAAATGGAATTGGGATCTTGGAGACGTATGAAGCTAGCACCAAGAGAGCTCAATGTTTCAAAAGTTGTCTGTTTCACTGAAGTATATATTCTATTTGCTTCAGCTTGATCAACATTTAGAAGGACAAGTCAATATAGTGTGACGTAAGGCAAGTAAATGTCATGGAGATGGGTCCCATGGAATAGAAATAGATAACTTTGTGAAAGTTTGCAACTATATATAGATGGTACAGTCAAGCAATCTAGGTTAGAGATTCTGCATTCCAATCTTGGTCTACTGCGATTACATTAACATCGATATAAGAGCAAGGGCAATGATACCATCGGCTCGCCAACGAAATAGGTCCAATTAATTATGGGGCGACAACAGCAATAGCAATACATGAGCACATGCAACCAATGAGGAGCAAGCGAGGCAGCAGAGCAGCGAATGGGGGCGAGGCGCGCCTATACTGCCCGCTTCAAGACGTAGTTTTGCGAGACGCCCGCTGCGCACTCTCTCTTCTTTACTCTCTCCACCAGTAGGGATTCAGCCCACTTGCAGTCACCCATAATACTTGTTCTAAGTTATATGTTGTAATATAAGGTTATTTATTCTCTTGAAGTTTCGGTCATTCCTAATGACATGCAAATCATTTCTTCACACAGAGCCAACCTTGAAGATGTTAATTCAGACCAGCCTGGCAGCCTCTGCTCAATTAACAGAGTAGTAAACAGCTCCTGTCCCTAGTAGACCGCACATGCTCAAGTTGACCCTCTTGCTATTTAACCTATCCAAGTTCATATACAGTGTCTTGAAGTAGGTAGCTCTAATCTTCAAGAACTATACTATATATAGAAAAAAATATTCACCAGACTTTAATATGATAATAATATGAAAAAATCTTCAAAGGCCCTCTAGCTAGCTTCCTCCGGTTCCTGCAACCATGCGTTGCATTCCATGTCCATCGTCGTCTCCGTCCCTGCCCAAACCATTAACCAGTTCACCTCTCCTCCTCTTATTCAAACGTCGTTTCATTTTCATGCCGACCACGTCGGCGCCTCCCTCCATCTCGCACGTTGCGACGTAGCTTGCGTACGGAGGAATGCGGGACTGCCACGTCAGCACGTCGAACCGCTTACTCTCTCCGCGGCCTACAACGCCTTTGAGGACCTCCATGATCATCGTCTTGGGGAGCTCGCTCCGTGCCTTGCCCCTCGACTTGCGCCTGCCGTAGAACAAGCACGGAGCGCTAGGCGCGTCCTTCACCAGCACGCTGGTGAAGTAATACCCAGTCTCCACATCCGCCGGACGATGAGGTCCCCCGGTGGCAGCACCGAGCTGCAGCTCCATCGCTCCGGTGAACACCTTCAGCGCGCGGCGCCAGGAGCGCGCGCTCAGATCGGCTCGCAGAGCTGCGGCGTATTTGCTCGCGGCCGCGAACGGCGCCAGGTCGCCGGGGACCTGCTTATTGAATAGTGCCATGGCAATGCGCACCAGCTCCGGGCGCTCCTCTGGGTCCGCGCCGCCAAACGCGAGGGCTTTGAATAAGTACCAGAGCTCCTCCCGGCTCGGCACGCACAACCTGAGCGCCGGAACTGTGCCTAGCGCCGAGTGTGTCTCTGTCCTACTGATGATTATGATCTTGCTCTCACTGTGCGTGCGGTGGCGCATGCACGAGCAAAACCTTCTCCATCTCTCCTCCTCGCCCCCCTCGGAGCCGGCGAGGTCGATCACGAATATTGCAGCGGAAGCAGAGTCTATCAAGCCTTGATGATCGTCATGGCCCTTTAGATCAAGATCGTCACTTCTGAGACGGTGAATCTTGGCGAAGTGATCTCGCACCCTGTCGTCAAGGCAGGCATGCTCGACCAGCGTCCACTTCCCGACCTCGTGAGGGCCAATGATCGGGAGGACATCGAAACCTTGCTGCGCAGGTTGTTGTAGCAGGAAGCGGATGATTTGCTCCTTCTCCATCTGCCGGCCAAACATGCAGCTCTCCATGAAGAGGTAGGCGCAGTACGGCTGGCGGTTGATGGGGCGGGGGCAGGCACCGAGGAGCACGACGAACTCCTTCATCATGTCGCTCAACGCGGCTTCAAGGGTGTTCAGCACGGCGGAGACGGCGACCTGCCCCTGCGCGCCCGTGCGAGTGCGACCACTCTCCAGGCGCTGAAGCAAGCCGCCGGCGGGTGACCGGCTTGCCACCATGGCATTGGCATGTGATCTTCTTTTGGGGTCGATGGCTCGCCTCGTGAAGAAGGCGTCGAGCACGTAGGAGCCCCGGCACATGTCTGCCCTCAGCTGGCTGAGCTGGAGCAGCATCGCCCGGTTGGTGACCTGCCGTGCCTCGGCCTCCTCGACGACGACGCGGGCTCTTAGCAGCGCGCGCTGCAGCCTGACAACGTCGTCGTCGTCGGTGGAGCCAGCCTCCTGGAACTTGTTGACGAGGAAGGAGACAAGGCGGCCAACGATGTCGCTGGCGACTGCAGACAAAAACACCTCCATTGCCAATGCCCAATGCCCCTCTTAGTCTTAGGTACCTTAAGGCCTGGACGGCTCTACCCCTGACTGACTGAACAGCAATGAGCTTGTTAAGGACGTTGCTCTCGAATTTTATTTGTTCTTGACTGTGGGTGCATTTATGATGCCACATGCAGCTGACCCGAAGTTGCCGGCGGTGATCCGTACAGAAAAACATTGTCAATGTTGAAGCCGCTAGGCGCCGATGAAAAACAGTACTCTCCGTTTCTAAATTGTAGCTTGTTTGACGTTTTCCTATATATAGATATAGAAAAATTATTCACCAGACTTCACGGATCATAGATGTTTATGTTTAAAACTAATAGAAACTTTAATATGAATAAGTGTAAAAGTGGTCTTAGAAGACTCAACATGAATTATAGAAGTTGGCGTTAAGCAAGTCCAAGCCAATGTCTCTATGTCCACTGAAAACTACAAGAGCATACATTGCTGAATTGCTAAATGCTAATAGTAGATCAATGTATAGGTGACATGCACAAGAGCCAATATGAAGGAACATTAACATTCACAAATCAAAGTCACACGAACATTCACAAATAGAGGGTTGTTGACTCTGTCCGTGTCGCCTTGTCGTTGACTTCTCTTCCTCTCATTACCAAGGAACTTTCTTGCCGGGCACAAGTACAACCTTTGCATGCAGTTGAGCTCCGTGCAGTGACTCCGTCCATGGACGCCGCGATGAGCTCTCATACGAAGGAATGAGACCGTCCTTTTCGCACATGGCCCCTCTGGCTAGCTTCCTCCGGCCGGTCCCTGCAAGTCTGCAACCATGCGTTGCATACCATGTCCATCGTCGTCTCCGTCCATGCCGAAGCCATTAACCAGTTGACCCTCTCCTTCTCTTATTCAGACGTCCTTTCATCTTCATGCCGACGACTACGTCGGCGCCTCCCTCCATGTCGCACGTTGCGACGTAGCTTGCGTACGGAGGAATGCGGGACTGCCACGTCAGCACGTCGAACCGCTTACTCTCTCCGCGGGCAACAACGCCTTTGAGGACCTCCATCATCGTCGTCTTGGGGAGCTCACTCCGTGCCTTGCCTGTCGACTTGCGCCTGCCATAGACCAAGCACGGAGCGCTAGGCGCGTCCTTCATCGGCACGCTGGGGAAGTAATACCGTACCCAGTCTTCGCATCCGGACGGTGATGAGGTCCCCCGGCCCTGGCGGCGGCACCGAGCTGCAGCTCCGTCGCTCCGGTGAACACCTTCAACACGCGGCGCCAGGAGCGCACGCTCAGATCGGCTCGCAGAGCTGCGGCGTGTTTGCTCGCCGCCACGAACGGGGACAGGTCGTCGGGGATCTTAACGAATAGCGCTATGGCAATGCGCACCAGCTCCGGGCGCTCGGGTCCGCGCCGCCAAATGCGAGGGCTTTGAATAAGTACCAGAGCTCTTCCCGGCTTAGCGCGCGCAACCTGAGCGGCGGAACTGTGCCTAGCGCCGAGTGCGTCTCCGTCCTGCTGATGATTATGATCTTGCTCTCCCTGTGCGCGCGGCGGCACATGCACGAGCGGAACCTCCTCCATCTCTCCTCCTCCTCATCGCCCCCCTCGCCGCCGGCGAGGTCAATCACGAATATTGCAGCGGAAGCGGAATCTATCAAGCCTTGATGGTTGTCATGACTCTGTAGATCAAGGTCGTCACCTCTGAGGTGATGAATCTTGGCGAAGCGATCTCGCACCCTGTCATCGAGACAGGCATGCTCAACAAGCGTCCGCTTCCCGACCTCCTAAGGGCCAATGATCGGGAGCACATTGAAACCTTGTTGCGCAGGTTGTTGTAGCAGGAAGCCGATGATCTGCTCCATCTCCATTTGCCGGCCAAACATGAAGCTCTCCATGAACAAGTAGGCGCAGTACGGCTGGCGGTTGAGGCGGGGGCAGGCGCCGAGGAGGACGACAAACTCCTTCATGTCACTCAACGCGGCTTCAAGGGTGTTCAACACGGCGGAGACGACTTGCCCGTGCCCGCTCGGGCGAGTGCGACCATTTTCCAGGCGCTGAAGCAAGCCGGCGGTGGGTGATGTTGGAACCGTAGCCCGTCGTCGACGGCTGGAACGCGATCACCAAGCACCGGCGTGGTGACCACGGCGAGAGCAGCGAGCAGATGAAACAAACACGAGATGAAACGGGAGATTTGCGCTACCAACCGATGCAGCTTTTCGGTCTTTTATTCATGCTTTATATACACATGGATACACAAGATCTCAGGCCTAACAACCGAGAGAGATCCCCGCGCCGTGCGGTATCACCGTGCGCGACGTCGTTGCTCAGCGACGCGCACCGCGTGTGCAATGAACCTGCACGGCGCAGCCCGACCGACTCAAGACCTGGGTTGGTGTCGTGGCTTGGCACGCCTCCATCCACGCACAACCCCTAGCCCTACAATGCAGGACTCAATCTAATGAAGATTACAAACTGACAATGCAACAATTTAAGCTAACAAACTCCCCCTAAACTTGTTGCACCTCCATGACGCCAATGGCACTCCGCATCTCCACAAACTTCAGTCGCCCCAGCGCCTTGGTGAACATGTCAGCGAGCTGTCCAGCAGTCCCGACGTGTTCCACCTCAATCTTCCCTTGCTCAATGCACTCCCGAATAAAATGATACCTTGTATCAATATGCTTGCTCCGGTCATGGTGCACTGGATTTCTGCTGAGTGCGATTGCGGACAGATTATCCATGAGCAGCTTCACTGGCGCCTCTTTCATCCCCATCAGATCAGCAATCAACCGGCTCAACCATACACCTTGGCATGCTGCAGATGCTGCAGCCACATATTCAGCTTCGCAAGACGATAGAGTCACAAGCTTCTGCTTCTGAGACGCCCATGTGACCAAGCTCTTGCCCAGGAAATAGATCACACCTGTAGTGCTTTTTCTATCCTCCGGATCTCCTGCAAAATCGCTGTCACTGTACCCTAGCAGAATGGGTTTCAGTTCAGCTCCTCTTTCATATCTGCAGCCATAGCCAATTGTGCCTTTCAGATATCTCAGGATGCGTTTTACTGCACCCCAGTGTTCCTTCCCAGGAGCCTCCATGTGCCTGCTGACAACTCCAACCGAATAGGCTAGATCAGGCCGTGTGTTGACAATGTATCTAAGACTCCCGATCACACTTCTATATGCTGTAGGATTGATAGCTTCATCCTTCTTCTTCTTGCGTAGGTCTGCTCGAGCCTCCATAGGTGTATCACATGGATTGCAGTCCTTCATGCCTGCATTTTCCAGCACCTTCATCGCATAAGAGCTCTGACAGAGAGTGATTCCACCTTCTCCTTGCTTCACCTCAATGCCTAGGTAATAGCTAAGGAGCCCGAGGTCACTCATGCTGAACCTCTTCATCATCTCTGACTTGAACTGCTTGATGTCTTTTGCATCTGGTCCAGAGATCACAAGGTCATCAACATAAACTCCTACAATCAGAAAAGAGTTCTTGCCTGTCCTCCTGTATACAGCATGCTCTAGTTTGCTCCTGACAAAACCAAGAGCCACCATCTCCTTGTCAAGCCGAGCATTCCAGGCTCTAGGCGCCTGCTTCAACCCATATACTGCTTTGTTCAATTTCAGCACTTTGCCTTCCTTGCCAACTCTGAAACCAGGAGGTTGTTGCACATATACTGTCTCAGTCAGGTCTCCATTCAAGAATGCCGATTTGACATCCATATGGTGTACCTGCCAGCCACCCTGTGCAGCCAAAGCTAGAAGCACTCTCACTGTCTCAAGTCTGGCAACCGGTGCAAAAACTTCATCAAAATCCACACCCTGCTGTTGTGCATAGCCTTTTGCCACCAAACGTGCTTTGTGCTTGACAATGTTCCCTTCAGGATCTCTTTTAACCTTGAAAACCCACTTTAGCCCTATGGCTTTCTGTTTGCTTGGCAGATCAGCAACCACCCAGGTTTTATTTTCATCAATTGCCTACATCTCCACCTCCATGGCTTTTCTCCAACAATCTTGCTTCAGTGCATCCTCCACTGAGCATGGCTCTTCAGTAGCCACCAAACACACACCACTCAGTTCAAACCCGTGGACTTCATCGTAGTGTCCAAGCAAGTTCGTTATGGTCCTGTATCTTCTCGGTGCCTCATCTGTTCCTTCAGATGCATCAGTGGGTGGAGTCGCCCATTCAAATGGAACTGCGGTGATCCAGTGGGGTATGGGGTGGTGAATTTGAATCACCCTCGCGACGGAATTGATGCAGCGGCGCAGGCCGGAACACCTCCGCAGATGGATCAGCAAAGATCCAACTCGAATCCAGGTCTATTGTCGGACCGGAACAAGTGTGTCTGGATACTGAATGTCGAAAGTACACGGCGCCACCGCCTCGTCGCCTTGCCTGCTCTCCTTCTCCCCCCAATTCCAAGCTTTCTTCTCATTAAATAGAACATCACGTGAGATCATCAGCTTGCCCCTGATTGGATCATAAATTCGGTACCCCTTGGTACCCTTTTCATAGCCAAGAAAAACACCCGGTGTGGATCTGTCAGCCAGCTTATTCACCCCGGCCCAATCTTCTTCGCATATGCTGTGCAGCCAAACGTGCGAAGATGCCATACTCCAGGCTTTCTGCCGAACCACGCTTCGTATGGAGTGATCCCATTCAGGCTTTTAGTCGGTGCACGATTCAGAATGTGCACAGCAGTTTGAACTGCCTCGCCCCAGAACCTGCCAGGCACTTGCATCGTCTTCAACAGACAGCGTGCCATCTCAACGACAGTCTGATTGCGTCGCTCCACGACGCCATTTTGTTGTGGCGAGTAACCCGTGGTGGTGTTGTGCTTGATGCCTTGCTCATTGCGTAAAAAAAAGAAACGAATTGGAATTAAACTCACCCCCACGATCAGACCTGAACGCTTTCAGTCGACGGCCCAACTCCACCTCGGCCGCCAATTTGATCTTCTTGAAATAGATCAGTGCCTCATCCTTCGTTGTCAGAAGCTCAAGCCACATGAATCTGCTGTAGTCGTCGACGATCAGCAGGAAGTACTCCTTCCCTGCCGGTGTGGCCGGTGTGATTTTGCCACACAGATCACCATGCACTAGATCAAGGCCTCCAGTCGCTCTGTACTCCGTGGCCTTTGGGAACGGCGTGCGATGCTGTTTGCCCAAGGCACAACCATCACACACTTGCTCCATGCGCTTGATCAGAGGAATTCCCTCCACCATCTCCTTGGCGCCCAACTCACGAAGCGACCTGAAATTTAAATGGCCATACCGTGCATGCCAACGCCACGCGTCCTCGTCCATCTTGCTCATCAAGCAGATCGGAGATGTAAGATTCACCTTCAACACGTACAGGCGATTTCTTCTCTCCGCGCGTATGAGCACTCCACGCTCGCTCACGCCATCTTGACGACGCTCCAGTACTGTTAGAACGCCCCGATCTATGCCGATCGTGCATCCTGCTTCCTCAAGTTGCCCAAGGCTAACAATATTGCACTTCAAGGAGGGGATATAGTATACCTCGGTGAGAACTCGATGATCTCCACTCTTCCCGGCGATTGTGACAGCACCAATCCCGTGAATCTCCACCATGGATCCATCACCAAAACGCACCGAGCCACGCACCGATCTGTCCAGACTGGACAGTGCTTCGCGACACCCGGTCATGTGATTCATTGCACCGGTGTCCAAAACCCACGCTCCTGTGCCATATTCAGCTGGGAACACACGTTCCTGATTCAGGTACACGCGTTGCTCTTCCTGTGTGCTCGTCCGCACCATGTTGCAGACCTGAGCCACGTAGAGCACGCCAGACTCGCCAACATTGACATGGTGAGCAGCTTCCTGACGCTCTTCACCTTTTGGCTTCGTCTTGCACTCCTTCTCGAAGTGCCCATAAATGTTGCACTTGTGACATCTTCCTTTCCGTCGTGGTGTTCCCATCGACGTCAGCTTCCGACCGGAGTCACGCCCTTCACCGCCGGCGCGTGCCCCAGACTTATCCTTGTCCTTCTTGACATAGCGACCACGCCCTTTGCTGCCCGACCCCGATGACGAATCTTGGTCAGCACGGGCCTTGTATCTCGCTCTCCAATCATCCTCGCTCAGCATGAGCTTGGGTTGCTTGTCCGGATTAGGCTCCTCTTGAGGTTTGAATCTGTCCTCCGCAGCCCTCAGTCGACCGACTAACTCTTCGATCGTCAGGGTTTTCATATCGCAGAACATCTCGATCGTAACAGCTACCTGATTGTAGCGTGATGGCACGACACGGAGAAACTTCTTCACCACCCTAGAGTCGTCAACACTCGTCTCTCCAAGGCCTTTTAGATCTGTTGCCAATTTCTTGATCCGAATGGCAAAGTCATCGATAGATTCTCCTGCCTTGAAAGCGATTGACTCGAACTCACTCAACAACTTCTGAGCATTTACTTCTTTGACGCGATCTGCACCAAGACGCATCGTCTTGATCGCCTCCCATGCCTCCTTCACCGATTTCTTGTTCAGGAGCATCGAGTGCAACTCCGGTGGTACGCCTCGTAGCATAGCTCCAAGAGCCAGCCTATCTCGACGCCTCTCCGGCTTGTCAGATTCAACAGCATCCCAAAGATACATGCCCTCCAAGTTGCATTGGACGTGGGAGGCCCGCTCTTGATAATTGGTTCGGGTGAGCATCGGCCACACGAGATTTCCCGCAGCCTGATTGAATGCCCGATCCATGGACTCCTTTTCTCCAGATGTGCCCATCTTCTTGTCACCGGTCACGCCCTCCTTCTTCTACTTCTCGACTCCGGTAGATTGAACCACCGCACCACCTCTCCTGCTTCTCTCCGACACCAGCGCCTTCAACTTCGGCAACACCGCGAGCTGATACCACTTGTTGGAACCGTAGCCCGTCGTCGACGGCTGGAACGCGATCACCGAGCACCGGCGTGGTGACCACGGCGAGAGCAGCGAGCAGATGAAACAAACACGAGATGAAACGGGAGATTTGCGCTGCCAACCGATGCAGCTTTTCGGTCTTTTATTCATGCTTTATATACACATGGATACACAAGATCTCAGGCCTAACAACCGAGAGAGATCCCCGCGCCGTGCGGTATCACCGTCGCGACGTCGTTGCTCAGCGACGCGCACCGCATGTGCAATGAACCTGCACGGCGCAGCCCGACCGACTCAAGACCTGGGTTGGTGTCGTGGCTTGGCACGCCTCCATCCACGCACAACCCCTAGCCCTACAATGCATGACTCAATCTAATGAAGATTACAAATTGACAATGCAACAATTTAAGCTAACAGGTGACCGGCTCGCCATGGCATGTGATCTTCTATTGGGATCGATGGCTCGCCTCGTGAAGGCGTCGAGCATGTAGGAGCTGGCCCTCAGCTGGCTGAGCTGCAGCAGCATCGCCCGGTTGGTGACCTGCCGCGCCTCGGCCTCCTCGACGACGACGCGGGCTCTTAGCAGCGCGCGCTGCAGCCTGACGACGTCGTCGTCAGTGGAGCCAGCCTCCCGGAACTTGCTGACGAGGAAGGAGACCAGGCGGCCAACGATGTCGCTGGCGACTGCAGACAGCAGCACCTCCATTGCCAGTGCCCCTCCTCAAGGCCTCGACCCCTGACTGACTAAACAGCAATAAGCGCAGCTCTGGAATTTTAATTGTTCTTGATTGTGCGTGCAGTTACCATGCCACAGCTGACCCGAAGTTGCCGGTGATCCGGTACAGAAAAAGATTGTCAATGTTGAAACCGCTAGCCGCCGGCGAAAAATAGTATTAGCACCGTACCTAACGTTGTATAACCTGCCCTAACCTGCCGGCTTGCCGCTATTGAATACTCACCCAGCTCTAGGGATGGAAAATGGAAATGGATCGATATCCCATAGGGGTGGCACGGCATCACTGCATAGTGAAGTCATGCAAAAAATAAAGGCGCATCATCTTGCCAAAACTCTTGTAAATTATTGTTTCGCTCTTATCGATGAAAGCCGGTAACATATATTTCGGAAAAAAAATGGATATCCGATGATTTGGTTGTAGAATTTGGAAATTTTTGAGTATGATAGATGGACTGACCTGATCTGTTTTGCATATCAGTAACAGTAACCACATACTGCATGTGAACGGATAAAGAAAACATGCAGTAATGGTGCTGTCATGGCTCCTCTGTTTCATTAACTGAACAAAGCACAAAAATATGTTCTCCATATTCAGAATTTGTATACTGGATTCATTTCATTTCCACTCTTCCTGTTTCTCAACTGATACACCATTTCTTCCCCTCATCCACAAGATCAGTCAAGCGAAGTGTCAATAATATGCAAGGAACATAATATGTTTAATTTGTTTCCTAAACAAAATGTTTACTCTGCTTTGGCTCACCGTGTGCTGCAGATTTGGTGCAAATGTGCAGCTTGATCCGTCTGCCTCACGCGGAGAAGAGGGCCACACCCATACGGCGGGGAGCACTTCAGGAGTTGCTGTTGCTGCCACAACCATTCTGGTCTATGGGAGAAGCCAACAAGGAAACCAGAGACCAGGAGAAAAACGCTTCAGTAATCAGTACTTCACCAGTTCATAGTATCAGAACATAATGCAAAATAAATAAAAAATCAATTTACATGTGCCTCATGATTTCATATTTGTTGTAGTATCTACAAAACTTGTACTGGATAGTTGCCGCGCGTTGCTTTCTAGTGCAGACTACGGAGTAAGTCCCACACAAATACTGTGTGACAAATAAGACCTTATTATACCTACATCATCAAAACCAGAGCAGCAGAGGCGGGTTGAGGCAGGCCGCAGGCTGAGCAGAAAGAAGAATAATTTGGGCTAGGAAACTGGACCTTAGCTCTCCAGCCCAATATGGAGCCGATAATTCCCACTCTGGGCCTGGATGATGAGATGATTAGGAGCAAACAAGGTACTCAATCACTGTGACGCTCTGCTACGGTTGCAATTGCAATGCAAAGCAACGCTTCACGTGAGCCGTGAGGTGACAATAAAACAACAGCTTCGATGGAACGACATCGTGCATGTATGTACCATGCAGTACGCGCACAATTGATCAATATATAATATAATTCATCATTATTATAGTAAGATATAATAATGTGGCTGCCAGCTGGCTGGGGATTAGTCGTAGAGCGACGCGTGATTAGTACAGACGACGCACATGCCATGGTGCCATTGTCAAAGCAGCTGCTAACCTCCTTCCTTAATCCTCGGTCGATCATCGTCTCTGATTCTGACTGACAGGATATGCCTGCAGAGCGTCTCTGCATCCGTGAGAAAAAAAAATCAGTCCCCAATTGAACGAGGGTACAGTATATGCCAACCATCCGCCAGCTATCCGGCGCCCGGCGCCACGCACTAGTCACTGCGAGTGTGCAAGTTCTTTTTAATCCCTGCATTGTCCATGCCGTATACATTTGGATTCTTGGTTGAGGGGGCTCACGGTGTACTCGTGAGCACAATGAATACGTGTACCTACGAGTACGGGCACACGGATCAGACGGCACCGGGTCACGAGATGAGCTACTCTACCTACCGCCAGCATAGGAAATAGGATGGCCATGGCACTACGGCAGGGCATCTAAAAAGACTAGAACACCAAGCCACAAAGCGGCCAGACGCTATCCACGGTAGCAGAATTCTTTTCTACCCTTGCGATCTCGATCGACGATGATGGGCAGCTCGTTGACGTTCTTCAGGTCTACAGGAGTCCGCCTGAGGCTGCTGTACGGCCGTTCAGGTGGCAGGTCCTGCGGTGTCGTCTTCCCATTCGTTGTACCGGTGGCGTTGTCGATCACTGGTTCGTCCGCCGAGCGCTGCGTCTGTCTGTGCCGTGGTGTGCGTGGGGCGTCGTTTGTGCATCATCTTTTGCTCAGTGTGGATGACTGGTGGGTCCAGTGTGGGCACAGGCTGTCTCGGCCCCGTGCGTCAGCGGGGGTTCAGCGTGTTTGCATTGCGTGCGTGCCACCGGGTCTTTGAGTAATGGTGGGCTCGAGGGGACTGCACTGGCGGGGCCCATGGGATGGGAGCTGTACGTCCCGTTTTTGACGGACTCCAAAGCCCGCGACTGGTGGGGCCCACGTAGTGGCCGCTGCACGCTGCGTTTTCGTTGTCGTCCTCACGTTGGCTCGTAGGCGGATCAGTGGGGAGCTGTTCTCGGGGTATCTGACGCCGCTGTCCCTGTGGGTGGGCTCAGCCTCGCGTCCAGGCTCGCTGGGCCCAGCTGTCATTCTTTCGAGGTACCCTCGTGGTCGCGTGACGGTTTGGATGGCAGGGGCCACGGGAGGGGACGGATGAAAGCGGCTGTTGTCCCAGTGGGTGCGGCTTCTACCTTTTCCCCATTCCCCACCGTCGGCCTGAGGTAGGTGAAATCGGCTCGCCGGTTTTCCGTTCAGTGCTTCTAGCGCCGCCGGGGCCTTCGTCTAATTTAGGCGCTGTGCAATGTGGCTGCCGCCGGCGCGCGCGTGCTTTGTAGGTGCCTGGGAGCCAGATCGGGAGCTGTCGGCGGCTGGTTGGAGTGCCCGAGCGCGGGCGACCTGAACGAGGGGTCCCAGGAGGGGAAGCCTGCCTCATCGAGCCAGCGCCCACATCAAGCCAGCACTCGGCGTGCTCGTCCGGTTGGTACGTCCCTTTTTTCTACAATCTTTTACTACCTTGCTTTCGTCTGTCGCTTTCTACCTTTCCGTGTAAATGCTTACATGTTGCGTGGTGTGGTCGCATGGTCAGTGTGCTTGGCTTCTCTTTCGCCGGTGTTTTTTCTTCGAATTTGCGTTCTGGGGTTCACAGAGTGAAGGCGGCTCGATGTTCGTTGTCGGCGCGTCATTCCTGTCCCTGCTGCAGGCTGTGGTGGCGCGCGGCGGCCTGCCGTATGCGGCCGTCGTCTCTGAGTTCGCTGGAGACGGCGCGCTGGTGTACCGGGTCGAAATAGATGTCCCTGCTGTTGGAGCGGTCCGGCCCTGTCGTAGCCTCTTTTTCTGGGCCTCCATGGATGACTCTTTCGTCGACGGTCATGAGCAGGCTGCCCTCCAAGCCATGTCCTTCTCCGAAAAATATATGGGTTTGTGGTTCTTGATTATAATTTTGAGGGCGTGGTTTCCTGTAGCAGGGTGGCGCGTAGCGCTGTCTCTGTCGCTGCGAGGGCCGCTGGTGTCCTCGGTGGTCTTGCGAGGGAGAGGCATGATTTAGTGGTCCAGGCTGAATGTCTTATGACTTATGAGAGAAATTTCGGTTCTGAATCTTCTTGTTTAGAGTCTGCAGAGGCTTGGTGTGGTCTCTGTTTTCGAGTGATTGTACCTGCCGGCGAGTTTGTTGTATAGACAGATCTTCAGAGCTGTTTCAGAACTCTTTTCTTCGCACAGCCTTTGCATATTATGCTCTGCTTATTCTGTCGTGGTACCTGACTGTCGTAGATCAGCTCCCCAGACACCCACGGCTCTTTTGATATGTTATATTCTACTAAGTTTCTAAATTCAATAAACCGAAACAATTTCTCGCTGAGGTTCACTTTTGCACGATGACCAACAAGAGCTTCTACAATGCTAAGAAGACGTACAATGTTGCGGCCCTGGTGATGTCACATGGCCAGCATGTTGATATCCCTGCTGATGGTGCACAGGGTGGCGGTGCAAGTGAAGCTGCCGGTGAATCTGGGGATTCCTCAGATAAAAGTGTTGGGGACGGAGGTGCTACGCCGAGGCTCTTGGACGTAGGTTCATTCTAACAAAAATAGTTACTGTGTTTGAATCATCATATACATGTGCAGTACTCATATTTGTTCTTTCCTGCAGACTCCGCTGCTCAGTCTAACCAGCTTGGAAACACCGCCGACCAAGAAACATGGAAGGAGGTGGAAGGAGGTAGCCTGTTGATTCCGTGCCTCTCCAGGATACACACAGTTGAACTTTTCAGTTACTCTAATCTACCTTTATTTGCAGCGGAGCATCAAACAACGCCACCAAATCTTCTTGTCGCAGGAAGCTTTTACTGGACCCTGCTGATGCTGATGCCACTGATGCGGATCTCCCAGACTCAAGGTATGAGACACACAGCTGCTATGCTCTCGCTGTGCAGACAAATCTTCTTTAGCTCCTCTCTGTAGTGATGATCTGTAAAGTGATGATCAGTAATACTCTGCATGTGTCTTCTTCCAGTGCCACAGCTGACAAGCTTACCAGCGCCGATCATGGTGCCTCTTCTGAGGAACATTCTTCTACTCAGGGCAGATAGATCAGGCAATCTCCATACATTTGAAACTTTCACCTTGTCATGAAAGTCCCTTAGCAACATATTTTCTCAGTGCATTTCCAATTCTCTGCAGGAGCCATCAGCAGATACAGACTTTTGGCTGGACAGGCTCATAGCGTCTGCCGTCCAGAGAAGATTTCTGCCTGTTTTTTGTGGCGTGGCTTCCTCTCCAGCGGAAACTGACCCATCGTCTCTTGGCCCCCTGTGGTGACCAATAGGCAGGAAAAATTTCTAACTCCAGTGGACCACTCGGTTGGTCACTGATAAATTTTGATGTACAAACATTGGTCGCTCGAGTACCACTGGCTGACCTTGCATCCCCATGGAGATGCGTCTCGGTAGGATTGTTAGCATTCTGTAGGCACTTTCCTGAAAACACCTCGATTGCTAGGATCTGGTGCAGGATGATGTTTATGTGTGCTGCTGTATGATGTTCCATGCAACAAAACAACTCTTTTTATTCTGTCTATGTCGCGATAGGCTCTTCACACACTGCTTTCTATGCTATGTTTTCTTTTCGAGTCGCCTCAGACTGATGCATTGTTTCTTACAGTCAATGTGGCCATCATTTGCGCGCATGGGCGCGCGCAAATCACTAGTTACAGAGAGAAGAAGATAGGTTTTGGCTTAACGTACGAGAGGACTAGGAGTACCATGTACCGGTGAATGGGCAATCCAGTGGCATCACTGGCCGAACCATCTATCCGTTCTCCTTTTACCACCACACCACCAGCATAAGACAAGATTATATCACAGGATTACTTGATGAGTTTTAGGGGCCCTTTTGGAGTGGAGGAAAAATACATGAAAAGATGCGTAAGGATTTTGTTCTTGTATAGTATCCTTTGGCTCATAGTAATATGCAATTGGAAGACTAATTAAGGTGCGTTTTTTTAGAGATTCAGATTTCTCGTGAAATGTTTTAGATTATATGCCGCATCAAGGAGAGAGGTCAAAAACCTTTGAGCTAGCTGGAAGAGAAGAGAAGCCGGGGAACGAGCGGTAGCTCGTTTGGCAGCTCGCTCCAGGTGTGAGCGGCGGCACCCGGGTTCGAACCCGGCGCCCAGCGCTTTAAGCCTTCGTAAAGGCTGGGGGAGCAGCGCCCCCTTCGTCTAAAAAAAAAAAAAAGAGAAGAGAAGCTTTTTGAGCATCCTAATGGCTAATGCATAATAAGAAATATAATTACTCTACCTTTCTCTTGATAGGATTGACAATAAAAAACAAGGATGCGATGGTATCTATGAGTCGATACTTAACTCTTGTTAATTACTGGAGGAGCCCTTATGAAAGGATACCTATAGGTGGAATAAACGAGTAACAAGAATTTGTTCTTAAGACTCCTCAGTTTTTCTTGTATCAAGCCAAACACATAATTGCACGAAACAAGTAGTAGCTCGTTCGATTTGGTTTCCAAGCTCGGCACATGATTTTCACCGGTTTTCCCCCAATTTTCTACAGCTTCACGCGTGGATGCGCCACAATGGTAATGCCCGTCACATGTGAATAAAATGCATTTTGGTGGTTAATAAAAATTGAGCCCAAAATAAAGTTTAAGGACTTAAACGACCATTTTGACAATGTTTTTCGGACAAAAATTGGTCCAAAAGAAAAAAATTGAGAAGTTTGGAAAGTTTTACTAGATATATTAAAAATGGTAAATCTATTATGCACAATAAGTATCATTAAACTAATACTAAAAATACAATTAAATATTTATATTAAATGTACCTAGAGGTACAAATATCTACACTATTTTATTGTAAATCGAAATAATAAAAAAAAGTTCATCAAAAACGAGATATGCATTCATTTGGGACGGCGAGAGATAGCATAATATTAGTGGCGAGAGATAGCATAATATTTGTCCTTCCATGCTTTCTTGGCAAAATGGAAGATAAAATCACTAAATCACTTACCATATCAGTCATACGAGGCCTTGTTTATATTGCAAATTTAGCGCTCTATGCATGTATCCAAAAATTGATGTGACAAAGAGAGTGTAAAAGCTTAGAATTTTGTACGTATCTAAACAAGGCCCAAGTATAAAACTATATGTCTACACTACATATATTTCAGTTGCGACTACTGCATCTCAATCATACTCGTGTCCATCACAGAATGAATAATTCATCCACTTCTACTGGCCGCATCATCCCACTTCGCTTCACGTACTGGCCGAGGGCCGGAAGCCACGCGGGCCGTGTGGTGCACCGCTGCTGCGCCGTGCCGTGCCACAGAGGATCCACGTCAGCACGCGGCGCACGGTCCCCGACGAAAAATTTCGGAAGCTTGCCGCGCGCCGCGCGCGGGGCCCACACGTCAGCAGCCCGATTTCAAACCCAGCTAGCACTGCACACCTCATCATCTCTCCCCAACAACAGGCCATTAATTTCCGGGATCCTCGTTTCATTTCCCACTCTTTCCTCGCCGCTGCTCGCCGGCGCCGCCTGCCTGCCGCCGCCAGGCCCCGCATTCCGCGGGGGCACGGGAACACTCGCTCGCTCGCTCCCCCTGTTCTCCTCCGCCGCCGGAGCAAGTCGACTCCGGGAGGCAAAAGCAGGAGTTCTTGGTTCCTGGTGGTTCTTGGCTTCTTGCCTCCTCGTTTGCGTGGGTGGTGGAATCGCGTCGTCGTCGTCTTCGCTGGAATCCACCCTGCCTGCTCCGCCTCCGCCTACTCGCGCTAGAGGTGCGTGATTCTTTCTCAGTCGCCGCGTCCTCTGTTCGTGCTGAGTTGTTCGCCTGCTCGCGGCCGTGATTGCCAGCTTTCTTTCCTTTGTCTGCATTTGCACCCCGTTCTTGTTTTTGTTTTGTCCTCTCTCTGTAATTCTTTCTTGGGGGGGGGGGGTTGTAAAATGTTGCGAACTCGGAAGATTTCGAGCGGCGGTAGCGGTAGCGGGTGCTCTCTGATCCGTTCTTTTTCCGTTTTGCCCGGACGGACGAGTGGAGGGACTCCCCTGCGTTCCCCGGTTCAAATTCTTCTTTTCAGAAACTTGTTCGGACTGTTCGTGAGCGGAGGGACCCTTCTCGAAATCAAATCTTAACAGTGAAGACATTTTCCGGGCTCTGTTCCGGGAAAAACTGGAGTTTTTCTGTGGTTGTACTAGGAGATCTCTGTTTATCAGGAGTAAATCAGTGCTAGACGGTTCTGTGTTTTGGGGTTTAACCAAAGAAGAATCTTCGGAAAGTTTGAATTGGTTTGAAATCACAAGATGCTTTTGTCCTCACCTCGTTGCAAGCACTGCCGAAGATGCCTTCACTTGGTTGGTCCTATAAAATAAAAAACTTTATTTTTTAAACTGAACAGTACAGGCAGGGCCATTGTTTAGTCCTCTGGTTCTGTCGCACGCGATTAAGCTACACACTGATGAATCACGTTGACTCCGTGCACCAAGAACATGTTACTCCAAAATTTGCTGCGCGGTGTGCGCAGGTTGACCAAGCATGTCGGCACGTCATTTGATCCCTGATTTTTCAAGTCTAATTAATGACAGGAACAAGTCACTTGCAGTTTGGGTAATATCTGTTTCCTTTGGTTCCCGCTCGTTGATTGTCAATGCAATATTTTTCGAGTACTGAAAGCTACGCTTGTCATTTCACTGCCGTGCCAAGCCAAATGCCTGGCTCCACATGAACTCGTGGCTCTGACCTGAAGAAAATTAGAAAAATCGACGCTTGTTATCGTTTTCTCTCTCTCACTCAAAGTTTTTTTTTTTGTTTTTTAATTTTGCAGCGAAAGCTACTGATTGGCTTGTACAGACCAGCGAAGCCCAAGAGGGATCCTTGTTTGGTTTGGTCAAACAAAGCTCAGCTCCCTCCTTTTGTCTTGAGCATGGAATGCTTGCTGTGAGCTGCTGTGTTCATACTAGCATCTTTCGGTCTTGTCCTTTGTGATTGGAAGAGAAGAGAAGACGTGCTGTTTTGTGGCCTGCTATGTCTGTCTCGGAGAAGGTGGTGTCATCATCATCAGTTTCTTCGCCGTCAGATTTGGATCCCCTGTTGAAGGATCTTACGGAGAAGAAGTTGAGCTTTAGGAGGAACGTGGTGTCATTGGCAGCTGAGCTCAAGGATGTGAGGAACAAGCTTGCTTCCCAGGAGCAGCTGTTTGTAAGGGAATCTCAAACTAGAAAGGTTAGTGTGTAGTTTATAATTGGTATCTTCGGGGTTTGTCAGTGGAGTTTGTGCTGACTAGGAAGAAATCTTAACAGGTTGCAGAGACAAAAGCGAGAAGCATGGAAGAGGAAGTGAGCAAGCTGCAGAAATGCTTACAGGACAAGGATGAACAACTGCGTTCATCCACAAGTAGCACGGAACAGGTAAAGAGCTTTCATCACAGCAAAATACACTGCTTCTTGTAATTTATTGTAGATATGGCCTTAAATTGATCTTATTTTTGTTTTCTAGGAATCTCCTCATTATAAATTTAAATAATAGGTACAGAGTCCAAAAAATGTTGACTTTAATACAACACCGACAATTTAACTATTCAACTTGATCATGGCTACCTAATTTCTGCTCTGAGTGTCACTATTTCAGTGGCTAATGATTTTGGTTATGCCAAAATATTTCCTTTATTCAGGCAAGACAAATGCGGTTTCTTAATAATAATGCATTTTCTTATTAATATACAGTACCTCCATGAGTTGGATGATCTTAGAACACAACTGTCATTTACTCAAGCTACAGCAGAAGCAAGTGCTGCATCAGCCAAGTCAGCTCAGATGCAGTGCTTGTCATTGCTAAAAGAGCTGAATGAGAAGGACATCTCACTCAAAGAGCACGAACTTCGAGTGAACAAGCTGGGTGAACAACTTGATCTTCTCCAGAAGGATCTGCAAGCAAGGGAGCTCTCACAAATGCAACTTAAAGATGAAGTTATAAGAATTGAGACCGACATCATGGATGCAGTTGCCAAAGCTGGGTCTAGGTCTGACAAAGATAATGAGCTTTTAAAGATCTTATCTGATGTTTCACCAAGGAATGTCCAGAACCTCAACAACCTTTTGAATGCTAAGGATACAGAAATTGCGAGGTTGAGAGAGGAGATCAGAATATTGTCTGCTCACTGGACGAACAAAACCAAGGAACTTGAGTCACAGGTATGCTATATTTCTTTTATCCATAAAAGACCTCCACAATTTGGTTACAAATACTTTGTTTCCTATAACACTGAATTGAAGTATATTTACATGAGAGTTTATTGATTTCTGAGCAGTTAGAAAAGCACCGGAGAACTGATCAGGAGCTGAAGAAGAGGGTTCTGAAGCTTGAATTTTGCCTTCAAGAATCTCAGTCTCAGATGCGAAAATTGAAGAGGGTATGCTCCTTCCGGTTCCATAAGGGGATCAGTTTTCTATAGTTGATTGTCAGCATATTCTCCTTCTGGTTCCATAATTGTAATCATTTCCTTTGCTTGTTAGCAACTTCGCATACAACTAGAGGGAGTATATATGCATTGATTCGACCACTATTTTCTATATAATAATATAAAAGAACAGCCTAAAATAGTACATTTCAAGACAAATGTCTGCATATGATCTTCAAGTTTGTAAACTAAATACCATAAAGTTATTGGTTATCAAAGTTTCAAAAATTTTGATTCAAACCTTACCCAAAATGGCAATTGTTTCAAACCGGAGGGATTTCCTGAATTGGTGATGGGACTCAACATTTTAGTTGTGTTGCCTTCAACCTGTGAACCAACCATCCTTTCTAATGCAGTTTGCCATAACTGTGCGTGGAAAATATTCATATCAATGGTCTGATCTTGTTTATATTTATTCTGCAGATGGGGGAGAAAAGAGACAAGGCTCTCAAAGAGCTCATGGACCAGGTGGCCATGAAGCAGCCCAACAGCATGCGTCAAGGCAACAAGGAGAATTTTTGGGAGAGCCAGGGATTCAAGTTCATCGCCTCTATGTCGATGCTGGCACTAGTGATCCTCGCAAAGCGATGAAACAGCATCGTAAACCCCATCTTATGTAAAGAAGTTAGAGATTCCATCCATCGTTAGGTGAGCAACTAGCTCATAGTTTAAGCAGATGTCAATGTAGTGTTTACATTAGTTTGTAGGCTTGGGCAGCTGTGCATACTGCATGGTCAGATCTCAGATGTCTAGACCAAAATTTGCCGACATCCAATCCTACTCTGTAGACTGTAATAGTTGTAGTATGTAATTCGTAGTGCAGTTTCTGCTGGTTGATGTAAACTCAGAAGCTGTTTTGTAGTTCATGTCAGCTCATGAGCAGTCATGTAGTAATGGATCTACATCTTATAATTTCAGAGTAGCTTCAGCAATTGTCACATGTAACTCTAATTAGCTATAGTGTGTGGCATGTGACTTTTGATATCTTGTGTAAGATGGTAACTCAAGCATGAGTATTGCGTTCTATGGCTGCGAATTTGCTAAAAGTGCATGATGCTTTATGTGCACAAGCAGTAGTCATTGTGACAGAAGATCAAGGTATGTTGCAAGTCCAACTTGAATTAGATTCTTTGTTGTTGGTGAACGCCCTCAACTCAATGAATGTAATCATTCACGGGAGCACGGAGGCATTCTGTTTGGAGAAATTGAAGTATTAAATTCCTTTTATCAAACACAATTTGCTCAGCTTGACTGTTTGGATGACTGCCTGAGGGAGGTCACCCAGGCTGTTGATTTTCAGCACTTAGGGCTAGAAGATCTACCTGCCTGGGTGAGTCTCTCAATCCAGGCCACAACAAACAGGCCTATATTCCATAATTCACCTGAAGGCATTCTAGTGAGAGAAATAAAATTCATTTTATCCACGAAATTTGCTTTCGGTCGATGTGTGCACATAAATTTGCTAAATAGACCCCCTCCCACTTGTAAATAATTTAGCACCGAACTCTGTTTTATACACCCATGTGTTCTAAATTGTAAAACGTTTCGACTTATTTAGATACACATACTCTGTTTTTTTTTTCTATTTATCTAAACATATTGTATATCTAAGTACATATAAAAAACTAAAATATCCAAAAAAAATAAAACTTATTTAGATACATATTGTTTTTCTTGGGTAACTCTTTAAGAAAAAAAAAGGCACCAATAAACAGGTCATCTTGCAACCGATAGAAAGAATCAAATATTGCGGGGATACAAGAATCTTGTTTACAATTCAGGGGAAGAATAATCACAAATGTTACACGCTGCCAGCCACATGTCCGCAAGATCGACATCGACGACTCATATCTTACTTATCTATCATACAAGAGGAGGGAGAGAAGAAATGTGAAGCTTATGACCCAGCATTTTCTCCTGGGTGAGTCGCCCGCGCATGCGCATTCAGCAGGGGTTGTAGCGCCTTGACAACAATGCTCATGTTTGGCCGGAAGTCTGCTTCGTATTGAACACACAACGCAGCAACAGCTGCAAACTGTTTCAAAGACAGTAGCAAAAACAGGGTTAAAACCTTTGAATGGATCATTGCCGAAGAACACATGAACTCAAGAGCTGACACTTGATAGCACCAGCAGCAAGGATCAAAGCTTAGCATAATAAACTGACACTGAATGCAAATATGCTTCGAGACCAATGTTTAGTAGCATCTCAAACTCTATGAGCGCAACATTAGAATTACACATTTCAATAACAGAAGAAGTTTAGTGATCTATTCTTCTATAACAGTTAATAAAACCATCTTAAAAAGTCATGCATAGTTCGAGAAGAAAGATCGTTCATTGTACCTTTGCAACAGCTTTAGGAGGATACTCCCCTCCAAGTCTTGAGTCAACACATTGTCTAACCTTGTCTTCGCTAAGTCTTGGTGTAGCCTGCCAGTGTTGAATGAGTCATTAATTTGATTCACCCCAGAAAAATACAAGTTCACCGTATGTTATAACTTATAAGCACAACGAGCATGTGTAGATGAAACTTACCCAAGTCACAAGACTCTGCTGTCCCCTTGGTAATGTATGATCAACAGGTTTCCTTCCAGTTAATAGCTCAAGAAGAACAACTCCGAAGCTATATACATCACTCTTAGAGCTGAGTTGCCCAGTCATTGCATACCTGACCCCCCAAAAAGGTAAACTAGTGTTAAGCTTAATTATCTCAAAAGGTCTGTAGAGGTGTAGAGCAATTGAATAGGAAATCAGAACATACTCAGGCGCATGATATCCGAATGTTCCAAGGACCCTAGTTGAGTGAAGCCGAGCTGCCATGTCAGGAGCTTGGTTTGACAAATCAAAGTCAGCTATCTTAGCTACATCATCATCAAAAAGGAGAACATTGCTAGACTTAATGTCTCGGTGTATTATATGGGGCTGTGCTTTCTCATGAAGATACTCGAGGCCTTTTGCTGCCCCAACAGCTATCTTCACACGTTGTGACCATGATAAGACTGGACCGGGTTGAGCCCCTTTAACACCTTTCCTTCCTGTAAAGAGACATATTCAACATGTATTAAACATGGTTTCTTTCTTTACTTGGATCATGACTCATGAGACAGTACAACTCATGCAAAAAATAGGCAAAAAAAGATAGCACAAGACAATACCATGAAGCATATCATGAAGGGAACCCATAGTAGCAAACTCATAAGCAAGGACGCGGAGTGTCCCATCAGCACAGTAACCAAGCAACTCAACAACATTTTCATGCTTTAGCCTTGACACCATTGACACCTGTAGGTGAATTTCAGAATGACTTCAAACAACAGGCTAAAAAAGATGCACTGCATTTCATAAACAGGAAAACACAAACCTGCGCCAAGAATTCTTGGTCTGGCTGCTTATTGGAATCCAACTTTTTGACCGCGGCACTCCTACCATTTCTTAGAACACCTAAGTATACTCTGCCAAAGGATCCCTCACCAATCAAAGCTTCATCACCAAAACCCTTAGTCACCTCCCTAATCTCGTCCACAGGAATAGCAGGGACTGCAATTGGTTGCATTTTCACAGGCTGAGGACCCTTGGGAGGTTGATCAGTAGGGCGATATGCATCGGCCCCTGCAGGTCAGTTGGGTTTATTAGAAAAATATTGACCAAGCATAAAAAACTAAATATATGGTATGAGAAATGGCGCTCTGCATAGGATTACAACAGAAAAAAAAAAAAAGGCCTAGTGCTCTTACTAGCTGGATGGTGTCCTGGGTATTGAGCCCTGGTGTCTGGTACTTGGGTATCTTCATCACCGCAACATGCAAAGCAAGACATGTTCTACCCAAAGACAAGACCTGGAAGTTGGAATCAAACATATTTTTATTAGAAGCAGTAGCAACATAGCATCGGGCAGAAAACAGGAAACAAAGAAAAGGAGCTCTATTAGAAATCAAGCAACCAATTCCATAAGTAATTGATATCCATGCTATGCAATCATCGCATCACCCATGGTGTAAACAAGACCATGTATAAATTCTCTCCATCCCTTCTCCCCTGTAGTTCCACATTCATGTTCTTCACTTACCAACCAAATGTGAGACTAACATAGGTGCACAACAACCAAATTGACCCACATGTTGCAAACAATTTATGCAAAAGGAAAACTTAAAATATGGAGGTATTCCTGTGTTCTTTGTTGTTTCCCAACCGCCCCAGGTAGATTAAAATATATCTAGCAGGAAGGTACTAACTACTCAAAATCACCACTTGCTAATCAAGGGACAGCTCATTCTGCATGGACAGCCTTGACAATTCTTAATACGCCACAGGTTTCGTGCCACCATAGCTAGAGACAATAATTAGGCACATTGGTTGGAAAATCTATTACTACTATTAGATTATAAGCATCTACCAGTCAGCATTGGGGTCATTGCACCACTGGACAATACTTGCAATTATGCTTCTTTCTGAAAACAAGAACAAATTCCTGAGCCTGAAACCACATTTGGCACTTCACTTCGCCTATAGATTCATCTCAATCGCGGCTACATTAAAATTCCTCACCGCATCACATGCATTTCATGCACTGCCCCTCCTCCACAGTACCAGCAGTGCAGCACCAAGGGGTCACCTTTTTCCCTCGTGCCCACAGCTCACAGTCATGCCATTCTCACACACGCCAGCTCATGAAACTGTGCCAATCCAAAAGGCTAACATCGTGTTCGCTCCAGCCCAGCTCTTTCTGCCAAACCTGCAATTGCTTCAGCAGCGAAGCATCATCTCGCTGCGCTATCAATGCAGCGAGCGATGAATCCCCAAATGCTACACCGTGCCACGCCACGGACGAGCTACGTATCAAAATCCAAGGCACTAACGCAGTATGGAGTGGGACACAGCTTGCAAAAATAAAAATGAAAAAAGGTGCAAATTTTCCCTAATCCCCGATGGCGACGGGACACTAACGCTGCTTCCAATAAACAACCAAAATACCAAAGCAGAAGAACGTTTCCCTCGAACAAACGGAAGAAAAAAACACGAGATTAGATCACACAACAGCCTTTCCCCAACCTCCAGGCGCTACGGATTTCGCAAGGAACGAAAAAGAACGACCTAACCAAGACAACTACACGAATTTCGGATTGACCAGCCGCCGGGGAGGCCGGGAGGCATCCACTTTCCTCATCCAGGCTCCAGATTCGGCGCTCCAGGACGGCAGCCACCGCCCGGCGACGAGATCACAAGCAGCCATGACGGCACAAACCCACAGATCAGAGCAAAGGCGGCGCCTTTGGGGAGCAGGGGAGCCGAATCCGGCGTCAAAATCGCACCTTTGCGTGTCCCGGCGGCGGAGGGAGGGAGAGTGGAAGACGACGACGCCGGAGAGGAGAGGCTGCACGGCGGCGGAGGACGCGGAGGGAAGCGAGTAGGAAGTACAGCGGGGGTAGGCGAGTTCGTTCCGAGTTCCGACGGACGACGGACGGAGCTGCCTGTGCGGTCACCAGCGGTGAGCTTATATGCTGCTTGGGCGCAGTCTACTGTCCTCCGTCTTCTCCGTGTGATGTGGTGTTGGTCGTCGCGTCAGAAAACTCCGAATGCGTGTGCGAGGAAGAGCAAAAGGCAAACCCCCATGTGCCTCTTCCAATTTTTCTCCTCGTTTTTCTTTTTGTTTTAGAAAAACGTCGACGCTTTCATCTCACGCACGGGGAACTTTCAGTTGACCACGTCCCTCTTTTCAACTGGTCAAATCAAGTTCGGAAAAACGTCGACGATGAGCTTTCAGCCCATCAGATCGAGAAACCATGAAAAATGTTTGGTTTTGGATTTTAAAAATGAAGGATGTTTGGTTTTGGATTTGAAAAATGAAGGGTGTGTTTGGTTGCCGCCACAGTCGTGGTGGTGGCGCGAATGCAACGGACAAAACGGCCGCTAGACAGCTGGCGAGTTGTGGCTCATGTTATGCACTAGCCGTTGGAATGCGCGCCAAACCTTTGGTGATGTGTGGCGGGAGCGTTTGGCAGTTCCGTGTGACGCACTTGCGGCGCACATTGGCTACGATTTAGACGTGCCCTAAAAGATAAAGGGAGACTCTTGTAGAGCTTTCCCAATTTGGAAAATGAGGAGATGTCAACAAAGCCAAAGAAAAAAGAAGAGAAATAAGGAATAAATTGAACTGATAGTAATTTAGTTGAGCACCAGTTCGATATCCTCCTTCTATAAGCGCCAGAACGACTTCTTCTTCTTCTTCTCTCGAGAAGATTCTAGGTTTAGGGTTTCGAATCCAGATTATAAAAGGGAGTGTTGTGGTTGCAGGATTTAAAGTGGGCTTTGGGAAGGGAGGAGGGTCTCCGATCGGCAGTTATGATGGCATTTGCTATGGGTGGGATTGTAGGCAACTATGGTCTATGGAGGAGACTAGTTAGGGAGGCTCTATGGTGGAGGTGTCCTATCATGGTGGCAACTATGAGAACCATGGAGGAGGCTAGTTGGAACAGTCCACACCAAAATATTCCGCCGTATCGGCAGTAGCATAGGATGTCTTGTGCCATGGTGGCGGTGGCGTGGTGGTGGATTTGGCATCGCTAGACCGGGAGGGGTGGTAGTAGAAGTGGGAATGCATGGGATGGCTCACAGGGCTTCCAATGGTGTTGCGGGAGTTAGCAATGGTGGTACTCGCGAGGGCGTCAAATTTAGCATCGATGTTGCTGCTAGGTTGGGGAGGCGTTGATGAGGGTGAGGGAGCGAGATACAATTGTGGTAAGGAGAGAAAGGAGATGGAGAAGGTAAAATGGTGGCCCTGAGAGGCATCGGAGGCGACACCAACAGGACGAAAGCTGGTGGTGAGACCGGGATGGATCACACAAAATGTGTTTCCTTAGACAAAAACAAAATCCGGCTCCTTTGGAGCCATACGAAACACCATATGAATTTTCGTAGTCAAGTAACCCTTATGTGTTTCTTGAGTTACTTATAGCAGTATTATTCCTTTTATCTCCCATCCTGTGACTACTTTCCTAGGTTTCATAATAATAAACTACTTATAACGAAAACTTTAGAGTTGTAAAGAGGGTTTCCAAAAAGGGATGTATGCCGAAATACTATTCACCTTTCATTTTCATTCCCTCTATTTTAATTTTGCGTGCACGCCCAACTACCTTTTCATGTAGATGTGGCAGTCACATAAACTTCTGTTTTGGCTAGCACTGCTGCCAATGAAAAGAACCCAAAATGTCTAAAAGTAGTTATATTACAAGACACATGAGTCTTTTGCAAGTGAGACGATGCAAGCATTATCATGAGTGGAAAGGGAACGAGAACGAAATGGCAGTTGTCGAGAGAGAATTGTGCTCTTGAATTTTCCATTTTTATTCAAGGTTGTTTGGAACGCAAGAATGTAAACCAAAGAAATAGAAAAGAAACATAGGAATAATAACATATAGTGAGAAGTAGAAAACGATATCAAAACACGAATAGAAACTTTGGCGTATTGGATTGCCGGAAAACAAGAATGTCACATGTGCCCAAGAAGACTCATGATATATGTTCTTGGACTCGCCGACTTGTTAACATAACCGGCTAAAATGCTGGCTTACGTCGTCGTTAACGTAACCAACTAAAATGTCATCATCATCATCGTCACTAATAAAAAGAAACAAACAAGCGAGTGAGTCGTCGGAGTCGGTTAAGTCATGAGCTTTTTTTTTTCAGCTCTAGACTTGCATACTCTCTCTATTTCAATTTTACTATTATGTAAGAAGAAACATCGATATTTAAGATATCAAATAAGCATCATGAAATCCATTATAGTATCCGAAAATGTATATTGATAGTAAATTAAGATATCAAATAACCTCATGCACCGGGTCAACCATGCATCCGGTCGATCGACCTTACCGCTGAATGGGTCTGATTAAGCTTAGCAACACGGGGAGAGATAGAGCCACACAACACAATGCAAGCATCGTTGACTCCGTACCAAATGCGAAGAGAGCCGCTACTCCTGCTCCTGCCAACAGACGGACGGGCCAAAGACCATTTCGCATTTGACTTTTGGTGCCCATGATGAGCAAGCAGTCGTCAGGGATTTGATACCGACTGGCATTCGTATTCATTTCATATATATGAAATCCTCTCAATTTGGAAAAGGATACAAGGATCGAGAAAAACGATTACCATTTTAATTGCCTCAGAGAAAGAAGCGAAAAGATCATCATGCCTGACTGAATGAAATCAGCGCGGTCTCGACAGACAGACACAGATCGTGAAGAAACCAAAAGACTGGTAGGGCAGGGGGTGTGCTTCGCTAATGGTGACGTGGCGGCTGAGTCTTGCCATTGCTGGAGGATCGGAAGGAGGAGGTGGTAAGCTCACCGGCGGTGGGCGGGCCCTGAAACGGCGGCGGCCTTATTTGACTGACCAAACGCGGCGGTCAGGTGGGGTTGGGCCGTTGGGGTCAGGTCGGCTTGGCAGCTTGCCTGCATGCCTAGCCACCCAGCCTTGCTAACCAAGCTGTCTGTCTCACATGCTGTGCTCTCTGGTCTCTGTAATGGTCCGCGCTAACAGATTAAGCAGAAGACTAAGCAGAAGCTAACTAATGCTCTCTGACAGAGTTTCAGACGGTTTTAGTTTATTACCGTGACAGTATCACGAGAAGCCGAAGTCGGTGGGGGAAAAATAGCTTCACTAATCTAATTCATTAGACCCTGCCAATGAGAGAGAGAAGTGGGTTAATTTACAGTGCTATGAATGAATAATACTACTGCAGGTGAAACCAAAGCTGTTTCTGTTTTAAACCATGCCAGTGAGGACCTAACTGCTAGCATGTCTGTGCCTGTTTTGTTGATACTGCCATCAGACTGAATGGACCGACAGAGGAGTGTTGTCTTCACAAGGAACAGAAAACGGTTCTAGTAGCTGTCATCTGCAATCAGGTTCTTCAGATAGTCAGACTGAGTTTGCCATAGAGACACTGTACACCCCTCCATTCTCGCTTTTTCAGTTTCGATTGACACACGAAAATCTTAGCGCGTCAGGTGTTTCCGCTAGCTGTTTCGGCGTGTCTATATACACTACTGAATTGATGTTTTTCTGAAGAGACATGGATACAGAGAGACAGAGAGAGCAAGAGGCCAGATTATCATCAGTCAGCGGTTGCTGGAAGGTAGTAACACCGAGAAAACAAACATGGTTATGTCATGTCTGTATCACCATATCTATAATACGCATGGCGAAAAAAAATCGCATCGCGAATGATGAGCTAAGATGCATGGTAGACAGGCGTATGACTGTATGAGTTGCGCTGTTTGCGCTGTTGCTGCCAACCCAATGATGATTTGCATGTGGTTTAGGCTCTCCAGATCATGGTTTTTCCTACTCCGTATCTTGTTAATCAAAAAATGATCAATCCTTGGCTGGGGACATGAATCATGAATGGCAACCAGCCTCATCAGGGTCAGGGGAATGTTTTTGCTACCATATCAGTCTTGGATTCTCTTGTTCCAGATCAGCAGACGTGTCCTTCCGGCGATTTTTATTTTAATTTCCCAAAGGAACGACAAACTGTGATTGGATGTCAGCTCTGCTAGCATTTGCCATTATTTCCTATCCTGTTATATCAAATCCATTATCAAATTCCTGCTTCTGAAAATTTCCAATTGGTGCTTTGGGTAATCATGCTGTCATAGGGATGGTCCTAATGAAACCTTTGGTTGTAATTCTGTACAATACTCCCCTTCCTCTTAATGAAATATGGCCTATATGGGCACTTTGTTTGCTAAACACTTAAAACCAAGTGAAACCAAATGAATTGGGTCCTCTATGTCTTCTCGTCCCTTGCACATGCAGTTATTTTGCAAGTGTTCTTTCTCCCTCCCCCAAAACCTTTACTGCATGCTCTGTTGTTACCCAATGCTCACGGCTGCCGTGCTGTTTGCACAAGACCCAGAAGTTGGTCGATGTCAACAGAATTCCTACTTGCTACTGCAGTGATAGATGTATACTCCTAATGGCCATGCTCATCACTGCCAACTCCATCGTTGTGCCCTGCCTTGGAAGGCAAACTAGCTGCTAAATAAAAGCTCCCCAAGGCCACATGTACATGTACCTTTGGCATTTGGCTAACCTACCAGCAGATTACTAACCTGACACTTGCATTTGATCAATTACATTTGGCAAGTACTCCTACAGCCGCAACTACTTTGTTTATCATCCCTCTGTTGGTCCACCTGCAGTTTCAGTTTGGTGTACATGTGTGGCGTGCAGTGCAGTGCCACCTTGCCGAACCTGAGAGCCGGTTGTATTGTATTGCATTGCGTTGCATCATCTTCGGCAATCTGGTTTGGGTCATCTCATCTCCAACATGATGCAACGGAGATCCTCCTGCGCTGTCATCCAAATTGTGTGATAGTACCTATCATTGCAGATTCCTAAAAGATTTCATATACACAGATTTAGTTAGGCCCAAACACACCCAAAAGCTGACTCGACATGATCGTCAGAATTCAGATACAGCACATCAGCAGAGGTTGAGAGGGTGACCGACCAAGCGATGGTCTACCAGAAGAGATCTGATTCAGAGTTTCAGTTAAGTTGTCACTGACATGCACAGCTGACCTGCGAATGGGATATGCAGTCCGGGTTGCTGCGGAAATTGACAACTGACCTCATCAGACCTAGGAAATATCCTGACCTATTAATGCCACTAACCCCTCTTCTGGTTCTGGTTGCTCACCAACCACCACCTAATGTCAACAAATAGGTGTGCATGATCACTCTACAGGTCACCAGACACGAGAAAGCGATGTTCAGTTACACCGCAGGTCCGCAGCTTCACCAAACATCAGTCACGGCACCTTCACCAGTAACATACCAAAACACTGACCAGTTAACATTGGTGCATAGCAATGCCCAAGGAATCACATCACACTACACTGAAACAGCATTGGCACATATAACCAAAATGCACGAGGTTCCATTACTTCTCAAAGTAGCTGTAGCCTGTAAGCTTCTTTCATTGTTTTAATAAGCATTACATAAGCAGCAAAACCAGAAACAATCTTCTAGGTAAATAAGCAGACACATTAAGACCCTCACAAGTACCACTTATTAGGACAGTACACGTACAAATGATAAGCAAGGGGCAGATCAAGAATCACAACATATAGAAGCCATATAATAAAACATGATAAGCGCAGCAGACCAAAAGCTTCTTCTGAAAAAACAGCGCCTTAGGCAGAAGGCTTCTCCGCCTTGAGGGGCTTCACCACCTCCCAGGTGAAGTCAGGGTCGTCCCTTCCAAAGTGGCCATAGGCCGCCGTCTTGAGGTAGCGCCCGTTGCCGCCTTTCTTGAGGTCCAGGTTGATGATGATCATGCCGGGCCTGAAGTCAAAGTTCTCCTTCACAATCTTGAGGATCTCCTTGTCAGGGATCGTGCCGGTGCCGTAGGTGTCAACAAACACGGAGAGAGGCTCAGGCACACCAATGGCATAGGAGACCTGGACGATGGCACGGCGAGCAAGGCCGCTGGCGACAATGCTCTTGGCAGCTTGCCTTGCGATGTAGGCTCCGCTGCGGTCGACCTTGGTTGGGTCCTTGCCAGAGAAAGCACCACCACCGTGGGCTCCCCAGCCACCATAGGTGTCAATGATGATCTTCCGGCCAGTGAGACCAGCATCACCGTGAGGTCCACCAATGACAAAGCGACCAGATGGGTTAAGGTGGAAGATGGTCTTCTCATCAAGGTACTGCTCCGGGATGACAGGCTTGATGACATGCTCCTTCAGGTCAGCAGCAATCTCATCATTGGTGACTGTCTCGTCGTGCTGGGTAGAGATGAGGACAGTGTGGACCCGAATGGGGACCATGGCACCACCCTCATTGCGGTACTCAACTGTCACCTGGGTCTTCCCATCAGGCCTGAGCCAGGCGCAGGTTCCATTCTTGCGGACCTCAGTGAGGCGAGCACCAAGCTTGGTAGCAAGGACATGGCTGAGGGGCATCAGCTCAGGGGTCTCATCAGTGGCATACCCAAACATGTGTCCCTGGTCACCAGCTCCAATCTCCTCAGGGCGCTTGGTGAAGTGGCCATGCACACCCTGAGCAATATCAGGAGACTGCTGCTCAATGTTCACGAGCACCTTGCAGTTGTCAGCGTCAAGCCCGACATCAGCTGACACGAACCCAATGTTGCGGCAGGTCTCCCTGACAATCTTCTCATAGTCGACATTGGCCTTGGTGGTGATCTCACCAAAGACCATGACCATGTTGGTCTTGGTGCAGGTCTCGCAAGCAACCTTGCTGTCAGGGTCCTCAGCAAGGCAAGCATCAAGAACGGCATCTGAGACCTGGTCGCAGAGCTTGTCCGGGTGCCCCTCGTTCACTGACTCCGAGGTGAAGAGGAAGGTGTCGACTGCGGCCATCTTCTCTGATCTGCAGCAGACAATAAAAATGATCAGTTACAGCACAAAATGGCTAATTCAAAGTGAGAATGCTCATAAGCAAATGAATTGCATGACCAACAAGACTGATGCACTCCTATATAAGGGCAGTGTAATGTTTAGATATGTAGCAATAAAAACTAAGCGATTTGTTGATCAGCAGCATGGACTCCCAGGGCGCAGGGCGCAAACAAACACTGTACTCCTTTTGGGCAAATGCTTTGTCAGAAATTCTTCTTATTGTCTCATGCAACAAAAGACAATAATAAAAAGTGCTAGGCTACTAAACAAGCACAAAAAGGGCAGATTTGTTGGCACATAACAAGAGCACAATTTCAGGTTGAGTGATTCTTCACGCAGGGTCAACTAAGTCCCACTCACAACAGTTCGGCATTTCTGATCCACTCGTACAGAACAAATGCGCCGCATATGTGCTTTAGTGGATAAGGCAAGAGGAATCTACCAAGCATCGACCCGAATCAGCACAAGAATAACAAATTGTGTAACAAGATTCTAGGAAGAGAACAACCACTCAAATTATATTCTTCCAGTCCATGTTGCAGGATGCAAAAGTAGTTTCTACTATACAACAACATCATGGAGCATAGTAAAAGCCTAAACTGGCAGCTCAATTTTTACTATAGTAGCTTGTTAAAAAGGAACTCCTACAATCCTCTGTTCAGGTTACAAAGAAGTGTTGACAAATCCTACACATAGCTGGCCTATTAAAAAGTATTTTGCAACATGTGGACAAATCCTACACATAGCTGGTCTCTCGAAAAGTATTTAGAACATGTCGTTTATTGGCAGAGCATCATTTTCACTAACAGGTGCAGGCAACAGTTGCTGAGCACCCCTACCATCTTAGCAGCAACCTTCACACTGGTACAGCAAAGCACTAGAAACAACACTACAGAACATGGTAAAAGCAAGAAGCAAGAAGCAAGAACCAGTAGCTGTAAGTTTGCAGAGTATAATTTTTCTGAAATCCCCAAACCGCGTGCAGCTTGCTTAGCAAAAAGTGTGTGTGTGAACATGTGTTTTCTTTATTTATAGACGAACAAGACAAAACTAATCGCCGATTCTTCTCCCCATCTATTATAGGAGAAGACAGATGAAACCAGCATCGGTATGATTTCAGGAGCAACCTTTATACACTCCATGGTAAAAAGATAGAGCACCCCTACCCTAGGCAGTTTCCTCACACTTGTTTCAGCTGCAGAAAATCCGGATCAGCACATGTACATGTATGTAGATACATGTTGACCCGAAAGCACAGATTTTTTTTTCCCCTAACAACAGGGAAGGGGTTCCAACGAGTTCGTCTCGTCCAACCAGCCGACCACGTGTGGAGCCTGGGACTTAGAACACGACAAGACGACGAGAGCCATCACTACCACTCCAGAACAGGCGCGTGTGAAGGAAGGGAGAAAATCCCTCCCTCCCTCCCCTCCTTACTATCAGATTAACAATTAATTAATTAATTTAAGGGAAGATAAAACATTTGGCGGCACGAACGGACGGAACCAGGGAACCTATCATGGCAGAGCCCCCAAACCTTGGCTGCTGGATGGCGGCAAGGAATGAATGAATGCGTGAGACGCGTGCCGGAGCCGGAGTCTACCGCCTGACCGAGGGAGCAGCCGCAGCAGCTGCTGCAGCTGGCCGCCCGCGAGGCCAACCAACCATTGCGGGGGCAGCGTCTCGAATCAGCTCAAGAGCCCGGCCGCCGCTGCGGCTAGCGACGCCGTCTTGCTACAGACAAGAAAACCCTACGGGCGAAGCAGGCACCGGGACGCAGAGCGCCGGCGTCCCTGGACAGGCGCCTCGCAGGCGGAAGGAAAGCGGAGGGGACGAGGGGAGGGATGCTCACCTGCTGCGGCGGCGGCGCGGGGAGGTCGGGCGGATCCGGAGTCCGACGAGCGAGATCCGGCGGAGGCGGCGGGTGGGTGGGTGGAGATGGGTAACTCGTTCGTTCAGGGAGGGAGGGGGGCTCGTCTCGTCTGAGATCCGACCCGGCCGCAGCGCACGCCGTGCCGGGCCTTGCGCCGGCCCATTTATAGCCCTCCCCCGTCGGCACCGGGCCACGGCCCGCTGGGCGCCGTCCGATTCCAGTCGCTCGGATCCGGCGGCCGAGGGGCCTGGAACGGGCGGGTTGGGTGGGGGACAGCGACCCGTACCCACCAAACACCGCGGGCCCTTGGTCCTGTGAATGGAAGCCGCTGACTCGTGGGCCCGGGGTGCAGCGGAGGCGTGGTTCGGCCCGCCCCCGCTCGCTCACCAACCGCCCGTGGTGGGCCCCGCCCCGGCTCGCTCTGATGGATGGGTTTGGAGTGGAAGTGGACCCGGTGGTGTGGTGCGGTGCGCTTCACGCAGGCACACCAGCAAGGCAGCACCACCATGGAATGGAAGGATTTTTAAAAAAAACTGATGGCTAATGACGCTTGACCGAATTAAGTTGGGTCAATCTCACATAACCATCTCGCCACCATGGGAGAGTAGCCCAAATGGAAGATTAGCTGATGCCTGATGGAAGATCACCGAAATTAGCTGATGGAAGATCACCGAAGTTAGCTGCAGTCCTGATTCACGCTCATCGGTGAACTGCCCGTCTCAATCACTCCTCGATCTCAAGATCCATTACCTCTCTGTAAACAAAACTTTGGCTTCTTATTATACTCTATTATATTGATTTCAGTCTTGACTGGTCTTGTTGACTTGGTCAAGCCTTCCATTCACTGACAGGTAACAGACAGGTAACAGGTACCTGAAATTTGACGATCTTTAATTTGATGCTTTGGCCTCGCTAGCAGCAGGTCGGGTCAAACATGACGCGTTTTCCCCCTTGGTTTTTCTCCATGTAAGCATATATGGCTGAGGTACTGGTCATCCTCTCAAGTGAGACTAGCAACACCCAGGGTGGCCTACACAATGCCAAAAGCAGCTGGACTCTTAGCTAGGAGTATTAACTACTCCCTACATTCTAAATTACAAGATAATTTGTTTTTTAGTTACATATATTCTTTCTGTTGCATTTAGACATACACTACATCTAAATACATAACAAAAGCTATAAATCTATAATCTATAAAAGCTTAAATAACTTATTATTTCAAATAGAAAGATTATATCACAAACACAACCTTGTGTAAAGTTTGAGGGAACGAGATGCTCTCCTGAGCTACTCGGTTACATGTTATATAGGTAAGAAAAACCCCCACAGGCTTGTACAACAAGTTGAGATTACAACAAGATTAATCTCCTAGATCTAATTAACATATGCTACAAACTAGGAATATACACACATACATTGTACATGGACTCTAACATCACAACCGAGTCTATCCCAACCGAGTCTATTTCTAGAGAATATATCTTAACACCTTGTTAGTGTTTTTATTAGCTGAAATATGACCAGCTTCAATTTGCATCGGCCTCGCTAGCGACCGGCCGGGTCAAACACGATGCCCATATTCTTTTCATCCCCATGTCAACCATATACGGCTGAGGTACTAGTCATCCTCTCAAGGACTAAGTGCTACCACCCGGGTGGCCCGCACAATGGCAAAAGCATCTCAGCAGATGCAATCAGGCAATTAATTAGTGTTTGGATCCGCCCATCTAAAAAAATTAGACCCAATTAAAACAGCCTCATCATCAACTTATTAATAGATCAGCTAAATGTTAGCTAGACAAACTACTACCCATTCTTAAATTACAAGATGTTTTGACTTTTCTACATACATTTTTTCTATGTATTTAGACGTAGTACACTATGTTTAAGTGCATATAACAAAACCCATGACTCTAGACAATCCAAAACCTCTCATGATTTAAAATAGATACACTACATCACTAGCTACACCATCCTGGCTAATAAGTTGCCAAAGTCATTCTTTTCTTCTATCAGTATAACAAGCTAAAGATGAAAGGCATTATACACAAAACCATAAGTACACCCGCTTTTTAGTTGCCGGCCAAACAATACCAACTAATATTAGCTATTAACTATTACCCAACTAACTGGTATTTACCTAGGATATTCTATTCTATCTTCGCTCGTTTTGCATGCTCCTCTATCAATATCAATGGTTCCATTCATGGTTCCAAATTCCTGGAATTTTAGCACCAGATTTTGCTTAGTGGAAATTAAATATGTTAATTATATGGTTCTCAAATTTCTTAACAAAAAGGCCTTATGATTGATCCTTGCACCATAAGAAGGTGGAAGGAGAAGCTTTACAATGCTATATGTTAACATATGTATTTTAGTTGAAAAATTCTAAACCTTTACATACTAGTATTTCTGAACTTTTTTTTCTCACCTCTGAAACACCAAAATTCATAAAATCCTCGCTATCGACCGACTAATATTAAATTCTAGAATAAATTCAGATAAATGTGAATACCTGTGTGTCGGGAAGATGATCTATGTAGACATGTTAACCATAAAGAATCTTTTTTAGAAAAGGCAACCACTAAGAATCTGATCGGCCAATTCAAGAGTAACATATATTCTTGTATTTTTTCCATTTTTTAAAATCATTCTAATATGGCAATGATGCTAACAACAGTAAAAATAACAATAATAACAATGCTATTTTTTTTTTCCAGAAAGATTGACCCGGAAGACATTAGGCACGCCATCGAGAAACCATAGCCTATCCAGGTTGCAAGGCCGGCCGACCTTATTCGTGGACTCCTCATCTCGCTCTATACAGCTTGTCTGTCTATCTTATGCAATTCTTACCGAGGTGTAAGAAGCCTGTGACCTTACATCGGACCCACAGTCATCTTTCTCGAGGTGTAAGAAGCCTGTGACCTTACACCGGACCCACAGTCAGCTTCTCACCCACCTCCACAACGCCCCGCAAGTAAACATCCTTCAATCACGGAAACCAATCCATCAGGTCCTATAGAATTCGAATTTGAATCCCACGTTAGTCTGCTCACGTTCCGCACATTCCTGGGCGATCCTCGCGGCAGCCATCTCTACTCGACAGGCGGCTCTGCGGCCGGCCGCGACTTCCTTATCGCCGCGACATATCGAAGGCAGTCCGACGACGACGAGGACGAGGAGGCGGCGGCGGCCTCCGACGTCGCCGAGACGATCATCACGGAAACTAATCCATCAGGTCCTAAAGAATTCAAATCTGAAACCTACGTTAGTTCGCCTGCGCGCAGATTCCTGAGCAATCCTCGCGGCAGCCATCTCTCTACTCGACAGGCGGCTGCTTCGTCGGCCGCGACGAAGCAGCCGCGACTTCCTGAATCGCCGTGACATATCCACAGCGGTCCGACGACGACGAGGATGAGGAAGCGGCCGCGGCGGCCTCCGACGTCGCCGAGACAATCAAGGTACTACACACCTGGAAATTTTGATTGTTGCTTGATCCCCCAAACACACTCGATTCTCTTCTTCTCACCGTGTCGTGCGTGTCGCTCGCCGGCGCCGCTGTGGTCGGATCATCCGGGCCTGGTCCACTGCGCCGGGAACGCAACCTCCTATCTGACATGTGCACGCACCTCGAGCGGCGCCGTGCGGCGCAGGTGCGCTGTCGCGATCTCCTCCGCCTGGTGGCCTCGTCGCTCCGCGCGCCGGGGCACAACGCCGCGGTGTGCGTCTCCCGGTGGGACAAGTCCCCGTCGCACCTGCATCGCCTGTCCTGATCGTCGAGACTTCGTTCCTCGTCACTGAACATCGACAGTTTCTTCACGCTTCAGATTCCGGCATCGCTTTCGCGCGATCCAAGGCTGGCAACATCGAGAAGGGCTCAATCATCCGCCTCCACGAGTTCACCTGCAGCACTACCCATAACCGCAGGTGAGGATTAGTAGACATGCTAATGTAACAACAAGTAATAGTACTCGAGTAGATCATTAGTAGAGATTACTGTTTGGTTGTCTATATCTGCAGGCTGCAGCTGTGCTGCTGCTGCTGCTACTATGAAGTCTGTCCGTTCAAGGCTGACCAGTAAATTTTTTCTTCCAAATTCAATCAATGTGGCCCTGACCTTCTCTAAACTTTCATACAGTGTAATACAAGAAGCACTCTAAGCGATATCACCAACATTGAAGGTATGACTCTGGGGTTCCTTATTCATCTTGTATATATAGTAGAGAATATATAGTATAGATAGATGCCACTCACATCAGCTTTCTGCAGGTTCTATCCATCTTTGTTTCAGAGACTTATTAGTTAAGCTAGCAACTCAAGCAACAAAATATCTATTTGGAGTGGCATTTCTTATGATTATGGGATTTCTGCATTTTAATTTAAACAAGTTTTCACCCTGTGTTACCATTTCTATTTTTTTATCTGCTCTTTCAGTCTTTGCATGCCCAACAGTGTTCCTATGATTGATGGCCACGGAAATGGTGCAGTGCAAGCACGGCTCCAATTCTAGATTGTAGAGAGTTATGTTACAACTTTAGGATCACTAGCAGTGACATCTAGAGGGTACAATCTTTGGAGATCGAGTAGACAGTGAGGTAGAAAGAAAGAGGGCGAGTGGAAAGGCTTTACCAGAGGCCTTGACTGGGGCGGAGGAAGAGGATCCGGCGGCGGCGCTGCTTCCCTCGGCGGCCATCGTGTCGAGGGAGAAGGGAGGGACGTCGTCGGGGAAGAAGGAGGTCGGGGCAGTGCAGTGGTGGCGGCGCGGAGGTGCTTCCCGTCACTGGCTGCGCCCCTCCTAGATCGGATTAGGGTTTGTAGGTGGGTGTGGCGGCTCACGGTGAACCTCGTACTGAGAGCCGCCGGCGCCCACCTCTTTATATAGCGCAGGGTGACAGGGGCCCTCCGGCCAATAGATGGGCCGGGCGCCCCGATCGTGCGCGAGGTTCTAAGGGCCCCGGAGTTGGGCCGTTGGGCCCAACTCGGGATTGAGATCATCCTAACATTCTCCCCCTTGATTTCATCTTTAACTTTTATCTTTAACTTTACTATTTCACTTTAACCTTTTCATTTTACTTATTCCATCTCGGTTTGTGCATAGAACATGTTTCATCGTCACGGTCTATTGCCGTTGGATTTCACACTACAATACACATCTCGGTTTGAAATAAATAAATACTTCATCTTTGGGCCCTTATTATTATCCGGGAATCATAGGCTTCTCCTTAAACCCATGCCGGCTACGTGTTCAACGAACACTTTGGGTGGTAAGCCTTTTGTAAGCGGATCCGCGAGCATCTTTTCGGTGCTTATGTGCTCAAGATTTATAACACGATCCTGGATTTTCTCTTTCACAACATAGTACTTTATGTCAATGTGTTTGGCGGCACCACTTGACCTATTGTTGTGAGCATACTCTATAATTTGGATTATTGTCACGAGTATAGAGTCATTGGTCCATTGATGTCATCGACCACTTTTAAACCGGGTATGAATTTCTTTAGCCAATTCACACATACCGATGCCTCATAACATGCTACAAACTCGGCATACATAGTAGAGTTTGTAGTAACTGTTTGTTTTGAGCTTTTCCATGATATAGCTCCTTTTGCGAGTGAACACATATCCCGAGATGTGGACTTTCGTCATCTCCCGCATAATCGGAATACGAGTATCCTAAGATTTTTAGCGAGTCGATCTTACGTACGTTAGCATCGGTCTTTTGTTCCTTGTAAATATCGCAAAACTTTCTTTACCAATTTCCGGTGTTCAACACCTGGATTACTTTGGAATACGCAAACGGCCCGGTTACATAAGCCAAGTCGGGCGTGTGCATACTTGAGCATCTTGTAAATGTCCAACTGCGAGAAGCATATGGCACACTTTTCATTTGGTTGAGCTCATACTCATTCTTGGGACACTTGAAAATCCCCATACTTATCGCCCTTGACTATAGGTGCGGGTGATGACTACATTTATGCATCTGGAATTTCTCCAAGACCCTTTCATTGTATGCCTTTTGAGGCAGTCCTAATACCCCCTTTCTTCTATCACGGTGAATTTCTATGCCCAAAACATAGGAAGCTTCACCAAGATCTTTCATCTCAAACTTTGAGGACAAAAATCTTTTTGTTTCTGTAGTAGACTCATATCGTTACTTGCAAGTAAAATATCGTCTACGTACGGGACTAGGAAAATGTATTTCCCATTCTTAAACTTTGTATAAACACAATTGTCCTCGACATTTGCTTTAAACCCAAAATTCTTTATAGTTTTATCAAACTTCAAGTTCCACCTTGCCTTGAAGCTTGCTTTAACCCATAAATCGATTTCTTTAGGCGACATCCCATCTTTTCTTTGCCTTCCACGACAAAACCTTTCGGTTGTGCCATGTATACATTTTCCTCCAAATCCCCATTTAGGAATGCCGTCTTCACATCCATCGATGCAACTCTAAATCATAGTGTGCCACCAATGCCATTATTATTCGAGAGAATCTTTACATGAGACTGGAGAAAAGGTCTCGGTGTAATCAATTCCCTCCCTTTGTGTGAAACCTTTAGCCACAAGTCGCGCTTTAAATCTCTCTATGTTCCCTTGGGAGTCATATTTTATTTTGTAGACCCATTTACGGCCTCTTTTGTTTTGGCTCCTTTGGGAATTTCTTCCAAGTCCCAAACATCGTTGGCACTCATCGATCTCATTTCATCTTCCATGGCTTCAAACCACTTGGATGAATGATCGCTTCTCATGGCTTGTTCAAATGTGGTGGGATCACCCTCCATTTGATACTCTTCGGTGATATTATTTAACTCATATATATCACTTGGAGATAGCTGGTCTTCTTTCTCTTTGAGACCTTCTAGGGGCCTCTACATTTGGCACATCTACTATTGGAGGCCGAGGTTGCTCCCCCTCATTTGTGGCAACATTTTCAACGGGTTCCTGCGAACAGGGTTCCTCATTTTCCTCTGTTGTTACCGCATGAGGAACAACAACAGGTTCTTGCTCCACGGTGTCTTGCACTATTGGTGCGGGAACAATAGGTAGCTCGAAAAATGGCTCTGAATCACGGGATTGGGTGCACACACCCGCTTCTCTTCAAGATCAATTTTCCGAGCAGCCATACTCCCCCTCATCATTTCATCCTCTAGAAAAATAGCGTGTCTCGTTTCCACAAACTTTGTGAGTCTATCGGGACAAGTAGAAACGATAACCTTTTGACCTTTCGGGATAGCCAATGAAATGGCAACTCACATTTTGGGATCAAGTTTCCCAATATTTGGGTTAAAAACTTTAGCCTCAAGCGGGACACCCCCACACACGGAAGTGATCTAGTGAAGGTACCCTTCTGTCCATAATTCATACGGTGTTTTGGGCACCGATTTACTTGGCACTCTATTGAGAATATGAATGGAGGTTTTTAATGCCTCTATCCATAAACTCAATGGTAAATCGAGTAACTCATCATACTTTGCGCACCATATCCATCGGGGTACGATTACGCCTTTCAGGCTACTCCATTTTTGAGGTTCACCGGCATGGAATGCGGGCAACTATACCATTTTCCTGTAGAAACCTTGCGAAAGGTCCAGGGAACTTGACCATATGGGGTATGCCGACCATAGTACTCCCCCCACGTCGGACCGGACTAGCTTAATCTTTAAACTATGCTGATTTTCTACTTGACCTTAAATATTTTAAATTTATCCAATGCTTCATCTCTTCCTTTAATTGGATAAATATAGCCAAACCGAAGTAATCGTACTGTGAATGTAATGAACGAATCATAGCCATCCACACTCTTTACGGGGAAAAGGACCACATATGTCGGTGTGAATGATCTCTAATATTCATAGCTTCGTTTGGCATTCTTTTTAATTTGCTTTACATATTTTCCTTTTATGCAATCGATGCATTGATCTAATTCGCGAACTCCAAAGGAGGAAGAATTTCATTCTTTACTAGTCTTTCTATTCTCCCCCTCGAAATATGGCCTAAACGACAGTGCCATAATTTCGCCGTTGTGTTTGTAGTTCGCTTTCTTTTTCTTTTCTCATTTGTAGACGAGGAAACGCTATCATTCACATTACATATGGAATTCACACTTTCACATAGTGATAACATATATAATTCGTCTTGTCGGAAGGCAAGACCAACACAAATATCATTAAACCAAATGACACATTTGCCATGTCCAAAATTACAGGTAAAACTGAATCATTCAACTTTATTACACTTATCAAATTGCGGCTGCCCGGTGTAGGAACATAAAAAACATCTCTCAAAGTAAGACTATAGCCATTAGGTAAATCTAATGCTACATCTCCAATTGCCTCTCTTTTTGCGGCACATGTACGCCATTCGCAACGCTAATGGCCTCTTCTCTTTTTAGCGTAGTTCTCGTCGAAATGAATCCACTGTAAAGAATTTGCAACATGAATAGTTGCACCGAGTCAATAAACCATGTTGACTTTGAAAACTTTGCATACGAGAGATTCATTTACAAATGAAATAACATTCTCACCCTTTTTCTTCATGAGCTCTCTTAACCAATCGGGGCGGTCGGTCTTCTTGTGCCCCTCCTTACCACAAAGATGCCGGCACAAGTTGTCACTGCTGTGGGCTTGCCTGTTCTTGAAACTGTGGTTTACATTGCATAGAACCTTTCTTTCTTTGGGAGCCGGGATTGAAGGGCCTTTTGCCCTTCCACTTTACCGAGTTCGCTTGGCCACCGGTTGGCCATTGATCTGAGCTCCTCATCAACACCTTTGAGCAATGAGCTTGTCTAAGTCCCATTTCTCGAGTGCATGTTGTAGTTTATGACAAAATTCTCATACTCTCTAGGCAAGGAAGCTAAAACAAAATGGATAAGGAGGCGTGGTTGTATTTCCGGATCCATTCCTTTCGGCTTATTTGCCAAGTGACTCATTTTCAAAATATGGTCACGTATGCTACCTCCTTTGAACTTTTCATTTGTCAATTGCTTGAACAAATGGGTAGCATACACTTTGGAGGAACCGTGAACTGGTTCTTGATCCTCTCAAAATAAGCAACGAAAGCGGTGTCACACTTTTCAATTGACCCTGTAAGAGTGGGTCAATTGTATTCTCAATGAATGACACAACATTTCTTGTTGTCAATGACCCATCGAGTATGCTTTATGTCATAAGCCATCTTTATAGGGCCAAAATCTTTCACCCTTTTGTCCCATGCTTCATCACTTTCACTGGGTCTCCCTACCGGTTCCACAAGCTTTGTGGGACACGGTTCGATGAGTACCCGTCAACCTCGGCTATAGTGAAAGTGAAGTCAATCTTCCTCTTCCACTCAAGGTAGTTGTCTCCCCCTCGTGGTGGAATCTCTCAAAGCGGACATCGGGGAGGAACTACCTGAAATTACAATTCATATGGGGTGAGAACATAATATAAAATTTACTTTGCAATAATTCTAAATCACCGTTGGGCAGAAATAGAATTAATGTGGGCAACAACTATTAATCAAAATCATAATATTGCTATTAATCAACGTTGGTCGAGAATAATAGCAACATTATAATCACGGTAAAATTATCCATTTTCAAATATTAAACTCTCCCGTTGGTTCGAATTTAATAATGAAAACGATAACAACTTTAAATACGCAGCGGAAACTTTAACTTTGCATAATCAATTTTCCAGAAACATAAATTAACTTTACTGTTCTCTGAGCCAAAATTATCGTTGGACAAAATTTGGACAGAGATTTGAATCAAAATCGATTCAAAATCACCTAGATATGTCAAAAACCGTTTCTGGAAAAGGAAAAAACAAAAAATCTGCTTTTACTTGTGTAAACCGGCCAAATTGGCCCAAAACCAGCAGCGCGGCCCACAGGCGCGCGCCTGCGCGCGCTCTCGATCGACCCAGCGCGGCCCGCTTCCTCTTTTGCGCGCGCGCGAGCGCAACGGCGGCCCAGCAAGCCGACGCGGCCCACTTAGCGCTCTGGCTTTTTTTTTTATTTCTGAGCTCTGAGGAAAAAAAGGAAAAAGAATTTCCCTCTCAATTGGGCCGGCGCGAACCATTCGGCCCGCTGGCCAAAGCGGCCCGCGAGGAGCGCGCGCGCTCGCCCGCCTGGGCCGAAAAGAGGCCCAGCCAACCGGTCGATCTTGACCGTCCATTTTCATCCGATGGCCACGCGTGACTTTCGCGGGATCAAAACCGCCTGGCCGGCGCCCCCCGAAACCCTAGAGCTCATTCACTCCCTCTCCTTTCTCTCTCCAGCTGCCGCTCTCAGCACTCGAGCGGCGGCCATCCATGGCCGCCACCGCGCGGCTCGACGCCGGCGCATGGAGGGCGCGGACGGCGCCGCCGCGGAGCGCGCTCACCGGCGCTCGCGCGCGCGCGTCCTCCGTCTCTCCTTTCTCTTCCCCATCCTCACCTCTCCACTGCACAAAGCAGAGCGACGGCGGCCGAGGCCATGGGGAGGCGCGCGCCGGTGGGGAAAGTCGCCGGCGGCCTGGGCCTTTTCCCCCCGGCGGATCCGGCCGACTCCTCTTCTTCTTTCCCTGCGCCGCGCAAGAGCAGCAGCAGGATGCGGCGCCGCCGTGGAGCCCTTGGCCGGTGTGCGCGCTCCCCTTGCGGTGAGCGCACCGCCGTCCAGGGGCCTCTCGGCGTTGCCCTTGAGTTTCGGCCATGAGGGGAGGACAGGACAGACGGGCCCCAGGTAGGCAGCACCGTCTCCTTTTCTTTTCCCTTCCCCGATCCAAGATCTAGGGTTAGGGTTTGACTTTTCCGATTCGAAATCGGTCGATCTGTTCACTCTTAGTGCTTTCCCAGTCTAGATCCACTAGCTATTAGGCGTCTGATAACATTGTTACAACTTTAGGATCACTAGCAGTGACATCTAGAGGGTACAATCTTTGGAGATCGAGTAGACAGTGAGGTAGAAAGAAAGAGGGCGAGTGGAAAGGCTTTACCAGAGGCCTTGATCAGGGCGGAGGAAGAGGATCCGCGGCGGCGGCGCTTCCTCGGCGGCCATCGTGTCGAGGGAGAAGGGAGGGACGTCGTCGGGAAGAAGGAGGTCGGGGGCGGTGCGGTGGTGGCGGCGCGGAGGTGCTTCCGTCACGGCTGCGCCCTCCTAGATCGGATTAGGGTTTGTAGGTGGGTGTGGCGGCTCACGGTGAACCTCGTGCGAGAGCCGCCGGCGCCCACCTCTTTATATAGCGCAGGGTGACAGGGGCCCTCCAGCCAATAGATGGGCTGGGCGCCCCCGATCAGGGTGCGAGGTTCACAAGGGGCCCGAGTTGGGCCGTTGGGCCCAACTCGGGATTGAGATCATCCTAACAAGTTACAGACAAGAGGGTCTGCCCTGTTCTGATATGTGCATGCTGCATGGTATGCCTAGATCTTGAATAATTATCATCTTCTTCTAATATGCATGTTCTAACCTGCTTTGAATAGGAGCAAAAGTGCAATTCTACTGTCTGAGTTTGACTGGTTACAGGATTGTATATAGGCTTTAGTGTATCGTTATTCATATTTTGTCCATTGTCAGATCTGTATAATCCTTGATATAATACCTTCTCTATTAATCACAGTTTCCTTCCTACTAATGAGCTATAGGATTTGCTTCCCAGGTACATGTTGACAAGCACAATGAAAGTTATTTGCAGTGCCATTTTAGAAGTAAGAATTTTTTTATTCCATAACACATTATTTGCATTTGCAGCAGTAGTTCCTTTTTCTCCTATGTGAAAACCAGCTCAAGTAACAGAGAACATGGCAAAATCACATCAACATATATGGTACTTTGCATACCTTTTTTCCTTCATTAGCTGAACACTAGCAGATTGAAAGAAAATTTGTTTCTAAAACATGTTTCAACACATATGCCATTTGCAGGTCCTTGGAACAACAGGCACCAAACTACATGTTATTGTGTCAACACATATGCCATTTGACATGTATGCAATACTTATATCATCCTTCCTTGCCTTACACTTCTTCTCATGCAGCTGAGGCTGCATGCCCAGGAGGTACTGAAGGTATCATACATGAAGCTATGATAAATAAACAAATGCCTTTTGAACGTTTGACATGTGGCGGTAACCTGATTTGCTCATATTGAGTTACTAAAATTTCAATTTCAGGCCAAGAATGACCAAGAGGAGAACGACCACGTGACAGGAACCTGATTTGCATTAATCTGCACAATGACGAAGAGAAGCACGCGAGGGACTGGCTGAACAAAGGCGTGTTCACTGCCATGGCCAGCCTGATTAAGGTAGGACATATGTCAGCTTGAAACAACCATGAAACTTGGACACTTAAATTGGACATGCATGGTTCAGATAACTAATTTTTTTCTACATTTAAATTGGATTTAGGATATTTTAGTGTTTATTTAAGTTATTTTCTATAAATCTTATGACTATACTTATTTAAAACTGTTAGAGAATTTGGACAGCGCTTCAATGCAATTCTGAAAAGGGGAAACCAAAAGGTAGCAAAAGAAGGTCATCACCGGAGCTGGAATAAAAGAGCTTTGTTCTCTTGAAAATGCTGCTATTAATTCATACATGAAATATCTTGTATCCTGCTACCTGGTTATGATGACTGAATTCTATAAATTTGATAAGAATGCTTATCTTTCTTTGTTTTTGAATACTGAAGGCTATTACATAGTGGTGTGTGCTGTTGTAGTTCTGCACATTCTATGTAAGCATGGGTGTTTTGTAACTTGTTGATTTAGTGATCATGATGCCATAAAACTTGCTTGAAAATGCCTCATTTTGTGAATTAGTTCTTAGCCTTATAGCTGCTAGAACATGCCTCGTACGTGTCATTATCATGTGACAAAATATTTGGTTGTTTAATTTATATTTTTCTAAATATTACCGTAGCGTTAAGCGGGCGTTATACTAGTACGTCTATACCAAATCTCTGCCTCATCGTCATCATCTATATGGACACTCTATAAGCCCATAAGGCAATAACACGGCAATAACACTTGATCCATGCGACCGTGGTGCACGGAGGAGAGGACATAGGAGGACGACGACAACGCCACAGACAGACGCGTCAAATCCATTTCCATGCGCGGCCGTATCCGTATAGCTATCCTCTCGACTTTCTCGCCTAGTACATACTAGTCCCATCATCCACAACAATTCTCATTTTTGAGAAATTATTAAATAATTTGAACTTTGATTGAATTTATATAAAAAAGACTAACATTCGTTCATAATGCAAACTAAGTAACATTAAATAATAAAATATATTTGTTATAGTAAATCTTATTAGAGAGAAACATTAATTAATATACTATTCATTGTAAATTTGATCAAACTTAAATTAGTTTGACTAGTACAACTCGAATAGTTACATTCTTTTATGATCAGATGGTTATATGTATATGATAGACGATGCATGTATGTAGCATAATATAGTTGTAATACTCTCCATCATTATTCATTAGTCAAAATCAGATGGATCGACTTGATGAAACTTTTGCGTGTGTTCCTCATTCTCTCATGGCCGCTAAACTCGGCGACTCCTTGCCCTAAGTGCCGCTGCCACCACTCCGACGTCCACCACGGTTCCCCTCCGTCGTCCCTTCCCCTCAAGCATCTCGCCGAAGGCCACAGGGAGTGGGGATCCATCATTTTCAATAAGTTTTCTAGTAGATCTAGTCCTTTGGGGTATGACTCTCTTCATGCCAGCGTTTTTGGTATTATATTAGGGATTTACTCATCCTCCTCTCCGACAATGGTGAGGGGGAAGGTTGGAATTGTTCTCTCCATGGCGGCTATGTTGAAGATGATGACGACAACTACGGCATTAGCAACTTCACTAGTGTGATGACATGAAGACTTGGCGAAACTTTTTAAAGTGATCGAGGTCGAATGACAATTAAAACTTTTATCACAATGATGAAGTCAATATGACAAGAGACACAACTTGCATATGTATGTTTTTATGTATGTACCCCTAGTTTGTACAACATGTATACTTTGAATTCATGCGTGCACCAGTGCATGTTTGTGTCGTCCTTTTTTCCCGGTGTAATCTTTTTATGTGGATGCTTCCCACTGGCCCCGACAGATCCAAGTGATCGAGATCGGCTGGAGAATTAAAACTTTTTCAAAATGACGAAGTCCATATGACAAGAGACACAACTCGCATATGTACGTTTTTATGTATGTACTCCTAGTTTGTACAACATGTATTGAATTCATGCATGCATCGGTGCATGTGTATGCATGTCGTCCTTTTTCCCGGTGTAATCTTTCTGTGTGGATGCTTCCCATTGGCCCCGATGGATCCAAGTCAAGCAGACGGGTAGAGTTTGACAAATTGGCTTTCTCAAATTTATATTTTCTTCCAACAACATATACAAGGTGTATATGTACACACTAATAGAGAATAAACCTTAGTTTTAGCACATTAGTACCGGCTAGAGTTGGGCTGAGCATAAGGCTGGACGAACTTGTTAGTGGCTCGGCTCGAGCTCGACTCGTCTTATAATGAGCCAGCTCGTTCTATAACAGGCCAATTCGTTTTATAATGAGCCAGTTCGAGCTGGCTCGCGAGCCATAACGAGCCAAGATAAATAACAAATATTGTATAAATTGGTGGAATCAATCAACGAATAATGATTGATCATGGTCATGGATGGCATCATACTTATATTTTTTATTATAAAATTCAAATATATTTTATTTGTTTCATTTTAAATATGCATGTGTTGTGTTTTTTTTTTCGGATTTGTAGTTATCATCTTTATGAATATGTTTTTGTACTCTGGCTCGCGAGCCAAACGAGCTAGCTCAAGCCACTAACGAGTCGAGCCGAGTTGGCTTTCTGGCTCGTTTGTATAACGAGCTATAATGAGTCGAGCCATAACGAGCCGAGATATAACGAGCCGAGCTGGCTCGATATCCAGCCCTAGCTGAGCATTAACCCTAGACTAATGTTTGGTTCGATTTACTTTACTCTCTTAAAAGAGTTGTTTTTCAATGAAACCAAAATGCAATTCTTGTGAAATTCATGCATACCAACTAGGCTCTAAATTTTATAGAGGGCGTCATAAAATACATTATGATTTTTATTATTAACAATTTTGTATGTCTAGTGTTATTTTGTCATTAGATGTCATAACCTATTGAATTAATGATGATAACATAAATTATGATGCTAGCTATTACCTCACAAATTTTAAAATGAAAATGAACTTGAACATGGAAAAACGAGTTCTTGTTATGTGGTAAATATTAGACAATAGGTTAGTTCAGGTTGTTTGAATGTAGGTTAATCTTGAAGGGAGTATAATTTGTATTTTTTTCTTTTAAAAGAGAGAAGTTAATTGATAAATTTGACACTTCTTTTGATTTCCTTGTTTTACCTCACATAAATAGTCTATAATAATTATCTAGTTGTGATAGGTTTCTATTACTCTAATTTTTTATTCACACTTGTAGTTTTTTCTAGCGTGTCCTCTGTGTATGACACCGCTCTGTGCATATTTATTATGTGTTCACTTGAAGGTGTACCTTTAAGATTTAAATTGTACCCAAGGATAGAGTAAGCCACCTCCCTCACACCCCACCCCACCCCACGCGCGCCCCAACACCCAACACCCGTTTTTATAAACTCAATATCCACTAGTGATGTTATGTTGGAGAATAATCATATATACCACGTGTCATTTACATGAAACATTTTTCATGATTGCTAAAATCATGAAACCAATGAACTTACATTACCTATGCTATTAGTGACAAGGGGGTATGTCTGAGTGGAGACCACGAGCTCTATAGATAGACAAAAAAGTCACGCTGACACCATGAGGCATGACCCAATGGCCAGCACCATGCTTTGTGCTGTCAGCTCGATCCATAGTTTTGACCCGATCACGACCGATTAAGGATTGCCTCATAGAGAACCCTAGGTCTAAAGTAGCCTTCCTTAGTTCCACTCACTCCTCCCATCTTTTCTATTAGCTCGACTACCACACCCCTCTATCTTTGGCATCCACTCTTTCCCACTGCCCTCCACAACTACTTATTCTCCCTTCGAAGGGCACAGTCTAAGCTGCTCCTAGGCCCTTACAGATCATTGCTCGCCGCTGCCCTCCTTCCTTGGAGGCTATTATGTTTGCCTCTTCCCTTCCTTCCTGAGAGGTCGTTCGCTACCTTGGATCCTCTTTCCCCAAGGTTGTCGGCCGTCCATGCGCCCTCTCCCCAAGAGGTCATCGGGTGCCCCACACGACCCTGGTCCTGAGGTTGCCACTTTCGTTCTCTTAGGTCTCCTCATGGTCCATCTATTAGCTCCCTTAGCAGCTAGCATGCATATTTGTGATTGATTTATGTTGGTTATATGTGAATCCTATGAACACGTACATGGATATATGAACTTTGTGGATTTTTTATTTTTTAAATTCTTCTTTGTTGAGATGGTTGACCTAATTGGCATGTCCTATAGGGTCCACTGGGTTTATCGGACCGACAAAACACGGTTTTTTTTTTTGAGGGAAGCCTATAGCGCCGTGCCTTAGATTAAGCCAATCGTGCAGAACAACATGGCTCATTAGTAGAGTGTTTGGTTTGAGGATTCACTCCATCCTAGATGAGGTGGTGCACTATAAGTTTATTCCTCAGATTTGATGGAATGACTACATTCCCCATACTTATACTAGTTCTTGATGGTGCATCAACCTACAGTTTTCATTCCACAAATTAAATAAAAAATGATGATGAACTAACTTATTCCTCAAACCAAACACAGCATAAAACTATCCGTGCCAACGAGATCCATGCCCCGTGTCATTCGTTTGGCCATCTATACCACCAGCAATACCGCACAACCTTGTGATTAGCGATTTTGTTTATTTTCGTACTTAGAGTCGTCACTGAAATAGTTGATTTCCTTTCATGCATGCATACGTCGTGACACAGTAAAAGGTTGGCGGCCATATCAGACTATAGTGATTATGTTTTGGCAAAGATCTTTCATGTAAAAATCGTTGTTCATTCATGTGTTCTTTTGACTGTCGATCGGCTTCTAGATAATCAGGACTAGTCACAGCACATCACTTTGTTCAGCTGCTGCTGCTTCCAGCCTCCATCGATGTATCCATCTTTATTGACTTGAACAGAGCACGGTGCGTGCTTTTTTTCTAGAAAGGACAACAAGAGCTCTGCTGCAATTTTTGTTAAACTAGGAAAAAGCAAAATAAAATAAAATAAAATAAAATAAAATAAAATAAAATAAAATAAAATAAAAGGAGGAAATTACAAACAGCTACTCAAACAAGCGCTTCACCCGGGGTCGAAAGAATCCCAAAACAAGATAAAAAGCCAGCAACCACACCCAACCAAAAAAGAATGAAAGAAAAAAACCAACTGAAATGCAACCCATTAACTCCTAACATACACAAGGCAAAAGTGGCTGACAAACAAACTGAAAGTGCGTGCTTCATTTATATATTCATTTGCAGTTATTTTCGCCCCCTACTGCTGCCTGTATTGACCACTGACCAACTGTATGGAGTATCGTCAGCGCTGCAAGCAAGCAAAGTGCTCGGCTTTCCTCTGAATATTGCAGTTGCAGGTGAATGACAGCGTACTATTACTTAGTGCGCATGCTTTTCACGATAATAATGCGTATTAGTATATATATGCCCCAAATAGTCAGTTTATTGGGGGAGGAAAAGGTGATCAGGAGTTCAGGACATTGAAAAGCCATCAGAACCCGGGACAACGGCTGGCTGAACAAAAGCAATCGTCGTAAACTAGGCAACAAACTAGCTCGATGGTGAAAGTGGCCAAGGTTCTTTGGACCAATTTATTGCTTGGACTATACATGTCACAAGTTGATGTTGCTATAAATATGTATACGAGCTTTACAGCCCATGGAGCTCACTGATTGAGCTTGTTCATCTAACAGTGAATCTCCTTTCGATCGCCTCCTGATTTCTTCAGAAACAAAAACAAAAAAAGAACCCACCTCCTTCTGCCTGCCGTCGTCCCTCTGAATATTTCAGCAGCTGAATGACAGCGTAGCGAGTCATCGCGCATTACAACTAACCTCCTCGCATCGGCATGCATGATGGATGATGGCGATGCTTTTATATATTTGCAGAGAACGACGACTAGTTGTTCTCCGCTGTGTGTTTTTTTATGAATTTGCTGGAGGATGCATGCTATCTTCTTATTTCTCAAAACGAGCAGTATCTAGGCCCAGATACCCCTTTTTATTTCTTGTTTGACAGAAACTTGTGTTGACTGTTCCTTCCGCTGGGTTCTGTGTTCAATCCAGTTGCCTAGCTCAGTAGCTCAGAGATTAGAATGGTCGGCGACGGTGCAGCTAGGTCGTCTACAAAATCCTCCTCCACGTCAGGGCCGATAAGTTGGTCGATCCGGCGACCGGTGGCGTGTAGCATGTGGATGTAGGTTAATAATGGTTCGGTTGCAGGAGAGAGACATATTAGGCTGACCACCATCACCAAACAGTGGTTATAGTACTAGGCAGCAGCTTCACCTACCAAAACCACACACCACCAGTCCACCACAGGTCCTTTTCTTCTCCACCAACAACATGTGATGCAACTCTTACAAAGCTCTGCATTTTGTGCAGTAAACAGTCGAGAGATTTTTCTGCATGATTGGTTTCATTCGTAGAGAGGTCAAGAACTAAGATGGTGACCTTGATGCGGTGGTGACACCTCACAGGAGCACCTACTACTACTAGTACTAGGCAAGGCACTCACCTACCCACCAATAAGCTTGGAGACATCAGCACTCACTCACGGCCATGGGAACCGATCGAGATCAGGATGGAGATCGATGCAGAGAGATTCTGAATCAGTCTCACCAACCACACAAGATTCAGTATTTCAGTCCCTGTGCGCTAGCTTTGTGCGTGCATAAATAAATCCATGCACAAAACAGACATCAGGAAACCTCAAGAAGGCCAGCTTTGTCTAGTCATCACTCAAGCTTTTTTAGAAAAGGGAACTCTCACAACTAATGCCCACAAATGAAAGTTTTTTTTTTTGCTAGCGAACACAAAGGGTTTCTTTTTAGGAGCAATGCAAACATGGAGCTTTCATGTTTTTTTGGCATATTCTTCATTCACTGACATCACTCGAATTGCTCCATATCACGGTTGGTCTCCAGCAGCTACCAACCTCATATGTATATATGATGCTTCACCGTTGCTTAATACATGTCTGATTCCGATTGGAAGCCATATAAAATTATAAACGTTGTTTTCCAATGACACTTTCACTTATAAGTTTGGTAGGTTGGGGGGGGGGGGGGGGGGGGGGGGAGAGGATGCTAATGAAACAACTAAGCCTCCGTTGGTGCGTGGATGAAGTGAAAGTTGGAGCTGGGTTTGAGTGCCTCCTACGTATGCACGTGGACCATGGGAAGTGACACAAGAGGGACTTCTTTTGAAATGTTCCTCGCACTATATATGGACGACTCTTTCTACTATCCAATGCCGAGCGTCAACTGCTGCACACACCTTCCTTGATTCATTTTGTTCTCCAAAGCATTCCGTAGTGATAAAATACAACATTCAGATGGAGATGGAGTCTTAAATATCACATACCACCCAAGATTCATATTCTTCCTTACCAGTGTTTGATTGTTGCCTATTGCATGGAAGGTGTCTTCTGATAGCCGTTGCGTCTCGCGACTTTGAGCGCTGCCGCTGCCAGAAGTCTCCATCATTGCTAGCCCCCCTCCCTCCCCATCTGGTATATCGCCAGAGGAGGAAGGGAGTGAGGATCCATTGTTTTTATTAAGTTTTCCAGTAGATCAAGTGTTTAGGGTTAACATCTCTTGTAGAAAGCTTTTTGATTTTGGAGATTTATATTTTCTCCTACTCTCCAGTGACGGCAAGGGGGCAGGGTGTAATCGTTTTTCTCCATAGCGACTCAGTTGAAGGTGAGGCGACAACTAAGATGTTAATGTCCTCATGGGTATGATGACATGGTGAATTTTATTTTCGATGGTGGCATCAAGACAGAGATGGTGTCGTCGCTGTCATGAAATAAAATTTCTCCAGTCTTTTCTCCATTTTGTTGTGGTTAGATCTGGCCACGATGAAGAACTATGGAGAATATACGCTTTAGATCAGCCTTCCTTATTCTTCGGTGGCAGAAGGAAGAAGGAAGGCACAAAAAGAAGTTTCTTGACTCCACCTACATGAATGTTGGCCATTGTCGTTTGGCATATGTTCTCGGGTATTTTGCCGAGTGTTTGCCTTTGTAATCATCTATACTGCAAATCGTCGTACATGTTTGGCTTTGAGATCTAGAGTCATTTACAACGTGAGTATAATTTAGATAAAAAAACAATTTTACAATATTTGTAGTGTAATCTAGAGTACTTGGAACGTACGTATCTAATATAATTCTTCAGAAAAAGTGCTGGTTGTTGGCTCGCCCTTATCTTTATAATTATCTATATAAAGATTTTGTGTACTGTGGGGATGTGCAGTCTTTTGCCATAAAAAAATGCTGCATGATCCATGTTTCTCCATTCTCTGCATGATCCACGTTTCTCCGTTCTCTCGAGCTCAACCCCAGTGAAGTTAGGGATAGGAGCTGGGTTAGTGTTTCCTCCTCAGCCTTTGCACCAACATTTTTACTCCAATACTTTTATAGAATTAGCGTTTGGCAAAATATTTTTTGCATTTTTCCCAAATCCTAGTCGCCTGGCAATGTTCGACCTGCTCGCGGTGATGTTCTGCCCTGTGTTGGGCAATGTTCTACCGATGGTCTGGTCTTTTTTCTCTGTGTACGTTGCTCGATGTTCGATCTGTGTCCGGCGATGTTCTAGCCCGTGTCCGGCAATGGGGCGTGCGTCGGCTGGATTTTTTTTGAAAAACCCGGCGATTGGGATTTTGAACAACTATATAATGCTAGCTTAACGTTGTTTTCTTAAAACTTATTTTTAATGGCCTATGACATATATGGGATGATTTGCAATTTTCCTTTGGGATAAAAATGAAACTTCCTAGATTTTGCATTTTTTCCTCACTTTCCAAAACATTAGGTACTAGCCGGTAACCTTCGCGCGGGCAGGGAACTGCATGCTGTCTTTTTTTAAGGTGCGAGGGATTAAATTTAGTTTAGTACTGATAAAACCTATGCAGCATTGTAACCGTGCAATATGGGGGGATGGTTGTCAAAATTGAAGATGTAATAAATTTAGTGCATAACTGTGATAAATTTTTGAAAGGATCCATGTAGTCGTTATTGACGTATGAATACAACGGCATCGTAACGAAAATGTGGCTATCAGTCTAATTTGAAAAGGGTACATTTGAAGGAAATCAGGTTACTAAACTGCAGTTACGTGCAGGGATTTTATGACAACAATTTAGAAGCCGACATAAGCGCATTGGATGGGCGGACGATGGAACGGCGTCGAACGCTGCTGTAGCGGCGGGGCGGCGATGGTCTGTTGGTGCCGTAGACAATTTTTTTAGAACTGGGCTGCTGTATTCGTACGACGGACGGTGGGCTGGATGAGATGGATTGGGCTGGAGGTTTCTGGAATGCGTTGTGCTGGCAGGGATGGATGATACGTGAGGGGATTTGGGTACCGTGAATAGTATTCACCACACGGACAATTTTTAAAAAAAACCGTACACGGAGCATTTGGTCCAGCTCGGCTCAAACTTGGGCCGTTCTTAGATTACCAGCAACACAGGCCATACAAGCTCACATGATATTGGTTGGGCTACCACAGCTACCTTTGGGCTGAGCAAGCAGCAATGATTGTTACTTTTTTCGCCAAAAAAAATGTCATTCCTATCTTTAAATCAATTTTCGTAATTTATTTAATAAGGAGTTAACAATAGTATTATTTTGATAGTAGACGACATGTCCATTGTCAGTGAGAGGTATATGATTACTTCATCAATCTTGAAATTCGTCGATTCAATCTTCCAAAGATGGTGGTGGTTTCTCTCCTCGGAGGAGGAGTAGTAAGCTCTCAGTAGTACCTTTCCCCTTCCCAGCTCGTTTCATCACCGCCGCCACCCGCCACTAGCTCGTCTCGTCGCCACCACCACCGGCCCCTGCCTTCTCCCCGGCGAGCTCGCCGGCGGCAAGGCAGAGGGCCGGGCCCCTTTCTCCCTTCCCTCCCTGCTCCTTTGTATAGCCCCTGAGAAATAAAGGCCTACATGGCCACTATAGCTATTTCAAGCCATGAAGATGAGGCTGTGAAAGCTGTCATGATGCAAGATAGTGACGGCGAGGGGGTTGAGGTACTCCACCATGGGCTACACCTACAACAAATCTTCCTCCTCATCCTCTTCCAAGCGGATTCGCTCCGGTCGTTGCCACGCTTCCCTGCCACTAGCATGCTCGTGGTAGTCCTGCTACAGTGCCATGGCGGTGTGGTGCCCGAGCCGCCCTACAACTGCAGCGCCGGTGTGCTGCCCAACTTCCCGTTCTGCAACACGGCGCTGCCCATCGACCGGCGCTTGCACAACCTCGCCTTGCGGTTGACGGTGGCAGAGAAGATCTCGCATCTCGGGGACGCGTCCATCGCGTTCATCACACCTACATCCTGGCCTTGGAGTCGGGAGCATTCGTCGACATCGACATCAAGCTATCCAGCATCCACGAGAGTGTCCGCCGGAGGTACCGCTGCTCCGTGCCCGCAGCCGGAATCTCTACTCAAGAAGGAGGCTGGGCCGGGGCCAGGCTCGTCGGAGGCTGAAAGCTCCGGTTTGGTTTTGGTAATTAATGACACTTAAACGTTGCTAATGCTTTGCTCTAAGTGTGGTTAGACACATAGCAACGTGACGGCAGATGATGGAGTATGGCGATCACGATGATGAACATGGTGGATGTGATGTGATTGAGCTCCGACGGAGGCCCATGGAGATCAAGGCGAAGGTATACTTGATAGGGCTTTCCGGTTTAGTGGTCGAGACACTTAGCGAGTGTGACCACATTTAGAATCGATAACCGAATATCAAGAGGGGTTTCCTCGGTTTCATTCGTGGTCCTAAGTGCCTCTAGTTGTGACTTTGCATGATGCATGAGAGACTAACTAGAGGGCTAACTCTTGCCGACGTGGTCGTGCTTGTACTACTAACTCCGGTGCTTGAGACGAGGTCTACACTTGGTGGAGTTGGTACTCTGCGAAGACGGCGCAACAAAACGACAAGGACGTCGCCTGCTCAACTGCGCCGGACGCGGCTGTCGCAGGGCGCCGGACGCGCGAGGAAGCGCAGGACGCGGTCCACAAACTTCCTCAGCGCGCGGCACCTGCGGACGCCGGCGTCAGACACTGGTTGAACGGCGCCGGACGCCAGAGTCGCGCGTCCGGCGGTCTTGGCCATGGCTGAGCAGCGGCGTGCTCAACGGCGAAGGACGCGGCCGGCGGTGTCGCGGTGGACGCGGTACGGAGCAGTCCCGGCGTCCGGCGCTCGGGTGAGCGACGCGTGGCTCGGCTTGGATGCGCTGGGACGGGAACGGCCCGGTCCACAGCGTCGGACGCGGCCGGCGTGCCGCGCCGGACGCTGGACCTGGCGCCGGACCCAGTCCAGTAAGTCCTCGGGCACGAGGACTCGCCGGACGCTGCGGAGGACGCGCGCCGGACGCACGTTGGAAGAGCGCCGGACGCGGTGACATGTCACATCTTCAAACAGCCAACGGTCGGCTGCGCTGCGAAGGAAGACAGCGCCGGACGACGCGTAGGACGCGTCCGGCGCAGTGTAATTGGCGCCCTGAGATCCCAACGACCATATTTTGGAGGAGGCTCTATAAATACTTGGTTGGCCGGCTTGGGAGGTCTCTCTTGCCCATTCTAACACTCTTGAGCATACTTTGAGCGAGAGACACTCCTCCCCACTCATCTCTTTGGTTCTCTTGCCATTCTTGAGAGAGATTTGAGTGAGAACAAGTGATTTGCATTGAGAGTTGCATCTAGAAGCACTTGTTCATCGAGTGAGCTGCGGATTCTTGTTACTCTTCGGTGATTCCCATCACCGTAGACGGTTTGGAGCAGCGGGTGGTGGTTGAGCTCGACTTGGTGATTGTTCGAGGCCACACCAGATTCTTGTGAGGGGTTCTTGATCCTTCCCCGCGGGAGTTCATGAAAGGATACTCTAGTGGATTGCTCATGGCTTGTGGATCCTTGTCTTGCGTGGAGATTGCGGCTCCCCATTGGGGTCTTTGGCACCGAGCCAATTGAGCGGGCAACTCACCAAGCAAGTGCACCGCCACAACGAGGACTAGCTTGCCGGGAAGCAAGTGAACCTCGATAAAAAAATCATTGTGTCGATTTGTGATTGCCGAGGCTTCAACCTCCTTGTGCTTGTGCTTGTGCTTGAGCTTTCTAGGTGATTGGCTATCTTCTACTCTTCGCGGCGGTATAAACTTCCATCATCTCTTTACTTTCCGCAAAGTAGAATTGCTTGTTGTGGTCGGTCGGGAACCACTCATTGTGTAGAGTAAATCCCATGGGTAGAATTGCTTGGTCGGTATTGGTGAACCGACATTGTGTAGCTTGATCACCGTGGTTGATTGTGCAATTGATTTGAGTAGCCTTGTTTTGGTTAAGATGGCTTGCATATAGTAGTCAAAGCCTTAGCTTTGTAATTGTGCCGCCTTGCTATCTAATTGGGTTGTCTAGTGTTCTTGCTAGAGTTTTTATTAGGCTATTCACCCTCATCTAGCCATTGTGACCTTTCATAGGCGCTGCCGCTGCAGTTCGCTACGGCGGCGAAGATTCAAGTGATGCCGCGCTAGCGCTCTGCCGCTGCAGTTCGCTACGGCGGCGAAGATTCAAGTGATGCTGCGCTAGCGCTCCTCCTCCATCACGATCCATATCTCCGAAGCCGGGAGTACTTCCTTCGTCTCTGCATCATGGTGGGCCCATCAGCCTGCAGCGTGGGCCCTACAACAACTACGTGTACCGCATGCATATGGCTGTGCTATTCGGCTGGAGATCCTCCACGGCATGCAGTAAGGCTCCGGGCCAAAAAAAATTGGTGGCCATCCTCATCCATAGCCTGGGGCCCATCGTTGATCTTATCCTTGCAACTTCATCTTCGTTTTATTTTCTTTTATGTTTTTGTTTTCTATTATGTACTCGTTCGATGTAGCACTAGAACAGTCACAGGCCATAGCGGTTGTGTAGTGCTAGTGCTTGCTCGGCAGCCTTGGGTCTTCAAGTCCCCTGCACTAGTTACACAACTACTTCTTCGGTGATGGATCGACAATACTGCCTCCATCAGGGTTTTCGGACTGAGCTTCATCTATCTCCGGCAACGATATCAACATCATCTTTCGGTTGTCGGAATGTTTCTTATTCGATGGCTCTACAGACCCTATCTTCACCGTCGCATTGCGCGGTCAGTCCATCTGGGTGCACGCGTCTCTGATGCCCCTGCGTATACCCCTCACCGGCAGAGTTGTCATCTTCCACGTCTTAGTCGACGCTGCTGTGTTTTTTTTCTGGTCGCAGGACCTTAATGTATCCAGGTCTTCTTTGGAAGACCTCTTTGTAATATGGTTGCCTTGATATATAATGCATGTTGTTGTCAAAAAAAAAAAAAAATCTTCCAAAGATACTCAAAAGAATACGATGTGTGCGCTTGTGTTCATATCTACCATTACCCTTATTTTTCTGCTCCTTCGCTAAGCGCCCAAGCCACATCACCATCTTTTCATGTCCATTTGATTCGGCATGGATGGTCATACTACTGGAAACTTGAAATTCCCTCACTGTGCACTACCGTCGGGGAAAATAAAAATATTTTCATGAAAATATACGTATCGTCATAAAAATATAAAAATATCGCCATGAAATTTCTTACGGTGCACTTACCGTCGGGGAAAATAAAAATACCGTCGGGGCGCTCGACAGGGTAATTCCAGTTTTGCCTGACGTTGGTAAGGGAATTTCAAATTTCCAGTAGGCATCGGCCACCACCTCGCGAAGCCACGTGCGTCACCGTCTTTTTGTGTCCATTTCATAGTAAGCTTGTAATAATGCTATAATGATTTAGTGCACATATGGCAATGCTATAGAAATAAAGGAAGCTAGACAAAATTACTGTGATATATTTTTTTAAATGAAATTATTGTGATATTATATCGATGCTTCTATTAATATAATACAATAATAGTCATGTTTATCTAATTTATGTTTGATCTATTTTTGTATCAACAAGAAACATAATATTTATATTTATATTCATATTTGATCATGGATGGATACATAAAAACATTAGACAAACAAATAAATTGAGGACCGTGAGGTGAAGTAAACTTGCACACAAGTTGTCTATGGATTGTATACGCCCTAATCACTACAGGAATCCGGCTCATCGCCGGCCAATGACCCGGTTTGCCGACACGGATCTGGGCTGTCGGCGAACCGCTTTCCCGACGGCCACGGCCATTGTTGGGAAAGTTTATTTCGCCGACGACCCCGGATACATGGCCTGTTGGCGAAGAAATTTTTCCCGACAAATGGCGCCGGCAAACAAGAGGCGTCACGCGGGCGGCGGCTCGTCCAAATGGCGCCGTCGCCGTTTGCCAAACGACCACGCCGTGAGGCCTGTCAGCAAAGTTTGCCGACAGCATACACAAGCTGTCGGTGAAGATCCGTTTGGCCGACAGCCTACGTATACTGTCGGCGAAGTGTGCTGTTTGCCGACAGCATCTGGGTGCTGTCGGCGAAGTATGCTCTTTGCCGACAGCATCTGTATGCTGTCGGCAAAGATTATTTTTTTTTTCGAATTTTGACTTTAAATTTTTTTGTTGCCTAGATACATTGTTTACAATCACATGTTTGAATTTGGGCCCTTTTGGCAACATTTAGCTATATTTCGTCAATTTTTTTCCTTCACTTGAATTTTCCCGCATTTTTCAATTTTGAACTGCAGGTGCATGAAATAATGAAACTTTGGCCTTCAAAACATGATATTCATGGTGGGGAGTGTGTTTTAAGGCCGTGTACCAAATCTCACCCAAAAGTTCCAAGTCCTTGTCCACGTAACAAGACGCTCCATGAGTGGTAAAAGTGTTTTTATTTATATAAAATCCAAACGAAGTTGAAAAATCACGAAACTTGACGGGGTGTCGTGTTATCGCATGTGGAGGCTATAAAAAAAATTTGAAAAAGTTTGGAGCAAGTTACGGCGTCACATGTTCAAAACCCGGACATCTCCGGACATCTCACTTGTGATCACATGTGGAGTTGTCTGAGTATTGAGCATGTGACGCCGCAACTTGCTCCAAACTTTTTCAAATTTTTTTCATAGCCTCCACATGCGATAACACGACACCCCGTCAAGTTTCATGATTTTTCGACTTCGTTTGGATTTTATATAATTAAAAAACACTTGTACCACTCGTGGATGGTCGTGTTACGTGGACAAGGACTTGGAACTTTTGGGTGAGCTTTGGGACACGGTCTTAAAACACACTCCCCACCATAAATATCATGTTTCGAAGGCCAAAGTTTTATTATTTCATGTACCTGCAGTTTAAATTTGGATAATGCGGGAAAATTCAAGTGCACAAAAAAAATTAACGAAATATAGCTAAATAACTCAAAAACATCCCCAAGTTTTGAATTTGAGATCTAATTATAGTAGGAAGGACCTAGAAAAAAGTTGGATAGAAAAAACAAAAAAAATGCAAACATTCTTTGCCAACCGGTTGGATGCGGTCGGCAAAGCCTTTTCGCCCGGCCGGTGTTGTAGGAGGTCTTTGTCGGCGAAGCCGGTTTTTTTTAAAAAAAGGAATTTTTTTGCCGACGGCCGGATCTTGGGCTGTCGGCAAAGCCGGTTTTTTAAAAAATAAAAACGTTTTTATGCTAATGGGCCGGCCCGCTGCCCCCGAACCCTCATCACTTCCTCACTCTCGCCGCGCACAAGCGGCCCCTCCTCACTCTCGCCACCGCCGCGCCATCTCGCCACCGCCGCGCCGCCGGCTCCTCCGCCACCGCCGCGCCGCTCCTCCCTCTACCGCCGGTGCCCAGCTGCTAATCCCGCGCCGGCCCGGTCCCAGACGCCGCCGCTACCCCGTTCCCACGCCGCGCCCGGCCCGGTCCCGCAGCTGCCCCGCCGGTCGCCCTTGGCCCACCCGCCTTCTCGTTCTCCTGGGCCGCCGCCGCCAGATCTGCTCTGCCATTGTCCCCACCGCGCCGTCGCCCGCTCCTCGCAGCCCGCGCCCTGCAGAGAAGGGGAGGGGAGCTCGGCCACCTAGGCCGGCCCTCCGGCGGCGTCGCGCAAGGCGTCCCCCACCCACCACGCTCCGCCAGCCCGGCCACTAGCCCCGCACCACCGGCCCCCACCCGCCAAGGAGGCAGAGGGTGCTGTTGGAGGGAGGAAGAAGAGGAGAAGGTGGGGAGGGAGTGGAAGAGAAGGAGAAGAAGGGGAGGAAGAAGAAGAAGTAGGAAGAAGGAGAAGAAAAAGGAACAAGGAGGAGAAGAGGGAGAAGGAAGGAGGTGGAGGGTAGAAAGGAGGAGGAGCGGAAGAGAAGGGGAGAGTGGGCGGAGCAGGTGCCTCGGTGGTCTTCTTTTCGTGTCCGTCCTGCTGACTCCCCGACCGTCGTCGATTCGGCTACGAGTGCAAGGTATATGAACCCTTCTCTTCTTGTCGGCCTTCATGCCGTTGTGATGTTGGCCTTCGTGCCGCTGTATATATCGGCCATCGTGCCGCTGTGGTTATCGGCCTTCGTGCCGCTGTGTTTATCGGCCTTCGTGCCGTGGTGGTTATCGGCCTTCGTGCCGTGGTCATTGTTGGCCTTCGTGCCATGTTTTTTGCAGGTTTTGGAACCTCCCCGTGCAGGGGAGGTGCTGCCGAAATTTTGAGTGGATACTAATCTTTTTATCTCTTTTTGTAGGAGGAGGACCTGTGGGGGTACTCGGTGACGACGATCTTCTTTGTGGGTGTTGCGGGTCGTCCTGCACCGCGTCGACTCTCCACCGCCTCGCTACCCGCCTCTGCGCCGCCACCCTAGGTATAAATCACCTCTGTGTCTTATAGTTGTAATTACTTTGCATAACCGAGTTAGGCGTCTCCCGTCCGAAAGGATTCGCGGTCGTTGGTATGCGGATCAGTGCATATCTGCGACTGTGTCTCTTTCGGATTGTCCACGTTTTTTGGACAGCTGAAAGTCCCTAGTTTGGTTTTGGCTAATTGATGAAACCTAGGACTAACCTTGTTTATCTAAGTGGTTGATTTAGAGAAAGGTTGTCCACACGATGAGCATATTGAATATGAAGCATGACACGTGTCATATGATCAAAGAAGAAGATCAAGACGATGCTTGGCTCCTTGGACCGGTGTTGAAGGTGAAGGGCTAGTCGAGGCTTCGGAGTGAAGGACCATGCGATGGTGAAGCTCGGGCAAGACTAGGCGCCGATGGACCGATGCACGGTGAAGGGCAAGTGAAGTCAAGATCGATGGATCGAGACGGTCACATGATGGTGTGAAGTGTTCATATCATTTGGAGGAACAAAATGGGCTCAAGGCAAAGGTATAACCTATAGGGCCATTTTGTTTTACACTCAAGACACCATAGAGGGTGTGAGTGGTTTAGGATCGATAGCCGCACTATTAAGAGGGGAAGTCTTATCGGCTATTCGACGCACGGGTGCCACTAGGTGAATTCATGAAGTGCATTGCATGTAGGGCCTAGTGAGCTAACCTAACCTTTGGGAAATGTTTGTGAAAAGCTAACACACAAGCACAAGGAGATGTACCTTGGTGGTGTTGGCACATTTACAAAGGTGGCGTTTTGGTGCGCTGTGGTTTGCAGGGTAGAGATGGGTTTGGGTCCCTCTCTTCCTCCCGCCGAGCCTGTGAGGTGGGATTCGGCGCTTTCGGGAAAAATGGATGCATATTTTCTATTGCGCCGAATGCAAAATTTGGTTGAAATCATGCTATCTCGGTTGATCAAGTTGGCATACTTGTTGGATAGCATGTTGGAGAAGTTGGCGTCACGACGGGCTGAAAAACGAGTTTTTGCGGCGCGGACGTGCCTTGGCGAGGGGCCGGACGCGTCCGGCTAGCGGCGGGCGCCGACCCGAAAAGTTACGGTTTCGGCCGTCGGCCGGGCGTCGTGCGGACGCGAGCCGGACGCGCGCGCGACGGACGCAGATCCGGTCATCAGCGTCCGGCGCGTCTTGAGGTCGACGCGGCGCGCTAGCTGGCTGGGCCGAACGTGGGCCGGACGCTGGCTGGTCGCGTCCGGCGTGGCCGGACGCGGACGAAAGTTTTTGAGGCATCAAGGTTCTTGCGGGCGCGGGCCGCCGGACGCGGGGGTCGGACGCGTTGATTTGAACGTTGGGCCGCCAACGGTCGGCTAACTGGCGGAGGCGCGTGGTGGCGCGGACGCGTCCGGCGGGCCGGGACGCGTCCCGGCTTGTTGTTCGAGCCCCGAGGGGGTAACGGTTGGATGTTTGAGGTTGGCCTATAAATAGATGGTGGTCGGGGCTTGGCCATCTCTCTTGACTTCCCAACTCATTCATTCATCTTTGTGAGAAAAACACTCTCCCTCTCATCTCTCTTGCTTGATTGTGAATCCTAGTGAGATTGAGAGATCACCTAGTGCATTGCATTGCTTGAGGGCATCTAGTGGCACTTGTGGGTGGTTTAGCCGGTGGATTTCTTGTTACTCTTGGAGAGTACCGCTCCTAGCCGGCTTGGAGATTGTTGGAGGCGTTGGCAAGAGAAGGTGATTGTTCTTGGCCACCTCCGGTTGATTGTGAGAGGTTTGAGCTCACCTCGTGGGGATCACGAAGAGCATCCTAGTGGATTGCGCGTGTCGTTGAGTACCTCGCTTGAGAGTGGTGTCTTGCGGTGCCTTGCGGGCGAGCCTTGAGGGCTAGTGACTTGAGGGTCACACCGAGGAACCATCTAGGTGTTGGTCGACACAACGGGTGACGTAACTTGGCGGTGCCCAAGTGAACATCCGGGGATAAATCATTGTGTTCATCTTGTCTCCCGGTGATTGGTCATCATCCCTTGTGTGTTGCCGATTGTGATTGATTGTTCATCTCCTTGGTGATTGGCAACCTCGACTCGACACGTCGGTATAACAAGCTCCTACCCTCTCTTGTATTACTTTGATTACATTCTTGCAAAATAGAATTGCTTGCGTGGTCGGTCGGGAACCACATCTTGTGTAGACTAAATCCCGTGGGTAGAATTGCTTGTGTGGTGGTCGGGAACCACTTCTTGTGTAGACTAAATCCCGTGGGTAGAACTCTTGATCACTAGTGGTAGCTTTTGTGTGTACTAGTGATCACCTACTAGAATTGCTTGGATAGGAGGCTTGCAACATCTAGTAGGCTAAGCATAACTTGCTTTCCGCCGTTTGTGTATCTAACGAAGTTTGCTTAGTGAGTTTGTAGAAATTTTTATAGGCTATTCACCCCCCTCTAGCCATCTAGGACCTTACAAGTGGTATCGGAGCCGAGGTCACCGTTTTTGTGCAAGGCTTAACATCCTACGGTGTTAAGATGGCTCAAATTGTGTTCAACCATGTTGGGGGCAAACCGCCTATGTTTGATGGAGTTAGTTCTTTTGATCATTGGAAGAGAAAGATGATCATGTATCTTGGTTCAATTCAAGAGAGAGTCTTGCAAGTCACTTTGCATGACTATGCTATACTTGATCATGATCACCTCACCGATGAAGATAGAGCCAACATCACATGCAATAGAATGGCTCTCAACAATCTATACAATGGCATTGATACAAAGGTGTTTGAGGGGATCAAGGATTTGGAGCTTGCTAGTGAAGTGTGGACTAGGTTGGGTGAGACCTATGAGGGCACCAAGGTTGTGAAGAGTGCCAAGTTATATGGACTCAAGAGTGAGTTCGAGAACTTCAAGAAGAAAGAGGATGAAACAATCATTGAAATGTTTCATCGCTTACAAGTGATTGTGAATGATCTCAAGAGTTTGGGGCACAAGACAAAAGATGAAGACTTTTGTCACAAGTTCTTGATTTGCTTGCCGAGGAGCTTCAAGATGTTGAAGCTTATGCTACAAAGGGATGGGCTTGAAGGCAAGAAGCCAAATGATTTGCTTGGTGAAGTCTTGACATATGATAAGTTTGATCAAGATGATGAGAAGGTAGAAGAGGAGAAGAAAAAGAAGACCGTGGCATTCCAAGCCACATCCTCCAAGGGCAAAGCACCAATCTTTGAAGAAGAAGAAACCAATGAGGAAGATGGTGACTTTGATATTGATGATGAGGCACTAGCTCTTGTGGTGAAGAAGATGGGACACATGTTCATCAAGAGAAGAGGTTTCAAGAGAAACAACTTCAAGAAGCAAGAGCAACCAAGAAAGTGCTTCAATTGTGATAGCACCGAGCATCTACAAGCCGAATGCCCATATGAGAAGAAGAAGAACTACAACAAGGGCAAATTTGAGAAGAAGAAGCATGAGGCCAAGATGACACTCAAGAAGGGCAAGAATGGTGCATTTGTGGTCACTTGGGAGAGTGACAATGATGATGAAGATGAAGATACAAGCAACAAGGCTATGGCTTCCATCGCCATCAACAAGAAGCCTTCATTATTTTCTTCATCACCATCGTGCTTCATGGCCAAAGAAACCAAGGTACAATATGATGATAGTGATGATGATAGTGAGATGGAATATGCTCACGATGTTGATAATGTTGATGATGATGATGAACCTTCTAAGGATCAATTATATGACTTGATGCAAGAAACTAGAGATATAGCTATTGCCAAGGAAAAGGAGTGCAAGAAGCTTTCAATGAAAGTAGAAATACTTGAGAAAGCCCTAGGTGAGCTTATGACCACTCATGAGTGTCTAGTGGAAGACCATGAGAAACTTGGTGATGCTCATTCTAAGCTTGAAAAGGCTCACTCACTTCTACTTGAGCAACAAGCAAAGAAAGTGGTGGTTGCATCATGTGATATAGGCCTTACTTGTGACATCATTGATGAGTCATTTTATCAACCTATCATCATGACAAGTGCTAACCCTTCTTGTAGCACATCATCCACCACCACCACCGACTCTATCTCCACTACTAGTGATGGCTTCACTTGTGATGCTACACTAATGGTAGAGAATGAGACCCTCAAGAAGGAGGTGGATGAGCTCACTCATGCCTTAGGCAAAGCCTATGGTGGTGAGGCCCGCTTGCTAAAGTGCTTGGGTAGCCAAAGGTTCTCTCTTAACAAAGAGGGATTGGGCTATACCCCCAAGAAGGGCAAGTCGGCCTTTGCAACTCCAAAGCCTAGCTTTGTGAAGAGCAATGGTCGGTTTTGCTATAGATGCAAGCAAGTTGGGCACCTAGAGCAAAATTGCAACAAGAAGCAACAAAACAAGAAACTTGACAATGCTATACCTTTTGATTCTTGTTATGTGCTTACCAAGGGTGTGAAAGGTGTACAAGCTAAGTTTGTTGGTACACCCATTGTTGGCCCAAAGAAGAAGGCAATTTGGGTACCAAAGAGCTTAGTCACTAACCTACAAGGACCCAAGCAAAAATGGGTACCTAAGCTTCATTGATTTGCTTGTAGGTGAATTATAAAGCCGGAGGAAGGCATTGGATTATTGATAGTGGGTGTTCTCAACACATGACCGGCACATCAAGAATGTTTGATTCAATTGAGAAGAATGATAGTGGCATTGAGTCAATTACTTTTGGCAATAACAAGAAAGGCAAGGTTGTTGGTTTGGGCAAGATTGCAATATCAAATGACATGAGTATCTCCAATGTGATGCTAGTTGAAAGTTTGGATTTCAATCTTCTCTCGGTGGCACAAATTTGTGATCGAGGCTACAAGTGCATTTTGGGGCAAATGATGTTGAGGTAGTTTCTCTTGATGGCTCCAACTTGGTGTTCAAAGGCTTTAGATATGAGAATCTCTATCTTGTTGATTTCAACACTAGTGAAGCTTCTTTGACAACATGTTTGATATCAAAATCAAGTTTGGATTGGCTTTGGCATAGAAGGCTTGGGCATGTTGGCATGAAACAATTGAAGAAGCTCACACAACACAATCTTGTTGAAGGCTTGAAAGATGTTGTATTTGAGAAGGACAAGTTGTGTAGTGCATGTCAAGCCGGGAAGCAAGTTGGAAACTCACATCCAAAGAAGAGTATAATGAGCACATGCAAGGCATTTGAGTTGTTGCACATGGATCTATTTGGCCCAACTACATACACAAGTATTGGTGGCAACAAGTATGGGTTTGTCATAGTGGATGACTTCACAAGATTCACATGGGTATTCTTTCTTAGTTACAAGAGTGAAGTGTATGACACCTTCAAGACCTTTCTCACTAGAGTTCACAATGAGTTTGACATGAGAATCAAGAAAGTGAGAAGTGACAATGGGAGTGAATTCAAGAATACAAGAATGGAAGAATTGTGTGATCACTATGGCATTGGTCATCAATTCTCGGCCAAGTATACTCCACAATCAAATGGCCTAGTTGAGAGGAAGAATAGAACATTGCTTGATATGGCTAGATCAATGCTTCATGAGTACAATGTTAGCCAATCATTTTGGGATGAAGCAATCAACACAGCATGCTACTATATCAATAGGCTCTATTGTCATACTTTGCTAGAGAAGACCCCATATGAGTTACTTCATGGAAGAAAGCCCAACATTGGCTATTTTAGAGTGTTTGGTTGCAAATGCTACATTTTAAGAAAGGGCACTAGATTGGGGAAGTTTGAAAAGAGATGTGATGAAGGGTTCCTACTCGGTTATTCAACTACAAGCAAGGCTTATAGAGTTTGGAACAATTCAAGTGGCACTAGAGAGGAAGTCCATGATGTGCAATTTGATGAAACCAATGGGTCACAAGATGAAGATGAGAATCTAGAAGATGTTGGTGGAACTCAATTGGTTGAAGCTATGAAGAACATGGACATTGGTGACATAAGAGCAAAGCAAGTGGTTGATGTGCAAGATGATAAAGATGAAGTGCTCAATTCTCCATTGAGGCAAGCTAGCAATGCTCAAGTGCAAGATCATGGTGCTAGTTCATCAAATGAAGACAAGTCAAGTGATCAACCAAGCTCAAGCAATCAAGTGCAAATGCTACAACCACAACATGTTGCAAGAGATCACCCAATCGATAGTGTTATTGGTGATATTAGAAGTGGTGTGCAAACAAGATCAAGAGTGGCTATGATTTGTGAGTATGCATCATTTGTGTCAACCAAAGAGCCAAAGAAAGTTGAGGAAGCCTTGGATGATGCCGATTGGATCATGGCAATGCAAGAAGAGCTCAATAACTTCACAAGAAATGATGTGTGGGAGTTAGTTGAGAGGCCGGAGGATCACAATGTCATTAGAACCAAATGGGTTTTCAAGAACAAGCAAGATCAAGATGGTGTTGTGATTAGAAACAAGGCAAGACTAGTTGCACAAGGCTATACTCAAGTTGAAGGTCTTGACTATGATGAAACATATGCTCCGTGGCAAGATTGGAGGCAATAAGGATACTATTGGCTTATGCATGTGCCCACAACATCAAGTTATATCAAATGGATGTCAAGAGTGCATTTCTCAATGGGATCATCAATGAGCTAGTATATGTTGAGCAACCTCCCGGTTTTGAAGATGAGAAGAGACCCAACCATGTGTACAAATTGAAGAAAGCTTTGTATGGCTTGAAGCAAGCACCTAGAGCATGGTATGAGAGATTGAAGACTTTTCTTCACTCCAAGGGGTTCATTATGGGCAAGGTTGATACTACTCTATTCACCAAGAAGATTGGTAATGATCTCTTCATTGTGCAAATCTATGTTGATGATATCATCTTTGGATCAACCAATCAAGCATATTGTGAAGAATTTGGTGAAATGATGGCAAAAGAGTTTGAGATGTCCATGATTGGTGAACTTAGCTATTTCCTTGGTCTTCAAGTCAAGCAATTGAAGAATGGGACATTTGTGAGTCAAGGGAAATACATAAGGGACATGTTGAAGAAGTTTGGGATGCAAGATGCAAAGCCAATCTCAACTCCAATGGGCACCAATGGGAATCTTGATAGTGATCATGATGGCAATATGGTAAATCAAAAGGATTATCGGTCATTAATTGGAAGCCTACTCTATGTCACCGCATCAAGGCCGGATGTCATGTTTAGTGTTTGCATGTGTGCTAGATATCAAGCCTCACCTAGAGAGAGTCATCTCACGGCCGCAAAGAGAATATTGAGGTACTTGAAGCAAACAAGAGATGTTGGATTGTGGTATCCCAAGGGGTCAAAGTTTGAATTGATTGGATATTCGGACTCGACTATGGTGGTTGCAAGATCAATAGAAAGAGCACAAGTGGTACATGTCAACTTCTTGGAAGATCACTTGTGTCATGGTCCTCAAAGAAACAAAATAGTGTGGCAATCTCTACCGCCGAAGCCGAATATGTTAGTGCGGGGAGTTGTTGTGCACAATTGCTTTGGATGAAGTCAACTTTGAAGGATTATGGCATCAATTTCAAGAATGTGCCATTATTTTGTGATAATGAGAGTGCAATCAAGATGACACAAAACCCGGTTCAACATGGAAGAACAAAGCACATTGACATAAGGCATCACTTCATAAGAGATCATCAACAAAAGGGTGACATTTCCATTGAAAGTGTGGGCACCGATGATCAACTTGCCGACATCCTCACCAAGCCACTTGATGAAAGAAGGTTTTGCAAGCTAAGGAATGAATTGAATATTCTTGACTTCTCAAACATGTATTGAATGCACCCCACCACTACTTGACATGCCTCTCCTTCGACTAAGCAAGGTACCATTGGTTGACATGTCATTCATGCTTAGGACTATACTTGTGGTAGCACATGTAGACATACAAGGTGCATTTGGAGCATTCATGATAAATCAAATGTGTTTGATGTATATATGTTTACCACTATTGCTTCTATGCTTTGCTTGGTCTAGTGGTGACATATGACATGTTTGTGGGCTTGCAATCCTAGTGTTGAATCTAGAATATTTGCTACAAGTGTTTAATTCAACATAGGCAAGATAACCCTTGTCATGAGGTGTGAAGAAGCTTCTCTTTGGTTCAAACCGAATTAAATGTCTTTGGCAAGTGGTCTAGATTGAACCAAATTTGACTAAAGTTTTGTTTACTCCATCAAAGTCCTTTTCTCTCCACAATTTGATCCCATTTTTGGGCAATTGTTGACAAAGGGGAGAGAAAAAGATGATTGAACATGATAAAGGGGTAAATAAAATTTTTTGATGTACACAAGAAGGGGGAGCAAGCTCATGAACAAAGTTGTTGCATTTATTTGTGCATTCTCATATGACTTGCTCATGGCACCTAGTTTTAAAGTTTTGTACAAGTGGTGTCTTCTTGCTTGTGTGGTGCAATGCTAGTATAGGACTTGAATGGTGTAATGATCTACTAGCATGCATAGGTTGTAACTAGACTCCCCTTGCCTTACAAGTGGTTCAAGAACTTTGCTTATAATGTTGATCTCACGGGGTTCTTGAGTTTTTGATGGATGTCTAGTTACTTCATGGTGCTAAGGATAGTGTAAAAGGCAACTCCGATTGGTATCACGCTTCAAAGGTCCATTTCTTACACCTTAGCATCATTTTGGTAGAATTACTCTCCCCACACTTTTATCCATGCATATGTGCAAAGCTTCAAATCAAACTCTATGCACATATGTAGGGGGAGCAATACTACCAAAACCGAACTTGCTATAGTTGTCCAAATTTCTCTTGTGAGCTTAATGATTGGACAAGTATGACAAGTTCAAAATCTTTATTATAAAATCATCTTTGTTGAGGTTGTCATCAATTACCAAAAAGGGGAGATTGAAAGTCCCTAGTTTGGTTTTGGCTAATTGATGAAACCTAGGACTAACCTTGTTTATCTAAGTGGTTGATTTAGAGAAAGGTTGTCCACACGATGAGCATATTGAATATGAAGCATGACACGTGTCATATGATCAAAGAAGAAGATCAAGACGATGCTTGGCTCCTTGGACCGGTGTTGAAGGTGAAGGGCTAGTCGAGGCTTCGGAGTGAAGGACCATGCGATGGTGAAGCTCGGGCAAGACTAGGCGCCGATGGACCGATGCACGGTGAAGGGCAAGTGAAGTCAAGATCGATGGATCGAGATGGTCACATGATGGTGTGAAGTGTTCATATCATTTGGAGGAACAAAATGGGCTCAAGGCAAAGGTATAACCTATAGGGCCATTTTGTTTTACACTCAAGACACCATAGAGGGTGTGAGTGGTTTAGGATCGATAGCCGCACTATTAAGAGGGGAAGTCTTATCGGCTATTCGACGCATACGGGTGCCACTAGGTGAATTCATGAAGTGCATTGCATGTAGGGCCTAGTGAGCTAACCTAACCTTTGGGAAATGTTTGTGAAAAGCTAACACACAAGCACATGGAGATGTACCTTGGTGGTGTTGGCACATTTACAAAGGTGGCGTTTTGGTGCTTGTGGTTTGCGGGGTAGAGATGGGTTTGGGTCCCTCTCTTCCTCCCGCCGAGCCTGTGAGGTGGGATTCGGCGCTTTCGGGAAAAATGGATGCATATTTTCTATTGCGCCGAATGCAAAATTTGGTTGAAATCATGCTATCTCGGTTGATCAAGTTGGCATACTTGTTGGATAGCATGTTGGAGAAGTTGGCGTCACGACGGGCTGAAAAACAGAGTTTTTACAGCGCCGGACGCGCTTAAGGCGGCGCCGGACGCGCGTCCGGCTAGCTGCGACGCCGACCCGAAAGTTACGGTTTCGGCCGTCGGCGGCGTCGCCGGGACGCGAGCCGGACGCGCGACGGACGCAGCCCGGTCACTTTGTGCGGCGTCCGGCGTGTCTTTGGAGGTCGACGCGCACCGTCGCTGGTCGGGCCGAACGTGGGCCGGACGCGGACCGAAAGTTTTGAGGCATCAAGGTTCTTGCGGACGCGGGCCGCCGGACGCGGACGGACGCGGGCCGGACGCGTTGATTTGAACGTTGGGCCGCCAACGGTCGGCTTCTTTGCGGAGAAGCGCGTGGTGGCGCCGGACGCGTCGGCGGCCGGGGACGCGTCCGGCGCTTGTTGTTCAGGCCCCCGAGGGGGTAACGGTTGGATGTTTGAGGTTGGCCTATAAATAGATGGTGGCCGGGGCTTGGCCATCTCTCTTGACTTCCCAACTCATTCATTCATCTTTGTGAGCGAGAAAAACACTCTCCCTCTCATCTCTCTTGCTTGATTGTGAATCCTAGTGAGATTGAGAGATCACCTAGTGCATTGCATTGCTTGAGGGCATCTAGTGGCACTTGTGGGTGGTTTAGCCGGTGGATTTCTTGTTACTCTTGGAGAGTACCGCTCCTAGCCGGCTTGGAGATTGTTGGAGGCGTTGGCAAGAGAAGGTGATTGTTCTTGGCCACCTCCGGTTGATTGTGAGAGGTTTGAGCTCACCTCGTGGGGATCACGAAGAGCATCCTAGTGGATTGCGCGTGTCGTTGAGTACCTCGCTTGAGAGTGGTGTCTTGCGGTGCCTTGCGGGGCGAGCCTTGAGGGCTAGTGACTTGAGGGTCACACCGAGGAACCATCTAGGTGTTGGTCGACACAACGGGTGACGTAGCTTGGCGGTGCCCAAGTGAACATCCGGGGATAAATCATTGTGTTCATCTTGTCTCCGGTGATTGGTCATCATCCCTTGTGTGTTGCCGATTGTGATTGATTGTTCATCTCCTTGGTGATTGGCAACCTCGACTCGACACGTCGGTATAACAAGCTCCTACCCTCTCTTGTATTACTTTGATTACATTCTTGCAAAATAGAATTGCTTGCGTGGTCGGTCGGGAACCACATCTTGTGTAGACTAAATCCCGTGGGTAGAATTGCTTGTGTGGTCGGTCGGGAACCACTTCTTGTGTAGACTAAATCCCGTGGGTAGAACTCTTGATCACTAGTGGTAGCTTTTGTGTGTACTAGTGATCACCTACTAGAATTGCTTGGATAGGAGGCTTGCAACATCTAGTAGGCTAAGCATAACTTGCTTTCCGCCGTTTGTGTATCTAACGAAGTTTGCTTAGTGAGTTTGTAGAAATTTTTATAGGCTATTCACCCCCCCCTCTAGCCATCTAGGACCTTACAACAGCCCGAGGATGCGTAGATGGGTTAGCTTCCATGTTCCGCCCCTCGTTCGAGTCGGAGTTTCGGCAACCCCTCCACATTGTTCTCCGGATGCACACTCTCCCAGTCGGGACGTGTATCGGGAGAACAGTGGGGAGGTGCTGCCGAAATTCCGTCTCGGACGGGCGCGGAACATGGAAGCTAACCTCATTTACGCATCCTCGGGTGGGATTAGGACCTATCCTTCATGCCTTGTAGATGCAGATGCTGGTTTTATTGCTCACTTACATTGGCGCATGTCAGAGGATGGCTGACCGTGAGTGGATGTACACTGGCTGGAAAAGGGAGAAACAGACCACTGAATGGGTTAGGGGGACCAGTGCTTTCCTGGAGCCGGCATTTGACCGAGCTGCTAGAGGGTCGATTCGGATGCGGTGTCCGTGCAGCAAATGTAAGAACAAGAAATGGAGAGATAGGCGTACGGTTATGGAAGATCTTTTCAAGTACGAATATGTTCCAAACTATACGCGCTGGGTCCACCATGGTGAACGCGATCTTATTAGGGAGGTGCCGGTGAGACAACTCCTCGAGGACCTTGATGCAGATGCCGGGATGGCAGATCTGATGGAAGACTACCAAGAAGGGGGGTTCCCTGAAGGAATAGAGGCGGAGGAGGATCCGGAGGAAACCGCAAAGGCGTTCTTCACCATGCTGGAGGCGGCACAGAAGCCCCTTCACGAGAAGACACTTGTTTCACAGCTGGATGCCATTTCACAACTAATAGCGTTGAAGTCGTCACTGGGCATCAGTCGAGAAGGTTTTGATATCGTGTTGGCGACAGTTGGCAACTTGCTTCCGAAGCTTCACGTGTTGCCGAAGAGCACGAACGAGTCACAGAGGATGCTTCGAGCACTCAAGATGCCGTACGAGCTGATTCATGCTTGTAAGAATGGGTGTGTCCTGTTTAGGGACGACCACGAGGACGCAACACACTGTCCAAAGTGCAAAATCTCTAGGTATGTGGAGCTAGAAGGCAGTGATGGCATCAAGCGACAGTCAAAGATCCCCTAGATGGTCATAAGACACCTTCCTTTCACACATCGGCTCCAACGGCTGTATATGACAGAGGATACCGCGAAAATGATGGTGTGGCACAAGAAAGGCACCAGCACCAGCAGGAGCTTCCTCCCTCGCTCTTTGCTCCACCACCAGTCCCAGTGCCTGCTCCTGTTCAGCGTCCGGTGAGTATAATACTAATTGCCTCACTAGCTTTAGCTTGTGCGGCCATCCTACAGGTACTTTACTAATTACCTCACTTGTCCTTTGTGCAGGCTCCGTCGGCGGGTTCGAACCCGACTCCTGGTGCCAGCCCTCCACTGGGTGCTAGCCCTCCACAGCACGGCTGGCCAGGGTACCCGACCTACCCGACCTACCCCATGCAGCCGTACATGTGGGGGCCTCCTCCACAGTCGCAGGGCTACTCCTCGTGGCCGGGGGCGCAGACGCAGCAGGGGCCTCGCCCAGGACTATGGCACTACGAGGCCGCGCCATCAGGGTGGACTCAGGCACCACCACAGCCAGGGTGGTCTCCGTGGGAGCAAGGTGGGGGCGATGGGACCCCTGGGGACGGCACCACGAGCTAGGTACCTTTGCCTCCCTTAACTACTTGTCGGCCCCTTAACTACTTGTCGGCCTTCGTGCCGCTATGGTTGTCGGCCTTCGTGCCGCTGTGTTTATCGGCCTTCGTGCCGCGGTGGTTATCGGCCTTCGTGCCGTGGTCGTTGTTGGCCTTCGTGCCATGTTTTTTGCGGGTTTTGGAACCTCCCGTGCGGGGAGGTCTTCTGTAAATTTTGAGTGGATACTAATCTTTTTATCTCTTTTTGTAGGAGGAGGACCTGTGGAGGTACTCGGTGACGAGCTAGGTACCTTTGCCTCCCTCTTCTGGACTAGGATGCATGTTAGACCCATTCGCCCTTATGTTGGACTTGTAGGACTTGTTGGACATGTATGTTGGACATGTATGCACTTGTTTCGTGACGTTATATGTATTTTGGACATGTATCGATGGATTTGATGATGTTGATGTGTGGATTCATGTTGAGATCGAATCCGATGATGAAATGCGTTTTATATGCTATATTGTTGTTATAAATGTGATCTGTGGTATATATATATATATGCTATAAATGTGGTTCGAATGCAATGAAACAAACAAAAACAAAAAAAAAATTCCCGGCTTTGCCGACGATTGGCCATAGCTGTCGGCAAAGCTGGGATAGTTTTGCCGACTGTGGCTCTTTGCCGACAGCTTTGGTAGGTGTCTTTGCCGACAGCCTTCCAAAGCTGTCGGCAAACAGCTGACTTTGCCGACAGGAATCAGCCCCTGTCGGCAAAGCTTTGCCGACAGCCGGCTGTCGGCAAACATTTGGGTTTGCCGACAGGAATCGGTCCCGTCGGCAAATCCTTCGCCAACGACCTTGTTGACTGGGCCGTCGGCGAAGCGGAACGGCGGCCGAGTTGACGCCTTTGTTCCTTCGCCGACGAACGGGTGGCCGTCGGCGAAAGGACGCCGACCACGCCGATTCCGTCGGCAAACCGGGTTTTGCGGCAGAATTTTTGCCGACAGCGGTTGCCGACAGCCCGAGGCCAAATCCTGTCGGCAAACCGTTTGCCGACTGGATATAGGGTTTCGCCGACAGCTTAAAGCTGTCGGCAAACCGCCGGATTCCAGTAGTGAATATATTCTAGAGAATATATTGGGATTCTGACAAATCCTTTTATTTCATAACGTATTATACTCGCATAGGAATAGGAATAGGAAGTTGGCCGGTGCGGTCGTTTACATTCTGATGATGAGGCTGTCAGCGAAGCGTCTCCATTGGGCCAATCCGGTGATGCTTCCACTGGTGTAGTCGAGTTTTGGGATGGACCTGTAGCGTGCCTGTGCGCCGCCCAGGAGAAGCTCCGGGAGCGGCGTGACCAGCCCTTGAACACATGCGTCCTGGACGACGGCGACGCTGATTCGGTCTCTCTCGGCGTCCGGGACCACCCTGTGCTCGGCGCTGACGTAGGCGCCGTTGGTGAGGACGTCGAGGATGTCGGCGACAATGACGACGAGGGCGCCCGGCAGCGGCTGCATGGGGAACCACAGCCCGTCCCTCTTGAACTGGAGCCCCGGCGTGTCGTCGACGTGCAGCAGGATGGTGAGGCCCAGCGTGTCGGTGTGCGGCGGGATGCCCACCACCTTGTCCGGGTGCCGGCATGGAGGGTAGTGGTTCATGACCGTGGTCTGCCCCTTGTCGTTCCCGGTCCCGCCGGTGGCAAAGAAGGCGCCTAGGAGCGCCTCTTGGCTGACACCAAGGTCGGTCGCCATGAAGCTCAGCAGGCGCCTTGCAAGATTTCTTGTCTCCACGGAGTACGTGTCAAGCGCATGCCTAGGAGGCAGGCATCTATGTCAGCCTCAGAGTGGTGGTATTTTTCTCTCGTAACAAATCAGCGAACAATACTTTTCAGCCAGACTTTTCAGCAAAACGAACAGAGCAATGTGAGCTTACTGCTATTTTATTTACCTGAATGTGGGTGGATTCGTGGCCGGCCAAAGATCCATGATCCTCTCTTGGACAGGCTGCGTGACGAGGAGTAGGCACTCCGCCCAGCCCAGCTTCTCACTGGAACCCTTCCTCAAGTGGTGGCCGAATCCTTGGAATCCGTCGTCTCGGACTGCCACCGTGTTCTTGCTCTCAAGTGACGAGCTGAAGAACTGTGCAGCGCTCTCCTTCATCTGTTGTATCACTGCTTCGTCCATCCCATGGTTCGTGAGCTACGTACAGAACATGTTAATAATTTAGTTGTATATATATATAGCTAGCTTTAAGGAGATGAGAGAGATGTACGTATACAAGTCATATATACATGCCTGAAAGAAACCCCACTCTCTGCACGCGGAGCCCAGCTTTGCCATCTCCAATGCCGATGAGTGCGGATCGACGAGGCTTGCCATGTCTACCACCGGCAGCTCCGGCATGTCATCCTCACCGACGACGGCACCGGCTTCCTGGACCTCATTGGTTCGGACGAACCGCTCGTCAGGGATCGTGTTGGTGGACTCGGTGAACAAGGCCGCGGTGGCGTCCGTGATCTTTTCCCTCGGCATTGTTGATTCTCTTCTGCGTGCCTACACCCTGCTGCGGCTATGCTAGGTGCACGTACGGCACAAGCTTATAAAGGGCCCAATCATTACTTTCTTAATACACAACCATTTATAAACAACAATCGGTGTGTACCCTATGATAATACTGTAGTTCTCAACCGCCAGGAAGTTAGGAAAAGTGATGATAATATAGTTACCACGTTTATCATGCATTTGGTTCCTTCCATTTATAATTGCCTATGCTTTGTCTTTTCTCATAGAACCGAAGGTGTTTTAAAACACGTTAGGCACAACGGCTCCGGCAGATGGGACTAACGAGTTTCTTTTGCTTTTTCTTTTTCCAATAGTACTGTATAGTGCCCAAACAGCTCTGACTCCATGGGTGCAAAGCATTTTTCTGGTGGATGTTAGTGACCACTACTCTGTTGAAGACGACTACCGGAAACCGGAGATATCCTGTGCAAAACACGTCAACAAATATGGTTATACTCTCATGAAAAATAATGTGTGAGGGTTGCATCGTCGTCATGCATCGACTCTCACAATAATAGACACGGAAATACAATTTTATGAGTTTTCACCACCACGGATTATTTTTATGACGGGAGTTCATGACAACCACCCTCATGAAAATCACGATCTCTACACGCGGAACCCAGCTTTGGCGTCTTCGACACCGACTGAGTCTGAATCGACCAAAGATGAGCAAACGGGCCACCCGGCTCGACACTACACGGGCCCATGCCAAAGCACGACACAATAGGCACTACAAGAAACATGTGGCTTTTTGACATATTTATTAGTATGGCAATAGGTCATGTCATCTTATGTCATCCGATTTATGACATTATGTTTTAAACATTTCGACTCAGCGACAATAAAAAGTTGCATGTCACAAAAAATGTCACACAACTAGTCCAATGTTATCCAGTGATGACATTTGCTACATCATAGAGACATTTTCTATGTCATCACTGGGGATAATTTACATATTTCATCAATTTATGAAAGAGTTTGTGTGCCACAAAATAATTTATTGATTTGTTTAAACATTATTGTCCATGTTGGCATGTTCCACAGCCACATGGTCATATGTGGGTCTATATACTTCTTTTTTCGTTGTTTTCTCCCAACATATTTCAGCCCATATTATCTTACTACATACTCGCGTGTTAGTCTTTTTAATGTAAAAAATCAATAGTCTTTATTTTTGAGTGGCTTTTAAATAGAAGAAAAATCTTTGTTTTAATTGGTTTTGAAGCAAAAAGGAAAGAGAATATCTTTTGAAAAGCCTTATGACTCTCTCTCTCTCTCTCTGCGTTTTTCGCCCACAAATTCTGGCAGCCCGCCCCCTTCCACAGCAACCTCAGCACTGTCCACTTCTGGCAACTGGGCCACAGCTTGCCCACTCTCTCTCTCTCTAGTCCACTCCAATGATCAACGTTGATATTGTTTTATTGCGACAAGAAAATATTATACTATATGTGTAAATATCGTACAACTGTGAAGCCTTTTTTTAAATAAACTATTCAGCTAATGTTTTGGAAACGTTGGAGAGGAAGACCTGATATATGCCGTGGTCTGTTGCTTTTGTCAACATGAAAGTTGCTCTTGATATTCACCAGCAGAAAGACAGTTGTCTTTTATGACGGGGAATAGAATAGAATGAATAACTGGCCTCATTTTTCTGTTTCACTGTTATACTCTCATAACCACATCTGCTAACCTTTGACTTCTCACTCGTGTGCAGGAAGCAACAACACCACAAAGACTTTTAGGATTGGTGAAGTTGAGTTTTTTTAATGATTTCTGTAAGGTCTTGAATAGCATCCGACATGGCAGTGGGAGTTTTTGGGCTGGTTCAGGCAAATTTGGTATGGGCCAGCCCAGGCAAAAAGAAAAACATGTAGGCTAGCCCAGCAAATTTTGCTTTGGGCTGGTAGAAACCTCGTGTGGACTAATTGTGAAAAAAATGGGCTGAAAATTTATCAGAAAGCTAAATGGGCCAGAAACTTCAAAATAAAGTGGGCTGCGGTATTTTTGGCCTGTTTTAAGTCTGCTAACTACACGGGCTCTTAACAGGCCGTATTTTAATTTTATCTTCCAAGTCAGTGCCACGTCATCTGCCTACATGGCACGGTGCAAGGACTTGTGACAATAAACCAATGCATTAAGCATATAAGATTAAATATAGATATGTCACATAGTAAATTTGTCTGTTTGGCTTTTTTACGTTTGGATTTTCGTCAACTCGATATCACATATTATTAAATTATAACTTAAGTTCCATATATTATGACACAATAGAACATCAATTATAATTTGGCCCAGATAATTGTGTTTTGAATAAGATGAATGGTCAACAAAAAAGTTCAACAAATTATAATTTGGAACGGAGGAAGTAGAAACATGTACATATTGAATATGTTCTTTGATAAAAAGAATATCAATTCTCCTTTGCAGGTTATCTAATTGAGTATCCATTGGCTTCATACTTTGGTTATTCTTGGCATGAAAAAAATTGGATTGTGGTGGTCAAGAAAACTTTTCTCCTAAAATGCTTCCTCAATAGAGTGTGAGGTTAGCGTGATATATACTCTCTCCGTCCCTAAAAGACCGTCGCCGCGCTTCCCGAAAGCAACTTTGACCAATTATATGATAAAAGATATAAATATTTATGGTATATAATTAATATCATTAGAAAGATCTTTGAATCTAGTTTTTTTAATAAATTTATTTGAAAATTTAAATGTTACACGTATTTTCTAATAATTGAGTTAAACTTCATGACGCTTCCCACGACGATAGCCTTGGACTGAGGGAGTATAGGACAACGGCCGCAGATGGCACTTTGAGACAAGCAAGATATGAGGATAGGAGAATCTCTCGTTGTGCTGGCGGTGCCGATGAGGCCAACGTGGCGGAAGCACCATGAGGAGCTAAAACGGTACTGTAGAAGAGAAGATGGCTGATGGATGCAAATGAAATGTATTGTCGTCGTCGGCCAAGAGCTTAGGTTTCAGTCGAGTGTGACGTGTATCTTAACTCGTTGAAAATACGCGTTTGTCGTACTATATTTTATCACTTCTCTTGCATCTAGCTCAGTTGCATGATTTTTTTAATTATTCGGACAGGATGTAACTTTATCATTGTTAGCTATGTTTTTTTTTGTAAATTATCACTTGTGAAGTGTACTTTTAATCGTATTTGTAATAATTGTAACTGTAATAAAACACAAGACACTGTTTTCTTTATTTAATAGTAGTACAATATATGCAACGAAAATTGCAGGTACTCCCTAGCCCCTTTTAAAATTATAAATCTTTTTTATTTTTCTAAAAAATATTTCTATGTATCTAAATATATATGGAGGAATTTTAGCAGGCGTGTCAACGATGAGGAGATGTCGACCATGTTTGGTCTCTCCAAGGAGAAATGATTCGCAACTCCCTCCTCCATGGAGTTGTGAATGGTAGTGACTCACTTGCGAGGTTTATTTTCCACCTTCTTGTCTATGCGTGTTTGTGTTTCTGGACTCGTGGCGTGGACTTGCTGTTCGTTGATTTTTTTTTTTGACAGGAAAACCAGGAAAATAAATTAACTAGCAGCAGCAAGCTGCGAGAAGAGTACAGAGTGGTATTTGTACATTGTTTATAGCTGCAGCAAGGGGGCAGCTTGAAGCATGGTTGCTATTAGAGCAACTAACAGAGACATGACTAGCTGGATTAGCCAAACATTTGAAGGCATTGGTAGCTAGGTTGTGAGCTACTTCATATTAGAGCAACTAACAGAGACATGACTAGCTGGATTAGCCAAACATTTGAAGGCATTGGTAGCTAGGTTGTGAGCTACTTCATTATGAGATCGAGGTAGTTTGACTACTTTGTGGACTGCCGGAGAGAACTGATCTTTGAATCTTTGCGAGAAGACCTTAATGCGCCAATCCGGTGGGGATTCCCACTCAAGTGTATTGATGAAATCTGACAACACTTGGTTGTCAGTGAAGAAGACAGCCGCCGGGATCCGCAGATGAGTCGAGATTTGCATAGCTGCCATCGAGCAGCCATTTCTGCCATGAGCACCGAAGTGCAGTTTGTAACCTGCAATTGAATTTTCAAACAGTATGAATCAAAGGGGCCTCTTATGTAAAGCCCGAGGCCTGCATTTCGTGGCTTCCAGAAAGCATCATCCGGGTCAAGGGAGGCATCGACAAAGCAATGCGCAATTCCCTGATTGTCACGATCACCTGCAAGCAAGAGAGAAAGATGCTGGGAACAAGTTGAATCCTGATCGTTAGAGTGGCTGCAGATGTAGGAGTCCTTTGGCTCCTTTTGCATGACTAGATTCATCATATTGTTGTGTGCACGGACCACATAGATGACCTGTTTTGCCGTCCATTTCTTCTTCCTGAAACGAAACTCATTGCGTGCAATCCAAATATACCAAAGAGTGGTAAGAATGTTGCGCCAAAGAATGTCACAGTCAGAATAGCGCATATACAGCATCCCTAGAGTTGATTGTACTCCATCCTGTTCAGAGGGGAAAAACGAAGAGCGAATGGAAGGGCTGGAGCCAAACCATACAGCTCTTGCAAAGTCACAATGAAAGAATAGATGACTGTCATTCTCAATTTGATCACAATAGGAACATTTGACATCAATGTTTGCTGAGAGGTTTCCAGCACGCTGCCCTGTGGCAAGAGCCCTGCGAACTAATCTCCAAACAAAAGTTTTAATATTGGGAGCTAAGAGTTTATCTTTCCATACCTGTTTGAGGACTCTCATGGCGTCCGCGCTAATGCTCCCTGGGTCCTGTTCGGCAGCTGAACCTGCATTTGGTTGTTTAGGAATTTGAAAGCATTTTTTGTGGAGCAGTCTCCACCGTGGGAGTGATTCCATCTTATGATATCATCATTGGGATCTGGGGGTAACATGAAGGCTTTGAATAGCAGAGGAAGCCGTGGTGTCAAAGATTTGGCTAATGAGGTCAGCATTCCAATCAATGGTTCCGGGCTCCCAAAGGTCGAGATGTTATCCGGAAGTTTGGAAACAGTGATCGGAAGGTTTACATGGTCATAAATTTCTTTCCGTATGGGGCACCAAGGAGAGGACCAAATGGAAGAATTGCCTCTTTGGATTTGGATTGAGCAGTGATTGACAAGGGTGTCTTTGATATTAAGAATAGAGGACCAACGCTGATTTAATATGGGTATTCTTTGCATTCCGGAAGCTATCCCAAGGATGATATTTGGCTTTGAGCACCTGTGAGAGAAAGTTATTTTTACCTGTAGCTATTTTCTAGGCAGCATTGAGAAGTAGGCTTTTATTAACAGTCATGAGATCTCTCGATTCCTAGTCCACCCTCTTCTTTAGGCCTCGCAAATATCCTGCCAAGATCCGAAGTGGAAACCTGCATTGCTATTTTCTTCTGTACATCCAGACCACCAAAATTTTCTAATGATAGAAGTGATTTTAGAAATAAATTTCTTTGAAAAAAGAATAGTGGTCATATAGTAGATTGGTACAGAAGAAAGTACAGAATTGATATACACAAGTCTGCCAGCATGATTCAACTTGTTAGCTTTTAAATTAGTCAGCTTGGCTCTGAATTTTGTAATTATAAAATTGTAAGCTCTATTCCTATCAGAGTGATTAAAAATCAAAGGATGACCCAGGTAAATAGAACTTGAATTTAGAGTTTGGACAGGAAAGATGTTCCTTACCTGCAATTTGCTCTGCTCATCAACATTCTTGCTGAAAATTATAGACGATTTAGCCAAATTGGGAGTCTGGCCTGAGGCTCTGCAAAAAGTCATGAGAGTGTCGTGTATTCTCGTGGCCTCAGCAGCATTAGCTTGCCCACATATAATAAGGTCATCAGCAAAGAGGATAGAATGAATTGGAGGGCAGCGAGGTCCTAAGGTAATACCCCGAATGTCATGAGAGCTGGCCTCGTTCGAAGACAAATTGATAATTCATTGATAGCAATTATAAAAAGATAGGGAGAGAGAGGGCAGCCCTGTCTAATGCCTCTCGAGGATGAAACTTGGGGTGGGGACACCATTGATGATAACCGACATGGTAGTGGTAGAGATACAAGTGTAAACCAGATCAATGAAAGAATCCTTGAAGCCTTGTCTTTTGAGAGCAGCAGTAATGAAGCTCCATTCTAATCTATCAAAGGCTTTAGCAAGGTCTACTTTGAGCAAAAAGGCTTTCTGTTTCCAGCTCTTGAGGTTGAAGCTATGGATGATTTCTTGAGCAAGAATGATATTGGTGGCTATATGTCTTCCTTGAATGAAAGCAGATTGGGATGGGTGAATGATGTGAGGCAGGTGGTTTTTGATTCTATCGGCTAAAGATTTGGCAATGACCTTATAAGCAACATTGCAAAGACTTATGGGTCTGTAATCTTTGGGTGTGGAGGGGCTGCTGGTCTTAGGGATGAGAGCAATATGTGTGCTGTTAATATCCATGGGAATGCTGGCTGAGTTGTAGAAATTGTGCACAAGATTGCAGAGATCCTTACCAGCCCAAGACCAGGAGGATTTGAAGAATGCAGCACCTAAGCCATCAGGCCCTGGAGCAGCATTATTCCTCATCTTTGTGATGATAGCCTTGATCTCCTGTTCATCTGGAATTGAGTGTGTGTAAATATCACTGGCCACCATGTCATTTGATCGAATCTGTGGACTCCATTGGCTTCGATCTGCATCATTTAATGAGGAAGAAAAAATATCTTGAAAGTAATTGTTAGCAATAGCAGCCATTTGATCATGAGTTGTAGCATGTGAACCATCAGAATTTACAAAGTGAGTGATAGTATTCCTTCTTGATCTTTTAATTATACTATGATGGAAAAATTTGGTATTTCTATCTCCATGAATAGCCCAAGATTTCTTATATCTTTGTCTGTGATAAGCCTCTTCTCTAGCTCGGATAATTTCATGCTGGTGAATAAGAAGTTTTTGAAGGTTGGGATTTTGCTCACCAGGATACTTACCTTGAAGTTCCCCTAGCTTCTCTTCAATCCTAGCCAGGACATCAGTGTTCTTTGGTTTTTTCTTCTGCCATCTGCAGAGATCTTTAGCCAAATAAAACGTTTTTAAATGAAAAGGTCTAGAGGAAGATTTTTCCCAGCTGGATTTAGCCACCTGTTCATAGTCATCAGTAAGCAGCCACCAGTTCTCAAATTTAAAAGGTTTGGAAACCTTTCTGCAAGAAGAGTTAGTCATAGCAAGAATTGGACAATGATCGCTTCTAAACATGGGTAAGTGATGGACAACAGTATTAGGAAAAGTAACACACCACTCAGGATTAGCCAAGAACCTGTCCAACCTCTCATAGGTGGGATTAGTATCAAATCTCTTGTTGGACCAAGTATAAGCAGGACCATTAAAACCCAAATCAAACAAACCACAATCTTTTACAAGATAGCAGAAATTTGAAATAGTTCTATAACTGGCAGGCCTAGGCCCAAGTTTTTCAGTTACATCCATAATGTTATTCAAGTCACCCATACATATAAAAGGCAAACTAGGATTTAACATAATAAAATCACGAGCATTCCTCCATATCCACTTGGTCTTGATCTGATGAGGATCCCCATAGATGCAGAGAAGACCAAATCTCTTGGAGGCCAGCTTATTTTCACAAATGGCGAAGATGAAAAAGGGACTAGAGTCAACTACATCTACTTGCACTTCACTCTTAGAAAGAAGCCATAACCCTCCTGAATTACCCTCAGATGAAACAATATAGGCATTATCAAGATTGAACTTATTAATCAAGTGATGCCTTTTGATTTTGGAAGTTTTAGTTTCTGAAATAAAGATTACCTGCGCTTTAGTAGAATTGATGATCCTCGAGAGATGCCTCATCTTTGAACTGTCAAGGGTCCCTCCTACCCCCTGACTGTTCCACGCGAGGAGATTCGTTGCACCCATGGCGCCTTGAGGGCTGGCGCCGCTGCCCTTTGATCTTGCTAAGACAACTATCAGAGGACCGGCACGACACGCGGCAGAATGGCGAAGCCCGTGGCGTTGACACCGTCCGCCCAGAGTGCGTTGCTGCACTCGCTCAGTACCTAGGCACGGACGCCGCCAGCGGCAGGCAGAGAGCAAAGATGTAGCAGATCCCCACCGCTTTCACTCTTCACAGCAAGCACCAACAGCAGCAGAAGAATGAGATCCATGCTTGCTTGGTGTTTTGGTATGTTTAGTCTTTGCCGTGGACAACAAGCATCAAAAGCAAGGGTAGCTCACGAGTCTCGAACAGATTCACACGAAAATGCACAGCTAGCAAGAGGCCACAACTGGAGCTCACGGTGGATAGGGGAATTGCAGGGCGCTTTTGACAGAGAGCCTATGGAGGTAGCACTAGATTTGGGGCTGGCAGCACACAGACGAGGAGATTGATGGACAAAGCACAGGAACGGACTCACTTCGCACGAACTGAGGAGCTGCTCAGCTATTGGACAAGCACACAGTTCTTGTTGTTCAGCTTGAAATGCGAACACAAGAACAGAGAGCGAGCACAGCTAGCCTAAGTCGAGGCTTGAAGCGATTGAGAACAGGGAAGATGGGATCCGCAACATAGATGGCAAAATGAGATGGATTTAATGAAGAACACAGGTGAGACACATAAACGATGGAGGATTTGGTGGCAGGGATGAACCGGTGGACTTGCCTGCAATTGCAAACGAATCTTGGGTTGAAAGCAATCCAAGGCAAATCTGACCGAACGAATCGATAGATCAGACAAGTAGCTAACAAACACTGATTTCTGGATTAGATCAAGAAGCTGAAGATTGGAGATCGGAAGGGGAGGGGAGAACAGCTACAGGAGCCACGGGTGCCGGCAGTCCGCCCAGGAGTTTCGAGAGAGTTCAACGGGTGCTCTCCCCTCTCCGGTGTGGCTGGTCGCGGCTGGGGAGGAGAGGCGAGTGAAGAGTGCTGTTCGTTGATTGGGGTCGGCCAGTGAGGCAACTGGCGTCAGATTCGGAGGACGATGTGAAAACAATAGTTTGTCGTTCCGGTTCTACTGATGAGCTTTCCCAAAATTGAAGTGTCTTCGTCGATCAGGGATTTGGCCACGAGCTTCATTCTTGGTTTGCTTCTTCATTGCGGGAGATTGAGAAGTCCGAGATTGCAGCGACAATGGGCAACGACGGTGGAGGCCACAAGAAGCACCTCAAACGGATGTACTTGTAATTTTAATCTTTTTCAGAGGTGCCCCCTTATAAGGGACTGGACGTAAAAATTCGTTTATCTTATTAATAAATCCAACATGTTTTCTCAAAAAAATATTATATTTAGTAGATAGAGTAGAAAAACCAAAACAATTTACAACTTAACAATGGAGGAGCACTTCACAAACACGCAAGTGCACTGATGGACGTGCGACTCCAAATTTGTCGTTTATTAATCATAAGTAATAACGGCTAGCCAGATTTCCGGCTATAGGAACTAGTAGTGTGGGTTGACGACGAAGCACTTCTCCCTGTTCTCTCCCTTATCGCCGGTGAGCACCTGAACCTTGCCCATCTTGACCATGGCCTTGGCGAACTTGACCTGCCACGCCTTCTCGACTGCAGCGTTGAACTGCACGATCCCGGCCGTCGAGGGGCTGTCGAGCAGTGTCTTATCGGAGGTGAACAGGCCCTTGTGAGTCTGCACGTTCTTGAAGTACTGGTTGTCGAAGGTCGCCGGCGTGACTGGGTCCTGCGGCACCACCGTGGGGTCCATCTGGTCGTCGCTGGACGGCCACGGGCACCGCATCTTGAGGTGCTTGGCGTAGGTGGGGTCGAAGGATGGGTCTGTCCGCCCCAGCTGCCCGCTGAAGTTGTAGAGCCGCTGCGTGAAGGAGGAGCAGTGGGAACGGCCAATGGTGTGCGCGCCGGAGAGTGTGACCATGTCGTCGGCGTCGAGGCCCTTGCGCTTGAAGCTCGCGATGAGCTCGGCGACGTCGTCCATATGGGTGGGGACGTTGTTGTCTAGCACCTCATCCTCCTTGGAGACACGGCCGTCGCGGCGGCCTGAGGGGACCTTGTAGTCGATGCCGCCGGCGAGGTAGGCCCCGTCGCGGGCCGCGAACGCGACGATGTCGGCGCAAGAGACGGTGCGTGGGCAGTGCGCTTCGAGGACGGCCTTGGCGTCGTCGACGACGTCGAAGCCGCGCATGCTGGGGTTGTTGGCCACGGAGTCCTTCTCGGCCTTGTTGCCCGGCGTGGAGTTGATGAGGATGGAGCCGTCGCAGCCCCGGACGAAGCAGTCGTGGAAGTGCATCCGGATCAGCCCCGCGCCGACGCCGGGCTCACGGGCGACGCCGCGGCGGACGGCGTTGCGCACGATCTCCTCGGCCTGTGGGCACGAGTGCTCGTAGAAACCGACCTTCAGCGACGACGCGTGGTGCGAGGCGTGCGCTGCCGTGGACGCCGCCACGACGACGAGGGCCGCCGCCCATGCAAAAGCTAGCCACGTCGACCTCATCGTCACCGACAGACAACAGTGGACTATTGGCGATTCAACTTTGTTCTCGACTGAGATTTGGTGATTGATCAAGAGTACAAGTTGTTGTCTATTGAGTTGAGGAGATGAAGATTTGTGGGGCGCTGCTGGATGTGTATTTATACATACAAGGGTGGCTAGAAGCTTTAGAAGAGTGCTGCATTATGTGTAGCAGTTGGGGCGATGGCGTGTGCATGGACGCATTGTGTTCGTGTACGCAGTCAACATATGTTAAGACCCAATCCTTCTTACGTGCATGGAACAACTTTTACCTTGTTCAAATAATATAACCCCCCACGCAAAACTGAGCCGTACCGCGTTAGTGGACTTAGTATGGCTGCTTGACAAATTATAGTATGGAGAAACTCAAGAATCTTGTAAACAAAGGGATACTAGGAGAATACCTCGCGCGTTACTGCGGGATTCTCTTAAAAATAAATCTGTTATATACATCAATTTTACTATATTGTATTTTATATATTGTATAAAAAAGAAGAAGAATCAGTTATAACCTCATGGTTCGTGCATGCACGTTTTGCATGGTCCACACCCAGCCCATCATAGTAGTGATTTTTTTTTTTTGATAATACATACCTATATTTGTATTAAGGAAAACATACGGTTGTACACAAATACAGATACATAAAAGGATACGGAGACAACTGTCCCGACCAAACTACATGAAGACCTCTCAAAAAGAAAAATATTACAACGATGCCCCTGGTTCCTTCATGTTCCTTCTGGAACCGTCCGCCACGCCGCCGACCGCCGCCGTCGACGAAGCCGACGCTCTCCACCATGAGCCGGAGAAGTCCCGTTGCCCTCTGGCTTACACTGGAGTCGAAGTAGGCACCCATTCCGAGGAATAGGAGGAAGCCATCGGCGATGAACCATCGACCGGGGCGGCGCCCCGACTTCCCTGACCTCCGGACCCAGGCTTCCGTCCGTCGACCACCATCACCGGACGAAGGAGAAGCCAGATCCGGCCGGCCAACACCCGAAACCCGCACAGACGTCTCTGAATCGAAGCAAAAGAGAGGCCGCCGGCCTCGAACTCCAAGAGAAACTCCTACCTCTCCGACGACGCTGGAGGAAGACGCCTTCGGGGCGAAGAAGAGGCGAGCACAGCTTATTCCGCTACGGTGTTGGCCTCTCTGCCCTGCTGACGCCGCCCAGCAACACACACCCGCGCGAGACCTAGCTCCACCACCATCGATGGCGAGCAAACCCTAAAAGCTCTGCCGCCGAACGCAGATACGATACCTAGGACCTAATCCTACTATATACACAACTGCACAGCGATTCGCCGACCATCCTACCTCTACGAAGCCATGGCGGCGACCGGAGAGGAGGATCGCCGACGAAATCGCCGCCGGAGACGCGGTTCGCCCTCTTCTCGCCTTTTGCAACTGTAGCAGAGGAGAGAAGAGTCGAGAGACTCAGTAGTGATTTATTAATTGCTTGTGAATGCCAATGTTGAGCATGTGAGGGTGGCAACGTTTGAAGTACTTCTTAATCAATCTTGTTCAGATTATATTTGAGGCAAAGTGCTATTTAATGGCTCCAAGGAAGTGGATGATATGGCTTAAGGAGATGCTAGAGAAATAAGTAGTGGGCATTAGCTTGTTCAAATTATATTTGAGGCAAAGTGTTATTTAACAGCTCCAAGGAAATGGATGAAATGGTTTAAGGAGATGCTAGAGAAATAGGTAGTGGGGCATTAGCTTTATATATAGGAGTTTAAGATAGGCCAGTGTGCATACTTGGAGAGGCTAGAAGAACTATGGGCAATGAACGCGCTCGGACGTCCAACGGATCGGACGCCCGTTCCACCTTCACTTTGGCACCTCGCCCTCGCTGCCGGCCACCGCCCCGCCACTGACGCTTGGGGTAAAAGCTGCATTTTAAAATTCAAATAGTGATTACCGAAGAACTATCACAATCTAATTGTTTATAAATAGTGAGTTAATAAAAGTCAATTGTCAGAAAAAAATAAAGATAAAAAGTACTTAAAAATACAGATGGTACTCTCCGTAACAAAGCTCCAAAATAACGGTGGTCTATGCACATTTTGAAGAGCGTAAGTGCTGAATAATTTTCTAAAATTAAAATTACCCACAAAATAATTTCATATAATTTAATGAAGTAATTTTTTTGCATTCAAAACAGTGTAATAATATCTATACTGCAAGACAAGTGTGCCAATCTAGAGTAGCCACTGGAATACATTGATCTTTTCTTTACTTTTCGGCTCTGTACTTCAAGTTAGGCAGGGACCAGGAATTCTTTCTAAGACTTTGTATCCTTTATTTATTGTTAGAAGAAAACAAAAAATATATTTGGATCCACTGTTTAGTAGTCGATACTGTTTCTGGAGATAACTAGATAATCATAATTTATAATATGCAATATAAAAAATATATTTATTTTCAAATCACTATTTGTCCGCATAATAATGATAAACAGTACAATCAGAAGCTCATAATAGTTGAAATATTCAATATCCACTGATAAATGAATATGCGAATGAAATATGTTTAGACATCCTAAGCACATCATTACCGAAGAACCGTCAGTAAACATAAGAGAGGGAAATGTTGCCATCAATCACGATCTGCCATGTGCTACCCAGACTTGGGCTTGTAAATATCATAATAACTTGTTAGCAGAGTTGTTTGGAGAAAATGGTGCATCAAGGTTGCTTGTGTAAATTCAAAGACGAGGTAAACGTTATGGGAGTTTATATTGACACTGTCAATCAGATGGGATGACCAGGGATTACAAAAAAAAAAAAAAAAAAAAAAAAAAAAAAAAAAAAAAAAAAAAAAAAAGATGGGATGACCAGGGATTATATGTGCGCTATGGCACGTGGATGAAGTTTTTTCCCCAGGAATAACATGAATGTTGCGACTCTGTCCTGATCTTGGTTAATTGGAGCCCCTTGCAAAGATCAAGCTCCTGCATGGAATGGAAAAACGTGCTCCCACGTACTCTTGGTGGCTAAATCAGATCGACTCATCATGTCCCACCAAACTCCCTTTTTTTTCGCGACCGTGTCTTTTATCCGTTTTTTATTAAGAGGAAGAGCCACAAAAAGGTCAAGCCGCGGTTACAAAAGGGGTCACAAGTAATCCTAGGATTACCTGCAAAGCCCCAAAGACAAAAACACGACAAACAACAAGAATACAAGGTGGAGGGGACAATCCCAACTCAACACACCGATTAACTATGCCTGCAAACTGTAAACACACCTACGTAAGGAGCGCCAAGGCGGTGGCCAAACATCCCCAGTGACCAGGAAGTCACTGCGAGGTAGAAACGACAACGACACGCCCGCCCGCGACCAGGTAGCCGCTGCAGGGAAGAGCGACGGCGGTGACACCAAGCACCGGACAATCCATTGTGAGGCTGAGCATGAAGCACACAGGCACAGTCGAAGGGCTGCTCCGGCGAGACGGATAGAGCTTCAGCGGCACCTTCAAGAAGGGACGTGATGCAGGCGCGCCAATGCTGCCGGCCCGGGCGAGCCAGGCAGGGTTTTCACCCCGCTGTACATCCATCCCAGACCACCTACGGAATCCGCAGCGGCGACTGGAGAACTGCAACGACACCACCCATCGGCTCCCACCAGTATGAGGTCATCAGCGACACCCTCAGGAGGGTAGTGACGCGCGGAGCGCCACCGTCACTGGCCCGTTCGCTGAGCAACAGCCTGGGCAGGGTTTTTACTCGACGTCACACCAGGGGAGCCGCGTGGGGAGCTGGCGCACGAGACGCCGCCGCCGCCAGGGGGAGTAGGGACGCCGGCCACGCCGGCCACCGGCACCAAGGAAGGCCCGGCGGGGCGCCTGCCACCGCTGCCAAGGGAGGCCGCTGCGGAGGTACCATCCACTGCCACCAAGTCGGGGGTGCGGACGCACCGGCTTCCGCCTCCAAGGGAGGCCGCCGGGGAGGCGCCGTCCAAGGGAGGCCGCAGTGGAGGTGCCGCCCACCGCCGGCAAGGGAGCCTGCCAGGGAGCGCCGGATCCGGGCCCAGGGAGCCTGGATCTGGCCAGCCCCGACCTCGCCGGCCGACCCTGCCGCGTGGGGAGGCGCCGGCCACCTCCGCTAAGGAGCCCGCGGGGAGCGCCGGGGAACGGCAGATCTAGGGCCGGGTCGTTGGATCCGGGCCTAGGGAGGCCGGATCTGGCCACCCCCGACCTCGCCGGCCGTCCATGTCAGGTGAGAGAGCGGAGGGGAGAGGGGGGGAGGAGGAGAGCGAGGGAGGCAAAAGGGCTGCTGACAGGGACCTTTTTTCGGCCTGGCAGCGGGCCGCCACCACCGCCGGCCGGAGCGGCGGTGGCAGCGACCGGGGTTCGCCGGTGGGCGGGGGTGCTTTGGGCGGCGCGGGTGGATCGCCCCCCTCTCACCAAACTCCCTAATTGAAGGCCTTATGGTATTGTACATGGATTCAACTCAGGCTTCAGTTGCACCTGAACAAGGATTTTATTATTAGACAGGATAAATCAAGAGAGAGTATAACTGGTGTTAAAAGAAAATTCATGAAGTTCAAGAATTAGGCAAACTATAAGTTGATTTTACGGCTATAAATTAACATCGCATACTAAAGCATAATTCGGATTTACAATTTCTAATAATTACAAAGATCAAACATACCATTCAAAGCAACATATGCATTGCTAGAATTTCATACTGTGAGGTGACTTTTATTCGAGTCCTATCCTATTTGTTCATGTTCATCAAATTAAAAAAGACTTTTTGTTCGAGCTATTACTAAGTTATATAAATTTATTCATGATTCATGCCTCAACTTGTTCATGTGTGTGCAACAACAAGCAACCATATGTATCCCACTGTTGGAAGGATAAGGTGCTAAGTGTAAATAGACGGTCTTAACTCATGAAAGACCTAACCAGATACTACATACACAGCTGCAAATAGACCCAGGAGGTCAGGATGCATACACATAGCCTTTGTACAAACTCAGACAAGGCCATTGTACAAATGTAGAGAAGAGGTAGTGAAAAAGAGTAGCATTTCAGATCACACCTGTACATCTGTTTTGTCCATAATATGGCTGGATTTTGCACAATATGTGTGGGAGAAAGAATTCATGGTAATTGGATCTGATGCATATGGAAAACATCTCTTCTGTATGTCACAGTCTTGTCCTCAACGCCGAAGCTCCAAAGATGCCCTTGCAGCTCCAACACACCCTTTGCACATTGTGATTGGCACCATCAGAGTCTGCATATTCGCTGCCGCCCAGACAAACCGGAAGATGCGAGAGCGCGGCTCAGCTGCTTGACGCTGCTCGTGGCCACCAACTCATCGCCGTCGGTCAGGAATTTCGCAGCGTGAATAATGGCGACATTCCTGCCTGCCTTGCCAGAAATTCACTTGCCGACGTGCACTTCCGTGTCCCTGACGGCGCCGTAGAGGTAGAAGAGGAGCAGCGTGTACGAGCACCTAGAGGATTGGCCCAGGCTCTTGGACAGCTTCCTCTGCACCAGGCAGTCCTGCCGGCGCGCTTCCTTGAAGGCGATGTCCCGCTCAATGACGACATCACGTATCTGGTACAGACCCTCCTTCATGGCCTCTACCTTCTGTGCGTGCCCGGTGAGTCGATCGTCGGTCTCCAGGCACCTGACGAGGTCAGTAAACATGTCGAGCACTTCTTGCCACTTCTTGGCCGGAGGTGTCGGTTCTGCTGGTTTCTTAGGCGGCGTCGGGCGCATCCAGCACGGCGACGAGGACGTCAGCACGTCGCCGTGTCCGACAGGAAGCGGGTGCGCGGGCGCGATCTGCTTGGCCATCTGGGTCGCCGGGGAAGGGCTGTCCAGCGACACCATGTCGGCCTGGGGATCCCCGAGCACCGCCTGGAGCGCGCCGCGCCAGACGTGGTGCTGCGTCACCTGCGGGCAGACAGTGAGCTACTGAGCCGCACGTTCTTCCTCCCTTGTGCCGACACGCCAAGCATGTTGCAGACCTGCGTCAGGCAGCTCAGCGACATCGTCGCCTTCATCTTCGGCGGCCCGAGCGGCAGCGTGCGGGCATGCGACGAGGGACCCGTCGCCCCGTGCAGCGACAGGCCGCCCGCGTGATCGATCCCCGCCAATGACCCCGCGTGCCGGAGGAGCCGGGCGTACGCTGCCCGGTACCAGGGCCGCGTGATCGACGAGGTCTCGCACTCGCACATCGTCCCCGTCGGGCAAGGCCAGTCCTGGCCGCGAAGCGAATGCTGCAGCGGTGGGCACCGCGCATCCCGCAGATGGCTGGCGCCAGCACGCAGAGCGGGGCATTGGTCCGCGGCAAGGTCTCGCGCAGACTGCGGCATTCCATCAAACAGGTTACGTGCAGTCTGCGACCCTCTCCGTACGCGCGCGCACCCCGCCGTCGAATGGTCTGCGCGTGCGTGCTCTACTGCGCTCTCACAGCCACGGAGCTCCCACAGGTTCCTCACTTCGATACAGGTACTTGTAGCATTTCTTAGAGGAAGAAAGGCCAACACAGAAGCCCAAGTAAACTGCGCGTTTCAGGTCTCGTGGCTTGTTGCATTTCTTTGTGTGTCGACATAATTAGACATACTGAAAAAAATTAAGAAATAAGAAGTCACACAACAAATATATTTACTCCACTGGTTTTCACATTTTCAGTTGGTTCTTGGCACACGAACAAAACATTTCCATTTCCAATATTCGTGCACCATGGACATCACAATGATAAGGGCCGCTCATACGAAAGCCAGCCACGTCAAGCTCAGTGGCTTATGTTCACTGTGACATACCCCCTCAATTAGCTACAAGATTGTTTAATTAGCTAATTAATCATGTCATTTGTGCCCGCTCAACGGAGCCCAGGGTAATGTACCGATGGTCGGTTGGTCGCTAAAACTAGGGTGTAAGCTAGATGAAGGCACCATTTAGTCTGCCAAGAGTTGGAACGATCTGGGAAGTTTACAACCAAATCTATGTACAAAATGATGATGAGTGAATGAGTGGTTGATATGAGAATGATTGAATTGTGGTAGGTTAAACTACTGTTAGAGACCAGACTGGGAACAATTGAAGATAAGGAAGTGTAAAGGTTTAGATAAGTGTAAATATTGTGGAAATTAAATTAAGAAACCCAAGATCATTTTTCTTTAACTGTTATATTGCTCAGATAATTTAGGTTTGGGTTAAAGTGAGTTTGAGGTGGGAAGATAGGCCAATTTCTCTATAATAGTTTCAAGATATGATGACATTGGGAAAGGTTCCTTAAAGGACTGGAGTCCATTTTACATTTTAGCTGGTCTTGCTTGGAGTATGTAGAAGACTATAAATGATTGGGTTTTCTAACAATGTGTAGATTAGGTCACCTAAAGTGATTGCTCATTAAGTCAAGGTATTTTTTTTATGAAGTCGAATATGCAAATGAAGGAGAGGGAGTGGCTTCTGATGGCGGACATCATCACAAAACTACATTTAGGTTTATAAACCTGGTGACATTCAGTTGCTAATGATCTCATCTTGAAGTTGGAGGCCTTTTGGAACGGCTTGGTGCTGATGGTCCTTAAATATAAATTTTGACAATCAACATTGCACCAAAAGTGATAGAATAAGCAACATTTTGGTGGTATTTTCTTTCCAATTGATATGGTTCCACTTGCACTTGGAGAACTTTGTTAATGCAGGAAAAAAAAGCATTCAATATCACTAGTGACAAGTGGGACAAGGTATGAACACATAGGGCCAACTGGTGGGGTCGACTGACTCCACAAAGCATCGACCGACATGGCCCCACCTTGTGCCACCTTACCTATCCATATGTCAAGTGAAGGAAACACAATCCCTAGCTCCCTCCATAATGGATCCAATGACGATGCAAGATCAAAGGCTCAAATGAAGCATCACATGGATTTCCCATAATGCATATGTCGATGCTCAATTGGACATGGGGGCTTCATACCCATGCTCCTAGCATCCCTAGGGCCACCACACCAAAGTAGGAGGACCTCTCCATAGTGGGTCATCACCCGATGCCAAGGAAGGATCTCCCAACGCCACCTGCCCTCTGCCACTCCACCACCTCATCTTTGGACAGATGCAAGAAAACCACAAAATACTTCAATATTTTGCATTGGTTTTAGACAGTTTCATCCAAGTGTGTCAAGATGCTCTCCCATAGAATCATGGGCCCTAGCTTGGCATACTCCACATCTCCACTATAAATAGAAGACCTCTCTATTCTCTCAAGATATAGTCTAAGTGTTATTGTTAGCCTTAGTGAGAGTTATAATGAGAGGAGATCTACTTAGAGTCTAGAAGTAGTCTTCAGGATGTTGGTAGCAGTCTTCTAGTTGTGCTTGTTTAGAAGTACCTTAGGACTTTGCACTCTCTCACTCATCGATCTCCCTCTTAGCTACACTTGCTTTACCTTTCCTTCTTGTGTGCCACCATATCTTATCGCATATCACTTACCCAAGTTATAGAGGCCCTCATCATACTCGACTGACCGCCTAAGATGCAACAATGAAAATTAGGCTTTCTACGGATTTGTACTCGATATAGGGAAATAAAAGAAATTTCTAACTGTACTATCTAGGTGCTCTCATCCAATGCTTGTCCATATTGGCTATATAGTTTTTCTAGTGCTAAAAAGTACAAGATATTGTCTGACTATATGGTGGCACAATATCTATGCCTCTACAAGTAAGAATAGTCAGCTCTATATTTGTGAATTATTTGGTACATGAAGTGAAACTTCATGATGTACAATATTTCAATAGTCTCTCACTGCTTTTCTAGTTCTATTTTCACACTGAATGGTTGTGACCTAGCTCTATCCCTACTCATGAAATGCTGGTATCTCAACTCAGTCAACTATAGACGGACTGTCTCATCGGTCAACTTCACTCTCCAACAATAGGAATGTCCAAAATAAATAGGATAGAAAATCTAGAACCGTCGGTACACGTTGTCGCCATAAGGCCACTTAATAGAATCCTCAAGTTGGTGACAATACAAGAACCTGGACCTGTTATGTATAAGATCAGAATAACATGGAGACGAACATCCACATTGGCTGAGCTTTGATATATATGGAGTAGTGATCATGTCACCCAAGATGCTTCCGCCAAGAGAATCATGGACATGTCTAGCGTAGGTCCTTTGGATCACAAGGTTGATTTAACGACACTAAGGATATCCAACTTCATGAAGATCCTTAACTTTGCTACGAGTCGTCATTCAAGACTGAGCATGCTGGTGACCCTCCCACCATGCCATAAAGTTCCTACTTGTTAAAAGAATGAATATATGTTAAAATTAACTCTAAATTCTTATTTTAAGTGGTCATATCAAACCGGTTTGAGAGTAGTGTGTCTTCAAAGTCTTGTAAGAAGTATCGGGTAAAAACAGTGGACAAGTTGAATCTAGCAAGAGGAGCAAAATAGGCTACAGTTTCATCATTACCTAGGCATAGTTGCTTCTCTACGTCAATTCAGAAAACTATTCCCACTTTAATTGTTTTGCTTCGTATTATCGCATCGTTTACTTTTATATTGTAGTTCACATTGTCTTTCTATGTTACATTAGTACCAAGTTTAATTGTCTCTAGTATGCCCTCCTTTGCTAGTTCTTTCTCTTTCACTTCTTGTGCCACCGCTTATAAGCCATTTTGCCTATTAAAGCACCATTCCTCGGCAACAATGCTTACTCGAGGGCTTCCTTAGGTACTTTCATACAACATTGCCACTCTAGTCCATGCTACCATAGCTGAGGGAGGTGAGGTGAGGGTGACTAGGCATAGGCGGGGCCTAGGGTCGGGTATAACCCGTCCGCTATGGGGCCGACCGAAAGGCTAGCACACCCAAGGCACAAGTAGGTTGTGCGTTTTAGGTCATGTGGCTTGTTGAAAATTTTGCTATTCGGTCTCATAAAATGTTAAAAATATCACTATTTTTATCTTTGTTAGTTTTCACATTTTTCTATTGGTTCGTGGGATCCGACAAAAACATTTGAATTTCTAGTAGTGACGGGTGCGGCATGCGGGAATCATTTGGGTCTGACCGGTTAGACTCGAGTCACCTACTGACCACCCTTTCCCTCTTCCTCCCATTCTGACATGATGTGATGCTATTAGGGATAGGCCCCTCTCTCCCTCTCTGATGAGGCCACACGCATGTGCTCGCGCCCTTCTAGAGAGGAAGACAAGAGTGATAGTATGGGTTTAGTTATTTCTATCATCTAAGAGTTGGAACCAATTTTTGCCTACGATTCTTTCGGTTATGGTTTTAGGTTTCTTTCAGTTTGAATTTTTGTTTTGAGTTAATTATGCCCACCCCCTACCCTAGAGTGGTGATAAATCAATCGGATAGTGCACCAAACCTTGGATCATTAGACCTCCTGTCCTCTAATCTCTCATTGCAAACTCTATCTGTCTCTAACACTCCGTCACAAAGAACACTCTTGGTAGATGTAGGGTTCAACATCTAAACTAGGATAAATCGTCTCAACCAGTAATTAGTAGTCATGGTTATGAACCTGATAGTTGATGCGCTAGATAAGGGCGTGCCATGTGTGTCTGCTAATTGGCTGATCTTTGGTGGCTCACATCGGTGCCGACGCTAGGATTGGAAGAGCTGTTTGTGAGGGTGGTGTTTAGCTTCTTCGAGAAGGTCCTTTTCGTCGACATCACCTTTGTTCCATGCCAGGTTCTCCATTTTGGGAGGCTAGACCACATCGTCGCCGATCACCTTAGAGCAAGTATAATAACAAGCTGTAAGTTAGCTAAATGCTGATGTGGAGAAGATAAATGTGGAATATAAGAAGCGGGTTATAAGCTTATAGTTGACTTGGACATAAGAACCAAGAAACTCCGTGAGAGATACAAATAGATTGTGTAGCTATGTATTAATTGTGAAGAGCTAACTACTGTATAGATAGGCTGAGAGAAGGCTGCAAAAAACCTTACAGCCAAAAAGTCAGCTGTATTAGTAGCCTTGCTCTTAGCGAAATCCACCTCCATGGTGGAGGTGGAGTGTGTGAGGGTATATGCATATGATGGGAGTAATAATAGTAACAACAACCAGTGTGCATGAGGCTCATATATAGAAAAGTGTTGTTTTAGACTTCCTAGAATATTTTGTTTGACAATTAGTCTTATTCAAAAAAATTTATAAATATTATATATTTTTGTTATGAGTTATGACTTATTTTATATATTTTAATAATAATTTATTTATTTACAATTTCTATAAACTTTTTAAATAAATAAGTAGTCAAACACGATCTTTAAAAATAAAAACATCACTTCTTATTTGGGGGCGAGGAAGTATCATGCGAAGACCACTGCGTCAGTAGCACTAGCACACCGCTCGGAAGTATCATGCGAAGACCACTGCGTCAGTAGCACACCGCTCCTCCCAGTGCCGGGCCTCTGAATTCTCGGCGAAATTACCAGATGGACTACGTCGCCGTCATCCTCTTCTTGTCGTGTCTCACTTCTTGACTGCCATCATGTATTTCTTTTGCCCCCTACAGGCTATACAGCCTGTTCCCATGGATCGGAAGCGCGCGGAGTCGAAGGCGAAGGCGCGAAGCACGGCACAGATCTGCAGCGCACTCTGCTTGCTCTCTGCAGGTTGTAGTTAGACAAGACAAGATTCGTCGTCCGCTCGTTTAATTATAGGTCAAAACTACAGGCCCTCGCCGCTTCAATCGAATGCCATGTTCCAGTTGACACACTGGTGGCTGCGCGTGGCTGGTGTGGTGTGGGCTGGTGGCCATGTTATCCCCCTCCTCTGATCCCTAGCTACGTATAGACAGCAGTACCGAGCTACGTTCTAGTATCACCTCACCACTGACTGAGTGTATAATAGTATCTCAGCACATGAATACACTATTGTTAGTTCCATCGATCTGTGTGTATATATAAAAGGTTCCTCGATCCATCTTCCTTGCTACTCCACCTAGCCAGCTACTGCAGCTTCCATCTGTCAGTATACGGTGTAGTCCGCTCACAAGCTACCCAGCTAGCTTGTGAGCTGTGGGCCGGCCGGTGCTCTCATCTCTATCCATAGGGTACGTACTCTGGTAGCAGCGATGAGCACCGGCAGCAGAGCTGAGGTCGTCGTCCATGTACGGCAGCTCGTTGTAGTGGCTGTCGTCGCCGTGATGGTGACATGCTTCTCCTCCTCGGCGGCGCAGGGGCAGCTACAGGTGGGGTACTACAACTCCACCTGCCCCGCCGCCGAGAGCCTCATCGAGACCATCGTCCACGCCGCCGTCCGCAAGGACGCCGGCAACGGGCCTGGCCTCATCCGCCTCTTCTTCCACGACTGCTTCGTCAGGGTACGTACTACCTAACACTGCTGCTACCAATGCCAATGCCATTGCCAATTCGGCAATTTGCCACTGCAGGACAATGCAATGCAGCACGCACAAACTAACCACTCACTACACTACAATTCAGGGATGCGACGCGTCGGTGCTGCTGGATGACCCGACGGGAACCCCAGGCAACAGGACGGTGGAGAAGACGTCGCGGCCCAACTTCCCGAGCCTGCGCGGGTTCAGCGTGATCAACCGGGCGAAGCGCGTGGTGGAGCGCCGGTGCCCGGGGACGGTCTCCTGCGCGGACATCGTCGCCTTCGCCGCCCGGGACGCGGCGCGCATCATGGGCGGGATCCGCTTCGCGATGCCGTCGGGCCGCCTGGACGGGCGCGTCTCCAACGCGTCTGAGGCGACGGCGAACCTGCCCCCCGCCTCCTTCAACCTGACGCAGCTCCTGTCGCGGTTCGCGTCCAAGAACCTGACCGCCGACGACCTCGTCACGCTCTCCGGCGCGCACTCCATCGGCCGCTCCCACTGCTCCTCCTTCGCCAACACGCGGCTCTACCCGCAGCTGGACCCGACGCTGAACGTGACGCTGGCGACGAGGCTGAGGGCGAAATGCCCGGCGGCCACCGGCGGGAAGGACCGCGTGGTGGACCTCGACTTCAAGACGCCGCTGCAGCTGGACAACCAGTACTACGGCAACGTGGTGACGCACGAGGTGGTGTTCGGGTCGGACCAGGCGCTCGGGGACCGGAGCGACACGGCGGCGCTTGTCGCGCAGTACGCCGCCAACCGCAAGCTCTGGTCGCAGAAGTTCGCCGCGGCCATGGTGAAGATGGGCAACATCGAGGTGCTCACCGGCCCGCCCGGCGAGGTCAGGCTCAAGTGCAACAAGGTCAACTGATCGGATCCGGTTCAGTATCTGCATAGGGAATCGTGCGTACGTCGCGTCAGAGTCAGAGAGGACTCGCTCGCTCGATCAGGAATTGATGAGTTTTCTAGACAGCTCAAAGCCAGTCCATCGATCAGTCTGCTTATTCGTTCATTCATGTGTGTACTTAATTGTACATGGCATACATGATCGTCACTCCCTGTACTTTGCCTTGTACTTATTTTTAGTAGCTCTTACTATTACTGTACGTAGTTACCAATTGCATGCTTGCGCGAATGACTGTAAACTGTAACATACGAGACAGAGAGAGATGGTAGAGTTACGTACATTATTCGGTATAGTCAAAGCTACTGTAAGGATGATGATGTTCAGAAGTGTTGTTGAATATATACAATTCATGGCCAGGCATGTATGTATCTGTCGGTTCATTTAATTTATCTAATCTTCATTTACTACTTTCGTTTAACTAGGATCGGTCCAAAGTCCAATCATGCATCATCAGGCACTGAAATCTGGTTGCATAGTTTGCACAGCATTGCGTGTGTGAAAGCTAGCTAGCTAGCAAGCAGAACCGCTCTGAGCGCGGCTGGAGATACAACGCAAGCACAAGCACAAGCACATGGAGAGGGAGATGAGCAACAATGCAATTTGCCTCTGCAAAGGCATTTGCCTGGCAAGCAGAAGCACAAGTGCACAACTAGTTGGCTAGCAAGTTAGCTAGCTCATCAGGAGGGCACGCATGTTGCTTGTCTTGCTGCTTGTCGCTGCACCTCTCGCTGTCCCCCACGCTCTTTTGCCTCTCTCTGTGGCAGAGATGGTCTTTACACACGAGCCGCCGACTATGAAGGACCGAACCGAACATGCGAGCATGTGCAGGTCATATGGGCCTCGATCGACATGATCTGCAGTTAGAGTGTCAGCACCTGCTCTTCTGTCCTGGTTTGGCATCTATGGCGCCAATTATCAAGTACATATACTACACGAAGGATCCAGGGAGGGACCGCCATGGCTACACCTTCTAGCTGCCTGTTAAGCATGAGCTAACTACAGGATACAGCTTGGAAACGAAGGTCGAGACGACCCTGATGCCTGATCCCTGACTGCCTGCCCCTGCAGATTATTGGTCTAGAACTCATGTGGGCAACCTCATCTGAACTGCAAGAAGCTTCCCCCTGTGCTGCGTTTACTATTGCCTTTTACTAGTGCATGGCACCAGTGACAAGACTGAAAGTGAGGTGGTTAGCCGGCCTCGGGATCGGCGCCCGATCAAGGAATGGAGTAAAACTGTCAGTCACTAATGCTCACTCACTGTGCCAGCGGTTGACTTGGATAGAATATCTCCACGACCTACCTACCAACCAGCCCTGCATACATTTCTCTATTGCAATTGCAATCCTTTTCTATTTTAGCTGGCTCCAAGTTGACAGATCTCTGTGTGTATTATGTATCTTGAATTATGTATCTTTAATCATCGTCAGTCGTCACTTGATCCACGTTCTTTGCTAATTAACTAATATAATCTGCAAGAAGAGGCCGGACACATGGGGGCGAAGGTTCTCTTTCTCATCTCCTCTGGCAACATGGCAATGGCAGGCAGCCGTAGGTTCTACCATGGTCCATGGGCAGGGACCAGGGGCAGGCAGGGAGGCTAGTAGAAAAGTTGCCCGGATGGGCACACGAATCATCTCCTCCGTCAGAGGCGCAGTGCCCTCTTGGATGCTTGTGCCTTCTGAACCTCGCCCTCGCCCTCGCCCTCGCCCTCGCCCTTCGCCCTCGCCCTCGCCCTCGCCCTCGCCCTTCGCCCTCGCCCTCGCGTGGCCTACTTTCTGGACCAAGAGCAAGAATAATGCGGTGCGCTTTGGAACCTTGTGGACCGACATGGCACGCACACATGATTGACACAATCATGCACATGCTTCTAACTGTACAAGATAGATGCTACCCTTTTTCTCTTTGTTTTTTCCTTTTTCCTCTTTCTTATTCTTTTCCCCATCCTTAAGTAATCATATCTCTAGCTTTGGAGTACATGCATGGATGGTTATGAATGGGATTATACACTACCTTCAGTGCGTGGGCAAAATAATTCACCCAATGTTTGCTTGTATTTGGACTTTGACATTTTTGGATGGTGGTGGCACCCTTTTCCAAACATAGCTTTGAGATCATTGTTCTTGTCATTAGTGGTGTATATTTATAGATAGATCCAGGTAAAGTCATGACACTTCATCAAGTACTAGTTGTTGAATATGGTATATCAATCTAATGATGAATATAGGACAAAGGTAGAGCAACCGATATACCTCCCCTTCACAAGTACCATCTACCGTACGCACGTTAGTGACCTCCTAAGACCGGCGCGGTCAGCAGGCGACGGAAGGGTCCGACCGTCAAAAGTTGAAGACAATTTATGGCTAAGCTGCTAGGGTTGACTGCTTTTGGGGGCTTAGGGTTTTATGTGCTTGGAGTGCACCATGGAGTAGGTCATCTGGACATGCCCAACGGCCCAACATTGATCTAGTTAGGCCTTACGGCAAGCAAGGGCTGAACACAAGCACACGAAAGATTAAGAGGCCACATTTCAATCCATGAAAGATTGGAAGATAAGTTTACCTCCGAACCGGCATCTATGTTCCTAGTGCTTAGCGTTGGTGTGTTTTGTGACAATACTTGACATTTTTTATTACATATTCACTAAGTTATCACTTACTAAATTTACTTTAACCGTAGGTTATCAACATTTTTTGTTCTAGTGATATGATGTATGGTAAAATTATATGGACTGAAAAAAACTCCTTAGTGCTTTTCATGTGAGAAGTAATCATCATCTTTAATCTTCACCTATACCATTTATTTGTTGAATTAGCGATTATAATATAATTGATATGTGCCAAAGTATATCTAAACCGCCACTGATCTCATGCACATCCAATCCATATGGTTGTTCAATACAGTACATATCAATCTCAAATGTTTTCATTCTTATTTGTTCAATGGATGTATCATCACCATGTGTGATGTATCCAATATATATGTTTCAAAAAAATGTCGGTATACATATTCCTAGCTTTAAAGAAGTTTTCGATGGTTCATGTAAAGCATCAACATGATAAAATAGCTATCCGCTACCACCTCCGTCTCGCAAAGAGGCGTTTCGGTTTTATTCTAAGTCAAAGTACACTATGTATGACTAAATTTATATAGAAAACTATCAATATTTATGACATCAAATAGATTTAATATAAAAAATATACCGCATGATGAGTCTAATGAATTTATTTTCATATAAATAAATTTATTAAAATTTAAGTTTTTGGACTTAAAACAAAATTAGAATGAAATGGAGGTAGTACCATCTTTAGTTTCTGATAACAGAGGATCCGCCATGTTAATTGTCAAGGTGCCTAGAAATTACCACATTAACTGGAGAAGAATAAAAGAAATACCAAAGCACCTCGGGGGCGGCGGCAGGGATGTGTGCTGCACACGTGGCCAGCGCGCGGCGGCTTCTCCATGTGGGTGAAGAAGAGAGAGATGGGCAGGGGGGTAGAGCCGTAGAGGCCGACGGCGGGCGTGGGGGCCGGGGTGGGGCGCCGTCGGCGAGGGTGCGGTGCACGCCGAGGTGAGGCAGTGGTCGTGCGGCGCGCGTCGAAGAGAAAGCGGCGGCTGCGGCCGTTCCCGTCGGAAGGGAGAAGGAGATGGGAGCTGACGGGGCGGGCCAGCTATCTAGTGAGACAGAGGGAGGGGAGGTGGGAGACGGGCCTTGCGAGGGAGACGGCCTTGGGCTTCATGTGGCCCAGTCGGGAGGATTTTTAGGCCGGGTTTGGGGAGGAAATGGCCCAACCGGTGCTTAGGACATTGTAAATCATTTTGCAAATAATTTTGAGGAAAGGATTTCAAACTCATCGAACCTAAGCCCATTTCAAAATTGTGTTTCACACAAATCTATCCATTAACCTTAACCTTACTCTTCGACACATTTTACTGCTCAGTAAATGGTCCTCCGATTTAGCATCCACGGCTCCTGCTGCCTCATCGCCCACGGCATCGGCCCATACACCAGGCCTTCTACGACCTTCCAGGATCCAGGCTCCACCGGCCGACCTTGCAGCCACATCGCATCGCATGCCTCCCTTGCAGTTCGATCTCGGAGAAAAAGAACAGCCCAGCAGCGGCGATGGCAGCCAGCAAATTCGCCGCTCCCGTGATCTCCGTACCTGCGACTTCGCCGGCATCGACGCGGCCCGCTGCGTCCTCCGCAAGCCACGCAGCGTGCCGTGCACTGCTTGCCCGCTGGAATCCACTCTCTATCTTTACACGTATGCATGAAATATTAAATATAGATAAAAAATAATTAATTATATAGTTTAGTTGTATATTACGGACGAATCTTTTAAGTCTAGTTATCACGATTGAATAATATTTTTCAAATACAAATGAAAGTCTTTACGCTTAGAAAAATTCTAACTTTTCAGCATCCAAACAAGGCCTAAATCTTTTGCTCCCCACGGCTTCGATCAGTTTTTGTGATTCATCTGTATACATTTCCTGCCTGTAAAAACACCATCTGTTCGTGCATATGTTTAGTCAGGGTATGCCTGCTTTGGTTCAGCTAAGCTCGATTTCACTTTATTTGTCTCACGGAAATTTAGCGATGCCTACGAACCCCTTCGATTTTGCCCTTTCTACACATTTGCATTTCTAATAATTAAACTTTGTACACATGCACTCAACTGATGAAATGTCACCACACAATATAAATTAAGTAGCGATACAGGAAGAATCATAAATTTCCAATCTATACGATTCAGAATAATAGCCAACCAGTGATGATGTTGCAAAGCTCCCAAATTAAGTTCATGCCATTTCCATTTGTCCTCCACAGGACCACCAACTCCTACACATCTCTTATATCCGACTGTTTAACAGACATACTTTCCCAGCAATATGTACACATATAACAAACTTTTATGTCTCCATATATATGTGGTAAATTTTGTTTAATGAGAGTCCATACATTCCTATCAATCTCATTGTATCTGCCCGCTAAACGCCAAGGGTTGTGGCTAGTAAACACTATAAACATGGAATGAATACATAAAATTTTATAACCTTTTCACGTTTTAATTTAATTTATAGAAAAAATTATTTTCCTAATGCTTCGGTAATTAGGTCTTAGCACATGAGTTAATTTTAGAAAATGTATAAATTATTTGCAAATCTTAGATTAGGGTGGTGTGTTGAAATTTATCAGAGAGATTCATTCCTTCGGTATTCAAAGTGAACCTCACATTTCTTTGATCTACATCAAACTTTGGATATTTGGCATGAAAGTTCTCCCACTCTTGTGCACAGATGGGCGTCGTAGCACTCAGTTGTCTTTGTCATGCTTATCACAAGCCTAGTGGTGCATGAGTTGTGAGTACGTAGAGTTCGTGAATAAATGTCTCAAGTGATCGATTCATGACATGTGCCACATAACTAAGTTGTTTTCCATCTCTTCCACATAGATAATGTTCACATCATGATGATGAGAAATTGTAGTTTTTACCTCCCTTAATTCTCTTCTTCCCTTTTTTAGGAAGCCCCCCATCTGCTTTTGTGCAACTCTTTTGCCTCCAAGTGAGCTAGTGAATGTTTTTAGGGGTGAGTCACTAAGGTACTGCCGTGTAAATTATTTTTCAGGAACAGTTCTCTTAGTAGCATCACCCAAAGAAATCTCCTATTTGTAGGAGTGGTTCACTTAAGAGAACCACTTGTGAAAATGAATATATCTGGAGGTTAGTTTTTCTTAAAAAACATCTTTAAAATGAATTCATAGGGTATGGTTCATTAGCTCATAGCTACAAGGCGGCTAATCAAGAAGCGCGATCTGAGGAAACCCTCGGCCGAGAGGCCAGCTCCCGCGCCGCAGCCACGCGGGCGGCTCGGGTGGAACCCTAGCCGCACCGCCGTCCTCCCTCCCCTCCCTTCCCGCCACGCCGCCACTGGAGCAAGCGGCCGGCAAGGCCATCGCGGCTGGCCAGGAGGGCGACGGCGGGGCCCTCGCAAGATGGTGTGGCGGCGGGGGGGCTCCTCGCAAGACGGCGCAGGAGATCCATGTCCGGAGGGCGCTGGCCCGTCCGAGTCGCGTGGGGCTTGATGGGGACGCCGTGGCGGCGCCGCGACAGGCTCGGGCAGTGGCGGCGTGCCGGTGTGGCAGAGGCGGCGTGCGGAGGCGCGGCAGAGGAGGAGTTGGCTGTGTGCCCGGCCATCTCCTTCCTCGTCCCTCCTCCTGCTTGTCGATCCTTCGGCAGAGATGGCGGTTCGGCGTGCTGGCGGCGCGCTGGTGTTGGAAGGTGTGGAGGTCGGCGGCAGATCCATGCCAGGTATGGCCGGATGGCGGTGCATGTGTTCTTCGCCAATGGCGGTGAAGGGGCGCCGGGCCTCGGGCACGATCGTTTGAGAAGCTGATGGTGACCTTCCGAGGAAGGCGGCCTTCCAAGTTGGTCGGGCGCAGAGTCGACGATGGTGGCGGCGGTTTGGGTGAAAATTTTGCCTGTCATGTTACGCCGGGCCGACGGTGGTGGTACTGACTGTACCACATACCTTGTTGAAGGCGTCGCTGAAGCTATTGGTCAGTCTGTCCACTACTGCGTCCGTGGGCGTTCAACAATTGGGTGAAAACCTAGCTTGGTTTCTCCAGACCAGCGGCTGTGGCGCAGGTGCGTCGCCGAAGTTCTTGTTCGCTAAGGCCGGGTTTCCCCCGCGTGGTCACCCTGCTTGCTGTGTAGCTCAAGGTGGAGGTGGTATTTGATGGCGTAACAGCCCGGCGTTTGGTGGGCACCTGCACCTTGTCGAGGAAGAAACATCCAGTCTTCAATGGTGGTCGGTGTCTAACGTTTTCAGTACCTTTTTTAGGTCTGACAAACGTGATTGGCGGCTTCGTCTTGACGTTGGTGTTCTTATTCTAGTGGAGTTGATATCATGGTGCACGGCATAGGTCGTGTAGGACTACTTAAACCCCTTGTTGAGGATGCAATTTCTTTTGTCATTTTCTTTCTTTTATTTTTGTTATTATTGTAATAATCTGGTCTGATTTAACTTACGGGTACATGAGTCCGGATAGTTTCTATCCTTTATTAAAAAAAATTCATAGCTACAACGCTCCACATTAATTCTATTTAGAGGCTGTTTCCTAAAAGCTCCGTCTCTAAAAAGTCTTAACGACTTGTAAAAATCATTTTTGTAGTAGCGGTGGACTCAAAGAGACACATGCCCACATATGTCAGTGACCAAGTCATATGAATTAAAGTCAGAGGTTTTATCTGGTTTTCCTATTCCATATGCCCTAGAAACATTGAGTCGATGCACACAACTATATGTTGATTTGTCCGCCCTCAATTTTTTTTGTCAAATGCAGACGTTTGCACTTCCTAATCCTGTTTTCCTACATATGCAATTACCGTGTTGACATACGTTCATTGAAAAATTCTTTTATCAAAAGTATGAAGTTTTATTTTTTAAAACAATATATTTGAAAGTTTCAAATTTTGTACATACTCTTTGCGTTATAATATAATATGGTCTTGGCGCAACAATTCACCTGAGGATACTGTCGTACAGCTGTTGGCCATTTGATCGGCACTTTTGGGGTGACTGAGATATGTTATCAGAATGGGTGCATATATGCGGTCTAAAGTTGACATTTGTTTTCACAACGCTGTTTCTGTGGAAACGCACTGTGCACGGAATCTTCAACTACCTTATGCTACCTTTTGCATCAACTAATAACCCAACCAAATTAAAAGTGTTTCCGTGCAGCAAAGACAGATGGAAAATTCAAGAAAAGGTCAAAAAGTAGGGGGACTATTAGTATAACTTACCTCGCTCGATCTAATAAATCAAACAGTTAATTTGAAGAAAAATTACAATTTGCACCGGATTTGATCAAATCATCACGCGTGATCGTAGTCTCGTAGGTGATGATGGAATTGATTTGCACTTTGCAGGGCCGACATATTTCTCGATCGATCACTTTATTCTTCTATGAAATGATAGAATAATCTTGAAGATCACCAAACCTCTTGACTAAGTGGGAGCTACATATGGTAAACGAAAGGTAATTAAATAAATTATAGATAACTTGTTGACATCGTCCTCCAGCTCATATATACACGTCTCCAATTTGTGTTGTCCCGGTCATTCGCTGTCGACCTCGTCAATGTTACGCGCGCGTGTTCATCCCCTGAACTGGCACTTTTGTCAGAGGATTTTCTAAAGCAACGTACCTTCACCACATCATATCGTTTTCTCTTAACAACTCTCTGATTTTGCATATGATTTGCTACGGTGTTACCAAGTCTCTGGGTAACATTAGGTAGTGGTGACACATATGCTTACAGCTGTCGGCTCTCTTACCTGTTCTTCGGCCAGTTACTTTTGATTGATCAGCACGATATCCCCTCGTGACATATACTAGCTACTTAATTTACAATACAATGTGGACTTTTTTTCTAATCATCTGGATCCGTCCATGGTTTACTCGAGATGCGCGAGACAGCGATGTACCGACAAGTCGACTATCACGGTTTGCATTTGCAATTTGCATGCATGTGTAGGGAATTAGGGATGCGAGCAGACCTATTCACGAGAACCCGCACAAAAAAAAAAGCTTATTTATGGGTTCGTAGAAAGCCTTACTTGCATTATTGTTCTAAAAAATTATTTACGATTGTGAATGGAAAAATCATTTTGGATGATCAAGTATCCGTGCGAAAGTTTTTTAAAGTTTTATGAGAAATAAAATTGACATGTCATAGTTCGAGATTTTCTCTCTTTGCAGGAGATCTTACTACATGAAAAAATGTTGCTAAATTTCTCCCTTTGTCCATTTCCGCCGAAACAAAATACTATCCGTGCTTTTGAGAATTTGTAGGGTGTGGCAATTGAAAACAAGACAATAGATGGTATGTTTTGCAGCAGTTGTTGGATGTAGTTTTAACGATGCTGCATGGAAGGAGGGTCACGCAGACATTAGAGAATGCAAAGATGTGGTCTCATTTGTTGACTGGGTGCACAGACACAGTACACCCATATGACATCGACACGCCACCCTCCAACTGCCACATCATGCCATACAAGCTACTACCTCCCCTCTATAAATAGAGACCCAGCAGCGGCGCCATTCTCCATCTCCTCATCAGCATCTCAATTCTCAGCGATCGCCATCGACCTCTACCTCAGCTGAAGCGACTCTAGGAAACTTGCAAAGAGGTACGATAGAACTGCAGTCGATCATGGGGTCGACATGGCTGGCAACAATCTTGGCGGCGCTTGTCGTCGCCTCGGTGGCACACGCCTCCCATCCGGGGAAACTGGAGGTCGGTTTCTACGAGCACTCGTGCCCACAGGCCGAGGAGATCGTGCGCAACGCCGTCCGCCGCGGCATCGCCCGTGAGCCCGGCGTCGGCGCGGGGCTCATCCGGATGCACTTCCACGACTGCTTCGTCCGGGGCTGCGACGGCTCCATCCTCATCAACTCCACGCCGGGCAACATGGCCGAGAAGGACTCCGTCGCCAACAACCCCAGCATGCGCGGCTTCGACGTCGTCGACGACGCCAAGGCCGTCCTCGAGGCGAACTGCCCGCGCACCGTCTCCTGCGCCGACATCATCGCGTTCGCCGCCCGCGACGGCGCCTACCTCGCCGGCGGCCTCGACTACAAGGTCCCCGCGGGCCGCCGTGACGGCCGCGTGTCCAAAGAGGATGAGGTGCTCGACGACAATGTCCCCGCCCCGACTTTCAAAGTCGACGAGCTCATCGAGAGCTTCAAGCGCAAGGGACTCAACGCCGACGACATGGTCACGCTCTCCGGCGCGCACACCATTGGCCGCTCCCACTGCTCGTCCTTCACGCAGCAGCTCTACAACTTCAGCGGGCAGCTGGGGCGGACAGACCCATCCTTCGACCCGGCCTACGCCAAGCAACTCAAGATGAGGTGCCCATGGCCGTCCAGCGACGACCAGATGGACCCAACGGTGGTGCCGCAGGACCCTGTGACGCCGGCGACCTTCGACAACCAGTACTTCAAGAACGTGCTGGCGCATAAGGGCCTGTTCGTCTCCGACAAGACACTGCTCGACAACCCATGGACAGCCGGAATCGTCCACTTCAACGCCGCAGTCGAGAAGGCATGGCAGGTCAAGTTCGCCAAGGCCATGGTCAAGATGGGCAAGGTCCAGGTGCTCACCGGCGATGAGGGAGAGATCAGGGAAAAGTGCTTCGCCGTCAACCCACACCACTAGTCACTTTAGATAATTAGCTCAAGTTATTTGTTTATATGTTCCACACGTCAATACGTAACAATTATTGAGATTTTTTTTTTCTTCAAGTCTGTGAATGAAATCAAACACAAATTTATTTTTCAAGTAAAATGGTGTTACTTTGCACAACATGTAAAAATTTATCCATGATCATCGGCACCCCAACTTCGAGTGCTTAATCATACATCCACAACTATCACTTCACTTATTTCAGTTGCGTCCTTTGGAGTTCTTGTTTATTCATCAATTCACTGGCAGACATTAGCCTTCTCGAGCAGGTTAACTGGCTTATGACACGATTAATAACCAGTGGAGACCAAATCAATAGTTACCTCCATCTAATGGGAGATCGGTACCTTTCATTCCATCAGAAGTGGATAAGAGCCGGGTACAACATGACATATAGAGCGATAGAGGAGAGATTTCACCTGCGGAAAAGAGTAAGTTATAGAAAGGGGAGGGAACAATGAAATTAGTTTAGTTTAAATAATAATATTTACACAAAATTCCACGAGAAGAAGGTTACACTAAGATGGCTGGAACAAAAATTTAGCAACATTTAGCTTGGGAATGGACTCAAGAGTCTTGTATGTGGGTTTGCTTGACATGAATCAATTAATAATAACATAAGGAAATGAAAACTACAAACACGCCCTAAATTAAATATCTGGCATATTTTTTTATAATTATACAATAAAATCATATCCCACAGAACTCATGGATCCATGACCATGTTTGATATCGCTTCATAAACATTTTTTCTACAAATGCTAATTAATATATGCAGCATGCAGTACGGAATTACCACGTCGATTTTGTAGAGAAAAAAAACTACTGTGTCAACACAAAACAAGAATGCAATATCTACTCTTTTCCTCTCCGTTTTTAATAACTCTGGACGATATTCATACATGTCATGGATACGTTCATTGTTTGGAAACTGTTTTTTTTATACATATAGAAAGGCGTGTTTGGAAACTGTCTGAAGTTGAGTTTGTTTTTTTTTCTTCTCAGCGTTGTTTCCGAGGAGATGCGGTGTGGATGCAGAACGAAAATGCTTTTGTTATATGCGGCAGCGGAGTCTATTTTAGAAATCTCGCATGTAAGTTTTGAAAAAATTTGAAACTTTACACATCAAATGTGCATCACTAGATGGGGATTGTCCCAAATTTTGAGATTTAAACAACCTTTGTACAAATTCATATGAAAAAAACAAATTTCAACCGCTAGAGGACAAAAACAACTTTTGTACAAATTCAGAATGACATTTGTTTTTTTCATATGAATTTTTACAAAAGTTGTTTGAATCTCAAATTTTGGTACAATGCCTATTTAGTAATGTACTACTTTGGGACAAAGTTTTATTTTTTAAAAAAACTTTTAAGTGTGACATGCAAGACTTTTTAAATAGACTCTACGGCCTCAGTTAACAAAGGCGATGCTTTTCACGGTGTGGATGGTATATATCCTGTTCCTGATCTATATAGAACAACAGTCAAATGCCCCCCCTAGCAGTTGCTGAGTTGCATATTCTCATCCATTTCTTCATGTTGGTTAGGTAGGCTAATATAATCTGTTCCATCATCAACCTTTATTGCAAAAGCATTTTTGCATGGATTGAAATCCAAAAACATCAATACTCACTACGTGAGCAGGCCTCTGCAGGGGCGGCTGCCCAGCCTCTGTAGGGGCGGTTGGGGCAGCCGCCCCTGTGCGCCGCGCTTACAGTGCCCGCAACTGTAGGGGCGGTTCAACATGAACCGCCCTACGTGCATTTTTTACAAAAAAATCCGAAAAAAACTCAAAAATAATAGCAAAAAAATTTTTAAACCGGAAGGGCCCCCCACCATAACCACCATGCCTCTCTATTCACACCATATTTTTTCAAGCATTTTTTCGGACTATGCGTCACCCGGGATTCGAACCTCAAGCCTCATGCTCGCGCGGTTCTTCCTTCTACCACTTTGTACTTCTGTGTCACATGTGTCTCTATATAGTTTTAGTTCCCCACATATTGTACCCAACCAAAAGTAATTTGCTTATTTAAGGACCTAAATGATATCAAATCAAAAAGTCGTCAACTACAAACTTTCATATCTTTTCGAGATTTACACTTTCTATTTAGAAAGTTTTTTCATCCGAGGTCATTTATAAAATTTGAATTTCAAATTTGAGAAACTAAAACGTAGGTTTCGCATGACTAGATGAAGTCAAATAAAAAAGTTTTCAACTACAAAGTTTCATAACTTTTTGAGATGTACAAACTTCATATAGAAAGTTTTTTCATCCGAGGTCATTTATAAAATTTGAATTTCAAATTTGAGAAACTAAAACGTAGGTTTCGTATGACTAGATGAAGTCAAATAAAAAGTTTTCAACTACAAAGTTTCATAACTTTTTGAGATATACAAACTTCATATAGAAAGTTTTTTCATCCGAGGTCATTTATAAAATTTGAATTTCAAATTTGAGAAACTAAAACGTAGGTTTCGCATGACTAGATGAAGTCAAATAAAAAGTTTTCAACTACAAAGTTTCATAACTTTTTGAGATGTACAAACTTCATATAGAAAGTTTTTCCATCCGACGTCGTTTATAAAATTTGAATTTTAAATTTGAGAAACTAAAACGTAGGTTTCGCATGACTAGATGAAGTCAAATAAAAAAGTTGTCAACTACAAAGCTTCATAACTTTTTGAGATGTACAAACTTCATATACAAAGTTTTTCCATCCGACATCGTTTACAAAATTTGAAATTTTTTAAACCCGCTTTTTATACACCTACAGAGGCCATTTGTAGGGGCGGCTCAATCACCGCCGCCCTTACGGTCACCTTTGTAAGCGGGGTGATTGAGCCGCCCTACAAGTGACACGACCACTGTAAGGGCGGCTCAATCACCAGCCGCCCTTACAGTGAAAGGGGAAGCGCTCCCTTAGTGTTTTTTTCACGTAGTGACTTTTGATCATCTGCAGGCTTCACATAATACATATGGATTCACATGCAACTGTTAGTGTCTCTTTTGACTTAGTGCTGTGCTTTGTGAGCTACAAAAGGTAAACGATCGAAATCGACATAAATTTTTAAAATTGTGATGAAACACGGCTTTGATTTGTCCCAGTCACGCGGTGGCAGTATCGACCATGTCAATGAAACTTTATCTGTATATAATATTCTAGAATACTTTCTTGATGAAGGAAGAAACCTTCAGGGTTCAGGCTGACACTGTTTTCCATCTCTGAACAACTATCTGCTTTGCTCATCATTTGCTGCGACGACAAAATCTGGGCAACATTAGCAGGTAGATGGTGAGTGGTGACGTAGTACTACAAAGTCCACTAACATGTTTCTTGTAGCAGTTGTTACATTTGGCGATCCAAGTATTTGGTCTCTTGCTTATTCGTTGACTCGGTTCACAAACACGGTATTCCATCCACACACGCCATGCATCCGCTCAGAACTGTATAAATAGAGATCAAGCAGCTGCGCCGCTCTCATCTCTTCATCACCATCTCGAATTCTCGATCGAGCTCCCAAGCTAAAGCAGCTAGCAAGCTCAGAGTGGGAGTAGCATCAGATCGACCAAAATATAAGTCATTGTTCACCGTCGCCATGAGGTCGACGTGGTTGGCATTTGTCTTGTCGGCGCTCGTCGTCGTGTCCTCATCGGCGGGACGCGCGCACGCCAAGTCGGCAGAACTGGAGGTCGGTTTCTACAAGCAGTCGTGCCCACAGGCCGAGGAGATCGTGCGCAACGCCGTCCACCGCGGCATCGCCGGTGAACCCGGCGTCGGCGCTGGATTGATCCGGATGCACTTTCACGACTGCTTCGTCCGGGGCTGCGACGGCTCCATCCTCATCAACTCCACGCCGGGCAACAAGGCCGAGAAGGACTCCGTCGCTAACAACCCCAGCATGCGCGGCTTCGACGTCGTCGACGACGCCAAGGCCGTCCTCGAGGCGCACTGCCCGCGCACCGTCTCCTGCGCGGACATCATCGCGTTCGCGGCCCGTGACAGCACCTACCTCGCCGGCGGCCTAGACTACAAGGTCCCCTCGGGCCGCCGTGACGGCCGCGTGTCCAAAGAGGAGGAGGTGCTCGACAACAATGTCCCCGCCCCATTTAACAACGTCTCCGAGCTCATCGCGAGCTTCAAGCGCAAGGGCCTCAACGCCGACGACATGGTGACGCTCTCCGGCGCGCACACCATCGGCCGCTCCCACTGCTCCTCCTTCACGCAGCGGCTCTACAACTTCAGCGGGCAGCTGGGGCGTACGGACCCGTCGCTCGACCGTGCCTACGCCGAGCACCTCAAGATGCGCTGCCCGTGGCCGTCCAGCAACGATCAGATGGACCTCACGGTGGTGCCGCAGGACCCGGTCACGCCGGCGAACTTCGACAACCAGTACTTCAAGAACGTGCTGGCGCACAAGGGCTTGTTCACCTCCGACAAGACGCTGCTCGACAACCCCTGGACAGCCGGGATCGTCCACTTCAACGCCGCAGTCGAGAAGGCGTGGCAGTTGAAGTTCGCCAAGGCCATGGTCAAGATGGGGAAGGTCCAGGTGCTCACCGGCGACGAGGGAGAGATCAGGGAAAAGTGCTTTGCCGTCAACCCACATAACTAGTCAATTTTAGCTAATTATTTGCTCAAGTTATTTGTTCATATGTTCCACACGTCAATACGTTATAATTATCAGTGTTGTTTTTTCTTCAAATCTGTGAATGAAATCAAACACAAGTTTGTCAAGTAAAATGGTGTTTTTACTTCATGGAAGTAGTGATCATAGCAGCTTGCGAGATTTGGAAAGTTAGCAACGACAAGGAAAAGTTAGAAACGACAAGGTCTTCATGAATGACAGGGTTCAAACTGACATAATATTTTTTTTAGAAAAGAAACTGACATAATATGGTTCAGGAATTTCAAGAATCAGTGCCTCCTCCGGTCAGTCCGCTTTTGTGTGATGACTTGAGCTCATCATTTTGCTTTTGGTTAGATGCCTTCAACAAATTTGTTTCTAAGAACCCCTGTAACTCTTGTTCCTTTTATAAAAATTAAAACGAAGTGCTATTAGGATCTCCGCAACACTTTTACCTTCAAAAAAAGCAAAATGGTGTTTTTTTTCCGAGAACGTGGTTAGCATGTGTTTCATTAAGGAGACAAGTAAAATGGTGTTATTTGCACAATAGGTAAAAATTTAGCCATGATCCGCAATTATTATTACCAGAGGAGACCCTAACTTCGAGTGCTTAATCATACATCCGTCATTATCACTTCACTTATTTGAGTTGTGTCCTTTGGAGTTCTTGTTTGTGTTCTTCAATTCGCAAATAGAGATTAGCCTTCTCGACAAGGTCAATTTGACCTTGACACAATATCACTAGAGACCAAATTAATATATAGTTACCTCCATCTAACGAGAGATCGAGACCTTCGTTCCCATCAGAAGTGAATAAGAGCCAGGTGCAACACGATATAAAGAGCGATAGAGGAGAGATTATTCCACCTGCGCAAAAGAGGAAGTTATAGGAAGGAGAGGGAACGATGAACATTTTAGTTTGGAACTACCGAGAGGGACGGGGAACTCTAGGATAGTTCGTGATCTAGATGCTTTATAATCCCAATAGATCATTTTGGAATGGGATATACATCCCATGTATCGGATCGACTCTAGGCTTCTTAAAACATCGATTTATTTAGGAATCGAGGATCTTTTAATAATACTCTCTAAAGGATGGTTAGTCCAGAACGCAGAACAACATAGTTTTGTTTTGGAGAAACACTATTAATATGGAGTTGTACACGTGGTAGAAAAAGCTTTTATTTCAAATAATATTTAAACAAAACTCAAGGGGATGAAGATTACACTAAAATAGAACAAAATTCAGCAACATTTAGCTTGGGAATGGATTCAAGGGTCTTGTATGTGGGTTTGCTTAACATGAATTAATTATAACCTGTTGAAAAGTACAAGGACGCCCTAAACCTGCCGTACATTTTATAGTTATATAACAAAATAATATCCCACAAGACTCATGGATCCGTGTCCATGTTTGATTTGGCTTCATAACCTTTTTCTACAATTGCTAATTAATATATGCAGCATGGAGTATGGAATAACTGCGTCAATTTTGCAGAGAAAAAATCTACTGCATCAACACAAAACAAGAATGAAATATCTACTATTTTACTCCCCATTTTTTAAAACTATGGAGGATTCAAACATGCCATGTATTCCAAATAAAGATTCACAACTTGGTCACCCAAAATTCAGTGGAGTGCTTTCCTGATCTGACTATTAGGAACAGATGGTAATCAGCGTTGTTTCTGAGGAGATGCAGTGTTTTTTTCCAAAAGGACGGCAAAAGCTTTGCCGCAATTTCTATTAGACGAAGAAAGAAAAAAGAAAGTCAAGTGGCCCCGCCCAGTTTTTGAAGTGGGCGGCGAAAACCACGTACGGGTTGCGGGTACCCTACTCCAATAGCACCCCTAGGTACCAAAAACAACTCAACTCGCGCCACAAGGCGCCAACTCAACTCTACTCAGCTCCGCGCTTGGTCGGATTGGGACATCGACAATAAGCCTCTAAACCACTTAGCACTCGGTCAGATTGGGTCATCGACACGAGCGTCCACTTAAAACCACTGGGAGCTCCACCACTGACGCCAACTCAAAAGAAAACAACAAAACCAAAAACACTAAGCAACTGAAAACTAACTATGCCTAAACCACCACCGGCACCAACCACGAACACGTTGAAGGAGACGACGAAGTAGTAGTGCCCAAAGACCTCCCGGCCGAGTCGAAATCCACAGCGACACCTTCAAGAAGGTTACGACGCCCAAGCGCCACCGTCGCCCGTCCATACAGGACTGGGTTCTCACCCATGGAATGTGCTAAGGACGCGAAGCCCTCAACAGGGGAACGACACCCACAAGTGTCGTCGCCGCCAGGCTTTCGCCCAAGATAACCCCAGCACCGACTCGGACAACAGCTTGGGTGTAACATCCTAGATGTTAATGACAACTAAAACCTGTTTAAGAGTTTTGTTAAAACCTAATCATCGAGCATCATGGCATAAATGCATGTATGTTTTAATATTATTTTTGATGTGATGCTTTGTTTTACATATGAAATGATGCTTGTGATTGCTAATGCCCGATTAGTTAGTGTAGAAATTAAATCGAGTTCCAATTACGTTTCAAAACCTGGTTTTTCCGAAACCCTACTTTTACCCCCTTTTCTCCAATTCAAAATCTACAAAGAATTTGGGGTTGGTTTAAAAAGGAAAATTGTGGGTCTCGATGAGAGCTACAATGTTGGTGAACAAAGTTTTTCAAGTTTCCAAAAAGAATTTCAAATTATTTTGAAAATACGGTTTTTCGACAGTTGTCCCCTTTTGATTTTCAAATCATAATTCAAAAACTATGTATATTTTGGAAAAACTCTTTTTGGAGAAAATGTGCAGTTTGAAAAGTTGAGTATTCCATAGTTTTGGAGTTTTTCAAGTTCTTTAGAAAAATCAAAAGTAATTTCATATATTTCATTCTAGGGTTTTTGCCCCCTTTTCAAAATTTGATTCAAATTCACTTTTCCTTTCATAATTTGAAAATGGTCCAGTTGAGAAAATTGTAGGGCATGAAAAATTAGCTAGGGTTGCTTTTTGGAATTTTTCGAGCTTAGTTCAAAATTTTGGAGTAAATTGCAAATTTCAGTGTGACTGTCCACATTCTTGTAGCGCTGACGTCACCATCGTCTCCTTCCCTCTCTGCTCCTCACCGTCGCCGTGGCCGGTCACCCATGCCGCCTTGCCGGAGGCCGTGCCAGCGCGTGTCCGTGCTCGAAACTTCGCCGCCGCGTGTCGAGCGTTCTCGTTGCCTCGCTGAGCAGCCTTAAAGGCCGAGGAGGACGGTCGTTCCTTCTCCTCTTCCCTGCTCGTCGTGCCGCTCCCGAGCGTCGCCCTGCGCCTCGCCGTCAAATTCGTCGCCACCAGCAGCCAATCCTTCCATCTTTCTTCGCCATCGCCTCCGCCTAGCTCTTGCGCGCCCGCCGTGCCCTTTTGCGCCGCCCCACGCCGCCCAGAGAGCCGTGCGCTGTCGTCTTCCTCACTGACGGCAAGTCACGCCGCCGCAAATTCGCCGCCGAAATTCCTCGTCATCGTTGTTTATCGTCCAACTTTGTCTTCACCATCGTCCTCGCCTTGATCTGGGCCTCACATAGCTCTCTTTGGTTCTACGTTTGGTGGACAGGAGTCGCCGGAACGCCGTCCGTGCCGTCGGATTCCGCCGCCGACATTCCTGTCGCCGTCAAGCTCGCACCTCCGCCCGCGCAACCGCCTCACCTTCGAGCGCCTTGTCTCCGCGGTGAGCCCCTGCCCCTATCCGTGCTGTTGGACAAATCGGAGACGCCTCGTAGTCGTTCGTGCCCGAGCTCGCCGGAGCTCTGCTTGCCGCTGTTGCCGCGCCGGCGTCCGCCGTCTTCAGGTGCCGCTTAGGTTCGCGCGTGCGTAGTCGCGTCCGCCGGGTCGCGTAGTCGAGTTTGCTTTCGCGCTATCGACGCCGGGCCGCTCCGGTGCTCGCTGCGGTCTCGCCGCCGTGCCGCCGGGCCGCCATGGCTGCCCGGCAAGGCCGGCTGCCGCCGCTCCGTCGCCACGTTAGCCATCTCCATCGATGCGCCGTGCCGAGTAGAGTGCATAGGAGCCAATCCGTGGCCGGGAACCTCGCCGTCGGCCGTCCCCGCCGCCGGCCGAGCACCACCGCGACGTTCCCCGCTCGGGACTCACCCAGGGACCACGCGACATGAATTGGCACAAGTCCAGGGGCCTTAGTGCAAAGTCCAAGACACATTAGAATAGTTCCAAATAGTGGTTGGGCTTATTTGTAATTTTGCGAAACCCCAAGGTCTTTTTGTAAAACAATAGAGCCGGGCTTGGGCGGGCCGCATTGGGCCGGCCGCTCGCGCTCTTGGGCCGCACCCCGAGCCTCCGCGGGTCTGTTGGGCGAAGCCGGCCCAGTCTGTTTTTCTTTTTTATGGAATTTATCTTTTTAAAATCTATGAATAGTGCTTGATATTTGTTATTTTCATATAAAATTATTTATAGCTCCAAACATTATGAAAATATTTGTGTGTGTTCCCTGTGATGAGCTTGATCCGGGAAAATTATAAAATGCCAATTTTGAGTAGTTTTGGTGTGTACAAAAAGTAGCCTGTTAATTGAAAAATGAGCCTTCTATGATTTTTATTTATTTATTTATTACTCCAAAAATCATGAAAATTATTTTGTATCCTTCTTAGGGCCTGAGGAGTTTAAGTTTAATTTTTGAGATTTATTTGACAACTTTTATTTTATCTTTATTTTATACTTGGTTATTTAATAGATTTTCAATTGTTTATTTGGCAATTGATGACAGGGTTTTCTTGAGTGACTTTGGATTGAGTGATGACCCTAAGTCATTAATCTTAATGATCTTCAGTACTTTAATTAATTGTTTATGCTTGTCTTTAATCTCGTTTAGCTTCCGTCGGGCATCATTTTATATTTCATCATGTTGAAGTATTTTATTTATCACGTGTAGTCCCCGTGGTCGAGGAGAGACTTGTCGATCTTGTTTCTGGGAAGTAATTGTCGGGTCAACTCTAGTTCCTGAGGAGATCATTCCATCTTTGGTGATTAGTCGTAACTTCCAGATACGTCGTTGAAGAACGTCTACACCGACTTTCAAGGCAAGCCCCGGATCCATCAACCCTTTCCTTGATTTTGCAAAAGTTTAATCACTTGAGTTTGTATTGCTGCATTAAGTAATAGGAGTTGAGTGATCACCTACTTGACGCATAAACTACCTTGATTATTCCAACATCATCCTTGAAACCATTTTGATTGAAAAATACGTAACAATGCTTAGCCTTGCTAATTTAGTTCGGATTTCGAAAACGTTTTCAAAAGGAAGTGCTTACCCTGTCGGTAAGGTTAATATTACTCATCAATGTTATCTTTGATCAGGCTATTGGGTTACGTCGAATGACGTCTCGAAGTAATCCTTCGGTCTGGATCAATTATACCTTATAATAAAGTTGAGACCGGTCGGGTAACTTGCATCGGGAATGGAGTCTTGATGTAGTGTTTCCGACTTGTCGATTAAGGACCGGCCGTTGTTTGGCCAGCTGGACAAGACTTTGCAACTACTCACATATCTACGAAAAAGCTTTACCCTAGGATAATCTAAGGACTAGTACGGTGAGCCCGTGCACTGGGAGTGGCGAGATGGCGGGAGTACAATACCCTCGTGGGCCGTGTCCCCCGGATTGGAGGTGTAAGTGTACTCTCGGGTGGCACGGAAGCTGAGCCTAGTTCTAGAATGTCCGACGGTATTGTTGATATAATTGTGGGTTAGAGTCCCACTTATATCGTGTGTTTAGGGATCCTCAGCTGAGTAAATCGATTCGAATCGTCGTGCTCCTCGGTTATGGAGACTTGATCCTCCGACCATACATCGTAGTAACTTATGGAGCTTGAAGTAATTTGATGGAAGTTTAAGAATGTGATCTTCGTGAATTATCTTGATCTCTTTGTATTCAAGCTAGACTAGACTCACTTTAGAACCTAATGACTAATCTGGAAAGTAAAGCTGGAGGTTGAAACTAGTCTTTAGTGCTTTTCGCAAAATGCTTTGAATCTTCGCTAAGCCTTACCTTGTCCTATTTGGCCTTCATTCCTGAGTCTTCTCCCCTCTTTTCGTCGGGTAAGTCTTGCGGAGTACTTTTGTACTCAGGGTTTGTTCTACCCCTGTTGCAGGTGTGTCCGTCAAGTGAGGACGTCGAGTAGTTTGTTTGGCTCCTGGGCAGAGCACTACATTTTGGTGAATCATAAAGTTAAGTAACGATATTCCACTACTATGGTTGTAATAAACATATCTTATTATTTGTAAAGTTTATTTATAAATGATTTATAAACTTATGTTATCGTAATACTTCCGCACTTTTACTCTGATATATTTTATTTGTACAAAAGCGGGTGTAATACTACAATGTCTCTTATAATGATTGATCCTGCTCGGAGAATCGTGGAGGTTTCGGGTTCATCCCGACAGAGCTTGTTAAGTCGTGTGGAACATATGCATAGTAATCTAAGGTCTGTTAAGACGAGGATTAGTGCATGTGGGCCACATTACTTAGGAGGTTCTGCCACAGTTGGTATCAGAGCTGGATCATTATTCTAGAGCTATTGTAGTATTCCTTGCGAAAACTTCAAATGATTTTTGGGTCAAATAAATTTAATATTGACTATTTTGGTCCAAATTGCTTATTACTCATCTATGCTCCCTTCTATAGCTCTTTAGACATGTTTAAAAGCTTGTGGTGGAATATCATGTTATATTGCCCTATTTATAAAAGTTTACTTTTAAGTATGAAAGTCTTGTTAGCCTAGAACGTAGGTTCGTTTATGCATGATGTTTAATTAACTTATTAATATTACCTTCCTTCTTAGTGTGAATTGGGTTAAAGTAGTATCAATCCTATTCTTGCTAACCTTCAGATCCCATCCATCTGTTCTTATGGCCCCATTCTAATCCTGCTACAGAATGGCCCGAGCTCCTCGGAAGCATGTCCTTTACAAGAAGACCTGTGCTAAAGGTGTCCCTCGTCAGCAGTCAACTCCTCAAGATGAACCTACTAGTAGCAACATTCCTCAGCCCAATCCAAATTTTCAAGTGGAGATTGATAGATTGATGACAGCATTACATCAAGCTATTCAGGCTAGGGCTGAAGCTATGGAGGACTTACAAAAGTTATGGCAGTTTGTGTGCTATAATATCCAATTAAGGAATGATGCCTGGACCAGAGAGGATTTTCACCTTACACAAATCCAAGAGCAAGGACAGTATATCAATCAGTTAGAGGTGGAAAATCGAGACTGCAGATTGAGTGTGCCGGATTGACCAATTTGGTAAATCCTAATTACCAACCGCGAAGTTCGGGATGACCCTGGTGTTGTTAGTGACTCCTGAGTAAGACGAACATCAACAACCAAAGCACGAGTAAGAGAAATCAAAGGTGGCCATGGAGGAATCTAAAGTGGATCGGAATAACTACTTTGCTAATGAGGAGGAGTAGTCTGTGATGAATGATGTTGACTAAAATAGTTGGAGTAGTTGTGAGTTGAGTTAGATTGTATGATAGTTGTTTCTTTCTGTTCTATCTTTGGAGCCTGAGGTTGTGGGTTAAGCTTGTTCGTGTATGTTATGTATGATAAAGAATGCAACATAAGGTGTTCAAGTTCTGGAATGAAAAGATCGTGTCACCCGAAGTAGAACAATTAAGTCGTACAAGATACAATGGGATGGTCACTCAGAAGAAGAGGCAACATGGAAGTCAACTCTCTCGACAAAGTTTCACTAAAGTATCTTCTGACAAATCGTCTAACAAGCCCTCTAATTCACTAACTTGGTGAAAGTCAAGTTTTCTAACATTGTGAGGACGTGTAGGACGATCATATTATCATGAAAATCTTTTGGAAGTTATAAGATCCCCTTAGGGTTGGAGTGGTTATATTCCATTATAACTGTTCCATTGCTGAATCTCGTCATGTACCAGGATGGTTTATCAATTGAATCTTTTATTCTATAAATTCCTGATCTTTGGGAATTTAAAGAATATACCTTGATATACATCATTATTTTAAAAACTGAAACCTGGTACGAATCCTTGATTCTGTGTTAAGTATGTGTCACGCCTTGATTCCTTTCAACTTCGGCACATGCTATCTCCTTGATGTCGTTTGACGACGTATATCTCGCTTTCATGTCACTATAATTGTGTCCTTTAAGGAACCATGATTCATGACTTGGAAACATCGTCGAAACCTAGGGTCGCTGTGTGGTGTTACTTCTTTGGGCATTCGCCGTTACCCAAGTCTATGATCGTGAACCCTTATAATCCAAAATTGAGTGTGTTCTCATTCTTTGAACATGCTAATCTTTTGATCATGATATTTGACAAATATTTGTCAAAAGTCATTTTGATGTGTTATATAGTGGTGTCTCGACCCGTGACTATGGTGCCGTGTCAACCTGAAATCTCCTGTGATTCACGACCACATGAATTTTCACCAGGCTATGCACATCTATCGTAGTAGATCACAATGGATGTACTTTACTTATTGAATATTCTTGGGATTCAAAGTTGTTCTTTGAACTCCCTAAATACCTTGTGATCGTGACCGATTTTTGATCTCGGTTACATTCCCGATATTACTAAGAGATGTGGGTTAATATTGTTGTGCCCTATAATGCTGCCATGTTCTGTAACCCTGGTGCCGTGACGGAACCTAGGGTCTTTTGTGTGACCCGGGCACATAAGTTTCCGCTGGGCGCGCGCAGGTATCAATGTTTGTGGGCATGAGCCATTATAGTCTCATGACAATGTACCCTGCTCTTCGAACTTATCTTGGGAATTATTGCTGAAATTCCCTTGCACCTCTAAATGCCTTGTTAGTGACAACCTCTGTCAAAACATGGTTATAACTCTCGGATCAAACCTTGTTGTTCTATGAACTTCCGTCAAGCTGATTTGCTTGACACATTTTCTTTTCCATTACTTACCCCACGGAATTTTGTTGCTCCAAAATCTCGGACGAGATTTCTTTAAGGGGAAAGGATGTAACATCCTAGATGTTAATGACAACTAAAACCTGTTTAAGAGTTTTGTTAAAACCTAATCATCGAGCATCATGGCATAAATGCATGTACGTTTTAATATTATTTTTGATGTGATGCTTTGTTTTACATATGAAATGATGCTTGTGATTGCTAATGCCCGATTAGTTAGTGTAGAAATTAAATCGAGTTCCAATTACGTTTCAAAACCTGGTTTTTCCGGAAACCCTACTTTTACCCCCTTTTCTCCAATTCAAAATCTACAAAGAATTTGGGGTTGGTTTAAAAGGAAAATTGTGGGTCTCGATGAGAGCTACAATGTTGGTGAACAAAGTTTTTCAAGTTTCCAAAAAGAATTTCAAATTATTTTGAAAATACGGTTTTTCGACGAGTTGTCCCCTTTTGATTTTCAAATCATAATTCAAAAACTATGCATATTTTGGAAAAACTCTTTTTGGAGAAAATGTGCAGTTTGAAAAGTTGAGTATTCCATACTTTTGGAGTTTTTCAAGTTCTTTAGAAAAATCAAAAGTAATTTCATATATTTCATTCTAGGGTTTTTGCCCCCTTTTCAAAATTTGATTCAAATTCAATTTTCCTTTCAGAATTTGAAAATGGTCCAGTTGAGAAAATTGTAGGGCATGAAAAATTAGCTAGGGTTGCTTTTTGGAATTTTTCGAGCTTAGTTCAAAATTTTGGAGTAAATTGCAAATTTTAGTGTGACCTGTCCCTATTCTTTGTAGCACCGACGTCACCATCGTCTCCTTCCCTCTCGCTCCTCACCGTCGCCGTGGCCGGTCGCCCATGCCGCCTTTGCCGGAGGCCGTGCCCGCGCGTCCGTGCTCGAAATTCGCGCCGCGCGTGTCGAGCGTTCTCGTTGCCTCGGCCGAGCGGCCTTAAAGGCCGAGGAGGACGGTCGTTCCTTCTCCTCTTCCCTGCTCGTCGTGCCGCTCCCGAGCGTCGCCCTGCGCCTCGCCGTCAAATTCGTCGCCACCGGCCCAATCCTTCCATCTTTCTTCGCCATCGCCTCGCCTAGTTCTTGCGCGCCCGCCGTGCCCTTTTTGCGCCGCCCACGCCGCCCGAGCCGTGCGCTGTCGTCTTCCTCACTGACGGCAAGTCACGCCGCCGCAAATTCGCCGCCGAAATTCCTCGTCATCGTTGTTTATCGTCCAACTTTGTCTTCACCATCGTCCTCGCCTTGATCTGGGCCTCACATAGCTCTCTTTGGTTCTACGTTTGGTGGACGGGAGTCGCGGAACGCCGTCCGTGCCGTCGGATTCCGCCGCCGACATTCCTGTCGCCGTCAAGCTCGCACCTCCGCCCGCGCAACCGCCTCACCTTCGAGCGCCTTGTCTCCGCGGTGAGCCCCTGCCCCTATCCGTGCTGTTGGACAAATCGGAGACGCCTCGTAGTCGTTCGTGCCCGAGCTCGCCGGAGCTCTGCTTGCCGCTGTTGCCGCGCACAGCGTCCGCCGTGCTGGGTGCCGCTTAGGTTCGCGTGCGTGCGTAGTCGCGTCCGCTGGGTCGCGTAGTCGAGTTTGCTCGCGCTATCGACGCCGGAGCTGCTCCGGTGCTCGCTGCGGTCTCGCCGCCGTGCCGCCGGGCCGCCATGGCTGCCGGCAAGGCCGCTGCCGCCGCTCCGTCGCCACGTTAGCCATCTCCATCGATGCGCCGTGCCGAGTAGAGTGCATAGGAGCCAATCCCGTGGCCGGGAACCTCGCCGTCGGCCGTCCCCGCCGCCGGCCGAGCACCACCGCGACGTTCCCCGCTCGGGACTCACCCAGGGACCACGCGACATGAATTGGCACAAGTCCAGGGGCCTTAGTGCAAAGTCCAAGACACATTAGAATAGTTCCAAATAGTGGTTGGGCTTATTTGTAATTTTGCGAAACCCCAAGGTCTCTTTTGTAAAACAGCCGAGCCGGGCTTGGGCGGGCCGCATTGGGCCGGCTGCTCGCGCTCTTGGGCCGCACCCCCGGCCTCCGCGGGTCTGTTGGGCCGGCCGGCCCAGTCCCGTTTTTCTTTTTTATGGAATTTATCTTTTTAAAATCTATGAATAGTGCTGATATTTGTTATTTTCATATAAAATTATTTATAGCTCCAAACATTATGAAAATATTTGTGTGTGTTCCCTGTGATGAGCTTGATCCAGGAAAATTATAAAATGCCAATTTTGAGTAGTTTTGGTGTGTACAAAAAGTAGCCTGTTAATTGAAAAATGAGCCTTCTATGATTTTTATTTATTTATTTATTACTCCAAAAATCATGAAAATTATTTTGTATCCTTCTTAGGGCCCGAGGAGTTTAAGTTTAATTTTTGAGATTTATTTGACAACTTTTATTTTATCTTTATTTTATACTTGGTTATTTAATAGATTTTCAATTGTTTATTTGGCAATTGATGACGGGGTTTTCTTGAGTGACTTTGGATTGAGTGATGACCCTAAGTCATTAATCTTAATGATCTTCGGTACTTTAATTAATTGTTTATGCTTGTCTTTAATCTCGTTTAGCTTCCGTCGGGCATCATTTTATATTTCATCATGTTGAAGTATTTTATTTATCACGTGTAGTCCCCGTGGTCGAGGAGAGACTTGTCGATCTTGTTTTTAGGAAGTAATTGTCGGGTCAACTCTAGTTCCCGAGGAGATCATTCCATCTTTGGTGATTAGTCGTAACTTCCGGATACGTCGTTGAAGAACGTCTACACCGACTTTCAAGGCAAGCCCCCGGATCCATCAACCCTTTCCTTGATTTTGCAAAAGTTTAATCACTTGAGTTTGTATTGCTTTGCATTAAGTAATAGGAGTTGAGTGATCACCTACTTGACGCATAAACTACCTTGATTATTCCAACATCATCCTTGAAACCATTTTGATTGAAAAATACGTAACAATGCTTAGCCTTGCTAATTTAGTTCGGATTTCGAAAACGTTTTCAAAAGGAAGTGCTTACCCTGTCGGTAAGGTTAATATTACTCATCAATGTTATCTTTGATCGGGCTATTGGGTTACGTCGAATGACGTCTCGAAGTAATCCTTCGGTCGGATCAATTATACCTTATAATAAAGTTGAGACCGGTCGGGTAACTTGCATCGGGAATGGAGTCTTGATGTAGTGTTTCCGACTTGTCGATTAAGGACCGGCCGTTGTTTGGCCGGTGGACAAGACTTTGCAACTACTCACATATCTACGAAAAAGCTTTACCCTAGGATAATCTAAGGACTAGTACGGTGAGCCCGTGCACTGGGAGTGGCGAGATGGCGGGAGTACAATACCCTCGTGGGCCGTGTCCCCGGATTGGAGGTGTAAGTGTACTCTCGGGTGGCACGGAAGCTGAGCCTAGTTCTAGAATGTCCGACGGTATTGTTGATATAATTGTGGGTTAGAGTCCCACTTATATCGTGTGTTTAGGGATCCTCAGCTGAGTAAATCGATTCGAATCATCGTGCTCCTCGGTTATGGAGACTTGATCCTCCGACCATACATCGTAGTAACTTATGGAGCTTGAAGTAATTTGATGGAAGTTTAAGAATGTGATCTTCGTGAATTATCTTGATCTGCTGTATTCAAGCTAGACTAGACTCACTTTAGAACCTAATGACTAATCTGGAAAGTAAAACTGGAGGTTGAAACTAGTCTTTAGTGCTTTTATGCAAAATGCTTTGAATCTTCGCTAAGCCTTACCTTGTCCTATTTGGCTTTCATTCCTGAGTCTTCTCCCCTCTTTTCGTCGGGTAAGTCTTGCGGAGTACTTTTGTACTCGGGGTTTGTTCTACCCCCATTGCGGGTGTGTCCGTCAAGTGAGGACGTCGAGTAGTTTGTTTGGCTCTGGGCGAGAGCACTACATTTTGGTGAATCATAAAGTTAAGTAACGATATTCCACTACTATGGTTGTAATAAACATATCTTATTATTTGTAAAGTTTATTTATAAATGATTTATAAACTTATGTTATCGTAATACTTCGCACTTTTACTCTTATATATTTTATTTGTACAAAACTGGTGTAATACTACAATGTCTCTTATAATGATTGATCCTGCTCGGAGAATCGTGGAGGTTTCGGGTTCATCCCGACAGAGCTTGTTAAGTCGTGTGGAACATATGCATAGTAATCTAAGGTCTGTTAAGACGAGGATTAGTGCATGTGGGCCACATTACTTAGGAGGTTCTGCCACAATGGGTCCCCACCAGCCACCAAGACGTCGCTGCCAACCATCAGAAGAAGTCTCACCAGAGTAGACGCGCCGGCCACGGGAGCAGCCGCAAAAGCTGCACCAGCACCCCGCCGAGTCCCCTACCGAACACCAGCACTCCGCCATCGTGAACCTCCATCCACCGCTCGCCGAAAAAGTAGCCGCCGACGGCCACCACAACCGGCCGAGCTTCCGTCGCAGGCACCACCACCCCTGAAAGGTGCCGGATCAGGAGCGAAGCCCCGAACCAGCACTGCCGCGGACGCCATGGCCTCCGTCTCCATAATGGTCGTCCCACGACAGCAGTCGGAGCATGGGGGAGGGACGGCGTAGACGAAGACCGCCCCCCAACGCCGACACAACCCCAGCCACCGCCGCAAAATAGCCACCATCAAGAGGAGGCGGAGGGCGAGCAGAGGGGGAAGGAACCCCTCCGCTGCCCCCCACACCCGAAAGAGCAGCAGCCCCGTGACACCCTGCCGACGAACCCATGGAGAGGGGCAGCCACCACTGCACCTGGCACAGCCAGCAGCACCGCCACGGCACCATTGGCCTGCCAAATCCACAGCCTGCCGCGCCACCATGACGCCGCTGTTGGCGGTCCTTAACTCGTTTCTAACCCCGCCAACCTTAGCCTAGGCAACACTAAATTTCACCTAGAATAGAGCTCTACTAACTATTTCCACAGTGTGGCGCAGAATTCTTGTTTTGTAGGACATCACTAAAATACACAAAAAATGGGCCAAGACATGAGGAAAAACACCTATGTAAAATTACTTTTTATTTTGGGCCCAAGCAAACAAGAGAAGAGAGGAGGAAAAGGCCACTCGAAGCTGAACCAACCAAAAGCACCAGCGTGGGCCGACCAGAAACCCAGCCAGGAGGCCACCGACCAAAGCTGAAGGCCGGCGGGGCCCAGCCAGGCGCGGGCGCGCCTGAGGCGCGCGCGCGCCCAGTGGAGCGCGGCCCAGGCCCAGCTTTGGTCAGTCGGTTTGGTGGGGCCTCCTGAAGGTCGGTTCAGTGGTGCTTCTGGTATGGAAGGTCTGAAACCACCTATGGAGGTCAGTTTTGGTCCTTCCATGTGGGGATGGCACTCTTCCAAAGAGCCCCCTCCTCTCCACCTATAAAAGGAGGGCCATTCCTCCATCATTCATCAACCATTCAAGGGAGAAGAGCACCACTACCACTAGAGGTTCATTCTAAAGGGCTATGCCCTAGTAGCTATAGAGAGAGAAAGAGAGATGTGAGGGCGAGAGCGGGGAAGCGCCGGGCTTGTCGGTGTCTCCCCGAGCTTGTACCTCTACGAGCAACTACTTGGCTCCTTAGCGGGATCTTGGCTAAGTAAGTGTTGTGTTACCTATAGTATTTTATGTCTTTTGTTTAGTTGAGCTTTACCAAGCTTGTTCATGGGTTCGTTGTTCGTCCTTGTGACGGGTGCTCTAGTAGAAGGACCTCGGGAATGGGTAAGCCTTGTTAACACGCTAGAGTAGTAGTTGTTAGTGTAGACGTGGTGTCTAGGCTGACGCTACCTTCATTTGCCTCGCACTCCACGGTTGAGGGGTAGGCGGCAGGTGGTGACAGCCCTATCCGTCCCTCGTAATCCCCCACGTCCGGGTGCGGCGTAGAGCTGTAGGCCGGCAACGCCTGGCAGACCAGGTGTTATCCGGTGCCCGAAGTGAGCAAGTAGAAGTATGGCAATGCTACCCTAAGACCTTAAAGCTATAGGGATCCGTCTCTACCACCCTTTCTATCTCTACCCTTGGGTTGTTCCTTGGACGAATTATCTAGAAGAAATATCTCCGTTCCCTGTGGAAAATACGATACCCTGAATACTTCCGGGTGAAGGCTACAACGGTACTTCCGTACGCTTGCGGATTCTCTGCATACGTTAAGAAATACCAACAAGCTTTCTGGCGCCGTTGCCGGGGAACGGTTGCTATTTCTTCGAACCTAGTTTGTCCTCGTATCTCGTATCCTTTATTTTTTTTTTAAAAAAAAAAATTCCTTTTTTATAAAACATTTCTTTTGACCTACCGTCTTGAAGCCAATATCAAATTCAAAATCCTTTTGCTTCAAAGGGGAAGTTCTTTGAGCGAAAAAAATTTAAAACCTAATTTTTTTTTCATCCAAACTATGAACTCCACCCTATATTTTTTTAAAAAAAACACAATAGTTCGGGCACAACCCTTCTCAAGGCTTGATCACAAAGTCCCCTTTAACCCCTTGCAAGATTTTGAGGAAATGTGTCCTTGCTTGAGCATTCCTAGCATGGCACCACAAATTCCTGAGTGGAAGTTGTTTTCATTCTCCCCCAAGGGGGGAAGTGAAACAATGTTACGCTAATGCCGTAGAGTGTGTGAATGGAGAATGGGATGAACTTAAGAACAAGTTCCATCTTGCATTCATCCCCAATTCTCGTATCGCCACTCTACCAAGGGCAGTTCTCGATTTCAAGCAAGTTGAGAAAGAATCCATAGGTGCAACCTAGGCTAGGTTCACAATGCCAATAAATGCTGGCCTAGCCTTATCTTTACCTGACAGCGTGCAATTGCATCTCTTTTGGGTCTAGATGCTGCCCTATGACTTGACATGACCGATGGAAGGTCGTTTTTACATGAAACCATGACGGAATAGAGGAAAGTATTTGTTCATGCCTAGAGAAGCACACTTCTCCCGTCATAGAACCCCTCCATAAAAAGCTCATGTCAAGCTTTGAGGAGCCCTCATCAGTCGAATCCTTACCCTTGCCATCCTTAGATTCGTCTGTTAAAACCTCACCCGAACCACGAACACCGAAGGAAGGAATGCTATACCCTTCGGAGTTCGCCATCAAAATTTGAGGATTATGGCGAAACCTTGAATATTTCTTGGCATAAGAAATACAACATTCCTTTCTAAGGAAGTCTCCTCTAATGTGGAACATTCAAAAGAATGGTTGTTGGAAGTGAAACGTTCTTCTGAAGCAATTCAGATTCTTTCACCTTCCACAACTATATTTTGTTCAATAGATGGGACTCCCATAGAAGCCATAGACATCTTCACAATCGAGACTATTATCATGTCACATTTCCTTGCGGAAATCCTTTTGGGCAAAACACCGCTAGTTCCGATCGACAAACTCTTCAAGAGTTCGTCATGGCTCATTTTTGAGTATTGTGAGATTGCTAAGGCCGTGCTAATTGAAATTCATGAAACCAAGGTTTACATAGATTTTTTCATCTATGCCATCCTCGATTTTGAACTTCTCATAGGCCTCCCCCTTGAAAATCTAGTTCAAAAAAAAAATTTTAACATCTCAACGGAGCCTAGATGAGAAGTTTGAAAGTTTTGCTTTTGCCAGGCCCTATCGCTTGCCCTGAAACCCAATGGCAAAGCAAAGCTACTTGTTCGAGCAGGTGAAGTTTACATTCCCGTTCACCTGAGCTATCTTTTCATCCTTATGAAATGGAACATTCACTTCACCCTTGCTCGAACAAGAGTCATGTCCCTCTGGCCATCAAAACATTGTTCTCGATAAGGGCCGAGATTCAATGTTCTTCCTTGATGTTATATCTTTTAAAGATAAAATCTTCCGGCCATGGACATGCCCGAAGCAAGAACTCTAGAGATTAAGCGAGGGCCCCTAAATGAGCATGTTGCAACCTCTCATGTTTTGAGCTCAATTTTAGGGTCTCTAGAGTTTGTTTCGTTTCGGACCACCTACTTCTACGAGGATTGAAACCATCTCTTAGTTCTAGTTGTCAAACCTTTTAAGAGAATGGTTGTGATGCTTATGTTATCATGAACATTGCAAATCCCGTAGTAGCACGGTGGGGTGAACCTTGCAACTTGAACATTTTTGCCAAATGTTTGGCGGAGTAGATGGGGACTACACCACCATTTATAGTTGCAAGATAAAGTTCGACGGTCAAGCTTAAGACCATAACTTAAGCACTGCCGGGAGATACCCCGAATTATCTTGAAAAAAAAAACTTTTCTTTTCAATAAAAGCAAGGACATGTTTTCAATTTCGTATGCACCTCGGGTATTCCTGTTACTAACCGTTACAGGGGCACGGGTTATATGATGCTTGAGAACATGGAAGCTACATGAACTATAAATTTTGATGTCCTTGGGTGATAGGACACACTCCAAGAAAGAAAAGGAGACCCGACCCAACACACTTGACTTTTATATAAAAGTCCAAGTGTGGGGAGTCAAAGAAGAATCCCGAGTTCCACTCACACCAAGAATCAAGCAAAAAGAAAAAGAGAGAGAGAGAGAGAGAAAGTTGATGCTAGCCTCGCCTTGCTACAAAACAAAGAAAAAAAAAAAGGGCACATGAAGGTCCCTAGACTTTTTAAAAAAAAAATTCAAAAAAAAAGAAAAAAAATGAAAAAGAAGAAGAAGAGCCTCCCTCTTCTAGACCTTTGCAATTACTAAGACCCATGGCCCGTGCACACTAGTTGTGCATATGACCTAGCCTTGGTAATTACTTGAGTGGTGCTCATGGGAACAAGCCACCGTTGCAGCCCACATGAAATTCCCATCCACATGCTGCCGGTAAGGAAGAACACTCAGGTAAAGCAAAGATAATAAAAGTTCACCAACTCTCTTGCTCATTTTTGTCTCCATGTGATCATACAAATTCTTGCTTCTCATATTTATGTCTTATGCTCTGGTTTGGGTGTGCTTGTATACGGCCGTATACAATACAACCATAGGCTTTTTAAATTAAGCGTGGTGCTTAGGTTAAAATTGCCTTCTTTGATCAAAATTTCGGCATGGTGTTGATTTTTGATTAATAAACTTGAGTTGTTGCCATAAGCAATAGGAAGTAATCTGTTATGGAGATTAGTCAAGGTCTGTTTTACTTTGCAACTTAATCTTGACCTTGTCTCGAATTACGAGTTGGTTGAGCAAACAATTTTTTTTATCAATAAAAATTCTGGCTCCCTGGTTTTCAACCAGTAGAGTCCGTGTTTGTTTCCTTTTGTTTCTTTGAAAATAAAAGCAGGTACAAGAATAAGTGTGGGGGAGATCTCTCAACCATAACTAACTCTCACATTCGAGATCTCCCTAAACACAATGCACAACATCAAGCAACTCATCATGCGGAAGACGAGCAAACGACTTTCATCGGCTCCTTCACCTTCAACGGTGGATTGTGCAACTCTACCCTCGCATCTCCTAAAGTTTTGAAGTTTAAATTGATTAAATAAAACTAAAAACTTTGCAAAACTCCATCTCCTATTTTCACCAATTGAGAACGAGTTGCATACTTTTTATTCCTTCGATCTTGATTGTGTGAACAACTTATGCCATAGGGACCCCATGTTTTATCTAAGTTATTGGCGGTGAGATATAGTAGAATGATATGATGCTTACCAACTCGTGCAATGGACTTGGGTATCTTTATGCAAAAATATAAAACTTTTTAGCACTGCTCCTCATGTGATAAGTGCTATGTCCTACCAGAGCCAAATATCTACGCTTACACTTATGCAAAACCTGTTCTAGCCATTTTTAGCGATGTCAAGTCTTGAGATTCTTGCTAGAGATGGCCTTATCCCCAAGATCATTGCATTCACCCACCAAATAAAAATGCCGACCCTCACCGAGAGCCGCGCACATTATGCACCCACCATTCCACCAAAACGCTCATTTCTTACACCGAGAATTGAGCACATATATTCCGCATCTTCTCCTCACCCACCAAAATACTCCTGCCAATAAAGTCATGCATCTCTCTCTCATCTCGTCATTCAAGAAGAGTATGGACTTGTCATTAGAAAGATCATACAAAAAGAAGGCATAGTTCGTAAATAAGAAAGATTTCTTTTTTTCCCAAGGTCTTGAGAAAAAAAAAGAGAGAAGAAAGAAAAGAAAAGAAAAAAAAGAGAGAAGAAAGAAGAAAAAAAAAGAGAAAAGAAAGGAAGAAATAAAGCAAGTTTTAGAGATATTCTTTGAGTCCACACCTTCTTGCATATTCCTTCATAAAGAGAGAAACATGATCAGGAGTCCACAAATATTTCTATACTTGCACTTGCACTTGCATCATCTAGGGATATGGCCTTCTCTTCATGAATCCAGTTGGTTTGACATTGAAACTTGTTCATCATCCATACCCAAAACTCCACATATCAGCCTATAGTAGTAGGATGATCAAGAACACCTGGATAGGACTAGCCACCTGAAAAGAGAGACTTGAGAGTATCACATGAGGAAGCTAAGGCTATCTTTGCGAAAATTCTAAAACCCCAAGTCTCAAAGCATGGATAGTGTGAGTTGACTTGATTTCAAGCTATTCCTCCTTCACTAGCTATAAGATAACTTGGTAGCCACCATGAATGTTCACAAATACAGGAAGAAGCTCGGAATAATCTGTATGCAGGTCAGCTCTTGGGAGAATACAACCACCTTAGCCCTTCAACCTTTACTCGAGGACGAGCAAAGAGCTAAGTGTGGGGGAGTTGTTGGCGGTCCTTAACTCGTTTCTAACCCCGCCAACCTTAGCCTAGGCAACACTAAATTTCACCTAGAATAGAGCTCTACTAACTATTTCCACAGTGTGGCGCAGAATTCTTGTTTTGCAGGACATCACTAAAATACACACAAAATGGGCCAAGACATGAGGAAAAACACCTATGTAAAATTACCTTTTATTTTGGGCCCAAGCAAACAAGAGAAAAGAGGAGGAAAAGGCCACTCGAAGCTGAACCAACCAAAAGCACCAGCATGGCCGATCAGAAACCCAGCCAGGAGGCCACCGACCAAAGCTGAAGGCCGGCGGGGCCCAGCCAGGCGCGGGCGCGCCTGAGGCGCGCGCGCCCAGTGGAGCACGGCCCAGGCCCAGCTTTGGTCAATCGGTTTGGTGGGGCCTCCTGATGGTCGGTTCGGTGGTGCTTCTGGTATGGAAGGTCTGAAACCACCTATGGAGGTCAGTTTTGGTCCTTCCATGTGGGGATGGCACTCTTCCAAAGAGCCCCCTCCTCTCCACCTATAAAAGGAGGGCCATTCCTCCATCATTCATCAACCATTCAAGGGAGAAGAGCACCACTACCACTAGAGGTCCATTCTAAAGGGCTATGCCCTAGTAGCTATAGAGAGAGAAAGAGAGATGTGAGGGCGAGAGCGGGGAAGCGCCGGGCTTGTCGGTGTCTCCCCGAGCTTGTACCTCTACGAGCAACTACTTGGCTCCTTAGCGGGATCTTGGCTAAGTAAGTGTTCGTGTTACCTATAGTATTTTATATCTTTTGTTTAGTTGAGCTTTACCAAGCTTGTTCATGGGTTCGTTGTTCGTCCTTGTGACGGGTGCTCTAGTAGAAGGACCCCGGGAACGGGTAAGCCTTGTTAACACGCTAGAGTAGTAGTTGTTAGTGTAGACGTGGTGTCTAGGCTGACGCTACCTTCGTTTGCCTCGCACTCCACGGTTGAGGGGTAGGCGGCAGGTGGTGACAGCCCTATCCGTCCCTCGTAATCCCCCACGTCTGGGTGCGGCGTAGAGCCGTAGGCCGGCAACGCCTGGCAGACCAGGTGTTATCCGGTGCCCGAAGTGAGCAAGTAGAAGTATGGCAATGCTACCCTAAGACCTTAAAGCTATAGGGATCCATCTCTACCACCCTTTCTATCTCTACCCTTGGGTTGTTCCTTGGACGAATTAGCTAGAAGAAATATCTCCGTTCCCTGTGGAAAATACGATACCCTGAATACTTCCGGGTGAAGGCTACAACGGTACTTCCGTACGCTTGCGGATTCTCTGCATACGTTAAGAAATACCAACAGCCGCCGAAGCCGCTCCACTCCATTGGGCTCCCCCCCAGCAGCCGGCCACTGGCAGCCACCCACCACTGGCCCGCCAGCCACACGACCGGCAGCCGCCAGCCAACATCGGCCGGCAGCAGGCAGGCACCCAGCCAGGGGGGGAGGCAACGAGAACGCAGAAGCGCAGCAACCCCGCACAACCGCCTCCCGTCCCACCCCAATCGTCGCAGGAAAACTCCTCCGGCGAGGGGGTCCGGATCCGCCCTCCCCGGGCCTTCCACGCCGAGCACCGGTTGGATCCAGAGCAGGGGGACCAGATCCGGTGCCCCCATGCCGGACCGGACCGCCGGAGCCGCCCACCACCTCCACCAGCGAACTGGGCCGGCCACCAGCCACCGCCGGGCGCCGCCCCGCACCGGATCCCGTGCAGCAGGGTGAAAAGGCCCCGCCGCCACCTTCCTGGGGGGGCGCGCGGGCCTCCCGGGAGCCCCTCCGGCGGCGAGGCGGGAGGGAGGTGGGAGACGGGTTGGCGGCGGCGCTAGGGCTGTCGCCCGCCGCCCCGCGGGAGGCGACGCGGGCGTGTTATGTTCACTGAGGAGATGCAGTGTGGAAGGTATATATCCTGTGCATAATCTATACTCAATAGAACAGTCAAAGGCTAGCATTAATTTGTGTATTCTCATCGATTCTCATCGACATGTACTTGCATCAACCGTTAGTGCGAAAGCATTTTTTTTTTTTTTGCATGGATTCACATTCAGTTAACATTTTGTCATACTGTAAGCCCTGTAACAGGCTTTACATAATACGGAGTAATCCATACACGGAGAACACAGTGCATCCAGGCTTTAGTGATAACTGATGATAACGTAATCCATCCATATGATCAGGTCTCTTTTTGACTTTGTTCTGTGAGCTACAAAGGTAAATGATTGAAAATGATAGAAATTCTTAAAAAATTGTGATGACACAGACACGGCTTTGATTTGTCCCGGTCACACGGTAGAGGTATCGACCATGTCAAATCCACAGAAACTTTACTTTTGTCTAAAAGAATTTTCTGATCAGGCAACGTTCAGACCGACATCCTTTTCGATCTCTACATGACTCCCTGCTTTGCTCACCATTTTGCTGTGACAACAAATTAAGGCCTTGTTTAGATGCCTAACTTTGGATGTCCATAGTTGGAAAAAATTACTATTTTGCACTGTAGCAATTTCGTTTGTATTTGGTAAAAATTATCCAAATATTGATTAATTAGGCTCAAAATGTTCATCTGTGCAATTAGTTTTTTATTTTATTTATATTTAGTACTCGCATGCATATCGACATTTTGATATGATAGGGAATCTTATTTTTGCATAGTGGAATTTGAGGGTGAATTCTGGAATCTAAACAAGGCCTAAGTCTGGGCTGCGCAACATTAGGTATGTAGATGGTGACATGTATTATGTATATATACACTGTCGGCTCCTGTTGGTCTTAATTACCAGTTCTTCCAAGCTTCATGCATGCATTGTAACTTGCAACCCAAGGTCCAAATTGTCTACACACCATGCATGCTGGTTCATCAACACCGTCCAAAGTTCGCCGTGGCTATATGTTGAAGATGGAAAGGTCGAGGTGCTCACCGGCGACGAGCAGGGATAAGCGCTTCATCGTAAGCAGCTACTAGTCACTCACCGCAACGAATTTTATCGCTACAGCTACATCAATTTTTTTGTCACTTTTATTGAGTCTACCAAATTAATTTTTTTAACATCAAATAAAACTAGTCAATTTTAATTCGCTACAACTACATCAATTTTTTTGTCACATTTTATTGAGTCTACCAAATTAATTTATTTTTTAGCATCCAATGAAACTAGTCAATTTTATTTAAATACAGTTATAAGTTGTAATTTTTTGAGCAAAATTTATAACTTGTAGTCATATTTGTATTTATACTTTGCGCGAGTTAAGGTGGTATTAAACTCTAGCCGCATTTTGGGTTACACGAGCGAAACGAGATATATGGCTGGGCTTAATTTTTATTAGAAAGGCTGGGCTTAATTAGGCCTATCAAATATCTTGGGTAGCGGATCTTTCATTAACGGCCCAAAGGACTGCTGGTGATGAGAGGCCTGCTTCAGGTTTCAGCCTGCAAATAACAAATTTAAAGTTATTGAACCAAGGAGTGTGTGTTACTTATATATATATATTTTAAAATAATACCTGGAGGATTTACACCCATACAGTTTTTGGTACGGCACCCAAGATTTGAACCCTGGGCGGGAGCTCCCCAACCAGTGGCCTTTGCCACTGCGCCGTGAGCCCCTTCGTTGTGTTACTTATATTAGACATATGTTTTTTTAAAAAAAAAAATTATGTGCAGCACTTGTGCAAAGATTGGAATAAAATCCTATTGTCTAATGTTATAAAAGAATGGTTCTCACTTTGACTTTATCTCTAGGCCTAGGATTCCTTCGGAATGCCTCTAATGGCCATATTATCGAAGCCAACTCCTTTAAAGGAATTAGATCATAAGCAATTGTCTATAAATGTAGTCGAACTTAAGAATGTGTGCTTAAACATTGATTAGGATTTTAGGTTTTTCTATATTTTTTGAAAACTTTCGTATTTTCCAAGAACTAATTAAATCATCTATGGTTAAAGGAACTTGTAGAAATAGTTTCATAAGCTCTAAATATTTTGAATAATATCCAATCTTTCTCTTGGATCTTTCTCAGGTCTTTTAGAAGCTCTGAGATTTTTTTTCCGTGTTTTAAAAACCTTATTTGTTTTATAGCTGAATGTTTTTTCTCCATGGAGACCCAACCACGCTTCTAATTAAAGCGGTGAGGTAATTTAATTTAAATGGTTTTAAGAATTAACGAAGCAATTTCTCTAGGGTTTTAGAGCTAGGAGGGCAAACCTATAAACTTGGGAGATTGTAGTTAATATAAACAAATTAAAATGACCTTTTTCCGAGGCACAACAGAATTAAATTAACTTGCTCCCATGTTACCTAGCACTGCGGCCTGTGTAAAATAAAACATGCATGGATGTCAAGTTGTCAACTGAAATAGACAGAGCCGGGCTTCTTGGCCTCTTCCTCCGTTGACTTCTTTCCCATCGTAGACAGATACCCGTAGCTGTACCTACCATCCGCGGTGCCCCGCCCCCGCCGCCATTGCAGAGGGGCGAGGTCGCCGTCGCGGACTCTCTGAGCGTACGCGGACGAAGCTCGACTCCAGTCAGCGAGCATAACCGTGGCGCCAAAGCGTATTCCGTACAGCATTGCTGCGATCGAGCCTGCGACAGGTTACAGGTAGGCACCCTACTCATGCCTTCATGGTCCAACCAGATCCGTCGCTGCTGCTAATTCCTTCGTAGAGTATCCATGGTGTGGTCAGTCGTCACTTTCTCTCTGTGTCTTCTTATTTTTGTTTCTGTTTCAGCTCTAGCTGTCTTGTGTGAGTTTATGCCTTTATGGCGACTTGGTTTTATATACGGGCCTTCAACATCAAATCATTCCTTCGTCATTTCACTTTCGCTTTAACTTATCAGTCGTACTACAATTTATTCTCTCTCAAAAACATCATTGAAATAGCTGAAATAAGTTCAAGCGAACAGAGATAATTTGTGAGGTATTTGTAGGATTTTTTTTTAAAAAAACACTTAACAGTGAGACGAAAAGAGCTAAAGAAGATATTAGAATAAAGTATCTTTCAGTATCCAACAATTATAGTACTAAGAAAAAAAAATAAATAAGTTGTGGAGTAGAAAATTATAAGTCGTGAGGAGTGAAAAGAAAATTGAACCGCTTCCCATTCACAAAATGAGGAGTCACAAGAACAGCTCTGTCCTATCCTTCAAAGTCCCCCACCCACCCACACACACAGATAAAATGAAATCTGGTGTTCCCTGTGCTTGATCCATAGCTGATAGCTCTATAAGCATCGACCCCGCTTGTCTTTGCTACACCGCCATGAATCCTCCGGGCCGGGGGGCGCTCGGGTGCTGCGGAATGCGAGTCCCAGGAGCTCAACGCGGATCCACGATGGCTGGCCGTGGGACGCTGCCACCGGCTACCAGGGGCGGCGGCGGCTGGCTGATTCCTCAGCGCAGGCTGTGTCCTCTGTGTGTGGCGGCCGCGGGCTGTTTCCACCTCAAGTATGGATGCAAGTTGAGTTCTTTGACAAATTTGCTATCCTTTTACCTCTGAGACATCAATTGAAGCTTTGTTTTAGTTTCTCTGAAACTTTCCCCAATTTCACTTGAAGGCCACTTCAAGTTGCCCTATGACTATGAAATTGTTGACACTTGCCTAAAACTCCCAAAGCTTCCCCCGATGCATGAAAATTTTCCGAAACACGCTTCAAATTCATCAGTAGCCTTAAGACCTTGGTGGATTAATTAGGTACTTGAACCTTATGTAAATAAAACTAGTGTTTTCTGTTTTCAACATTTAGATATCGAAGTTTCAGTTAGTTTTATTTCAAAAACTGCCAATTAGCTCTCATATTAACAAGGTGTTGCATTTTCTGGCGTACAGTTTTTTGAGAGAACAAGCAGTATACTGTTAAAATCTGTAATGCTTTTCCTCTATAATACAACGATACACAGCTCTCCTAGGTATTCGAGAAAAAAAAACCTGTAACGCTGCTGGATGAAAAACTTAAGGCCTAACGTGCTGGTGTCTTCTGATATCTGTGAAATATAGATGATTCATCTAGTTCAATGCTCAAAGTTTTAGGCGCTATTTCTTCTAGTTCAAATGTATTAGGTGCAGCTCTTTATGTTTCTGCATGTTTGAAACCGATATCCCCAGTCCCAGTGTGTACCTGACCTACTGCTTTCTTAAAAGCCAGAGCTTTGCCTTTTTTTTTAAAAAAAAAAAACTGTAGTGCTAGTGCCTTTGTTTGTTCATATCATATTAGGTCTGGTGTAATGAGTATTGCAGATTTGTCATTTAGATAATGTATTATATGTTACACCCCATGTTTACACTGTGGCAGGTTAGGATGCATCTGGGTTCTTTTGTTCAGCTAGGCATTATAATTCCCGATAAGAATAGTATAGTTTTCTGGATCTTTTGAAGAAAAAAATGTTTTTGTAGTTTAAGGTTACTTATAAGTAGCAAAAAATAATAACATTACTGGACCTTGTTATGCAGGCAAGCAAACACCCTAGCATTCCTATCACTGTGCTTGGTTGCGCATGGATCAGGACAATCTTAGAGATTTCTTTCAGACTAATGGGTATCAGGTGCTTCAAAGAGTGGAAAACAACTACAGCTTGAGATATTTCACAGAAAATGAGGTACGAAACATAACCGATGGGTATAAATCTGTTCTGGGAAGAGGGGCATTTGGTGAGGTCTACAAAGGAACACTAGAAGACCAAACCTCAGTTGCTGTAAAGAGATATATACATGGGACCCAGAAAGAGGTGTTTGCCAAGGAGGTGATAGTGCACTCTCAAATAAACCACAAGAATGTTGTCAGACTCTTGGGCTGCTGCACAGAAGAAAATTCTCTAATGATTGTCATGGAGTTTATCTCTAATGGGAACCTTGACAGCATACTTCATGACAACAGCACTAACATTTGGGTTCCCTTCCCTTTGAACAAAAGAATAAATATTGCCATTGAGGTTGCTGAAGTATTGTGGTGCATGCATTCCATGTATAGTCCTGTTCTTCATGGTGACATCAAACCTGCTAACATACTGCTAGATAAAAATCTTACACCAAAGATATCAGATTTTGGAATTGCAAGACTCCTATGTGCTAATGGGCCGCAACAAACTTCCACCGTCATTGGTTCCATAGGTTACCTTGACCCAGCATACTGTGAGAGTGGAATTCTAACCCCAAAAAGCGATGTTTACAGCTTTGGAGTGGTTTTGCTAGAAGTTATCACAAGGAAAAAAGCAGTGCATGGGACCATTACCCTTGCTCAAAGTTTTAATGAAGCTCTTACAAAAGGGAAGGATGTGCAGCACATGTTTGATGAGGAAATCAGTGTTCCACAAAACAAGAAGTTTCTTAGAGACATTGGACAGTTAGCAGCTAAATGCTTGCGGAGGGATGTCAAAACACGTCCTGAGATGGTTGAAGTAGCTTCTAGTCTAAGGATGATCAGGAAAGCTATGCAGAGAGAGCAGGATGTATTGTTACCAGCACACCAGTTTGGCCATCTAAAAATTTTCAATGAAATCGAAATGAAAAAAATGACAAAAAGTTACTGCATGGCATTTAGGGAAACGATGATTGAATGCCTCTACAGTGGAGTCCTTGGCAAGAAACGTCCAGTTATAGTAAGACAACTTAAGACATGTTCAGAAACTGACACAGAGAGATTTCAGAACACTATGAGAATATTGAGTCGAAGGAACTACAAAAACGTTGTGAATGTTGTTGGTTTCCACATAGGGAAATCCACTTTAGAGTGTGTATACGAGCCTTGTTGTGATCTATCCAAGACAATGTTTGGCTCTATATCATTATCTAACAGAAACCTTTATGACACTATCTGCTCCATGAAAATACTTCCTCTTCATCAGCGCTTGTCGATAGCAGTCCAGTGTGCAGAGGGCCTGATTCATATCCATTCATTAGCTACTGAAAATCCTGATTCGTGTGGCACCAGCCTCTTAGGAAACTTCAGATCTGCCAATATATATCTGGACAAGAACTTTATGCCGAAAATCTTCAATGTGAACTTGTCAACATTTCTTGGACTTTCAGTTGCACAGAAAGATAATGTGTTTTCTATTCATGACAATGGTCCAGAAAAGTATTATTCAGACCCAAGGGAAAAGTATTATTCAGACCCAAGGGATGTTTCTGGTCAACTTTTTAACCAAAAATCTGATGTTTATAGCTTTGGAGTTGTTCTTTTAGAGCTCATCACTTGGAAGACAGTGAAATACATGTATGATGATAGGGCTCATGTGCTTACCACAGACTTCATTGATTCTTATACAAGGGATCATAATGCAATTGGAATTTTTGGCACGGTTTGTGATGAACATGAGGGGTACTTTGTTCATGAGGCCATTGCCATTGCCATTGATTGCTTACAACTTGATATCCAAATGAGGCCCGAAATGGACTATTTACTTTCCCGTCTTCGTATCATTGCTATTAGAAGCAAACTTGCTGGTACAGGAAACAAAATCTCTTCTCATATCTATCTGCAAACCTTAACCCGGTAGATACACACATGAAAAACAAATAGAACCTGCAGCACTTAAGGTTTAGGTATACCTTACAGCACAGTAAATTTTCACCTTTGCCTACCCTTCTTCACTGAATTTTGGTTTGGAATGGTTTATTATGTATATAATTTCATATATATTATTTGTGCCATAGTGCTCTTCCAGAGAAACAATAACCTTAGCCTATTGTATTTACCTCTTCATGTTAGATATGTGTTGAATATTAGTACAGACTGGTACATTTGGACTTGAATTCTGTTAGGGGCTAGGATAGAGTTTGAGTCGGACTTTGTTACCTTGGGGGATATAAAGAATGAGGCCAACCCCTGTTGTAAGCTGTAACTGATCGGCTAACAGATAAAACATCGTGCATCAGTGTCGTTCTCGTTTGTATATTTTCTTATATGGTGTTTATGATTTTTTGTTCTTTGGTAGATCCGTTGGGCCATAGATCAACCGTGCACTCTAACACTTCGTTTTCTTCAATGCAGCTGGTAGTAGCAATAAACCTAGCCAACGTAAGGGCCCTGCCCCTATTAACAACATTGATGAACCTCATCCAAGTCCCATATCGACCATTTCCCTGAAGAAACTGAATGAAGTAACCAGGAATTTCAGTAATGATGTTCTTATAGGAAACGGACGATACTCCAAATGTTTCTTGGGAGTTCTTAAAGAAGGGCAGAATTTAGCTGTAAAAAAGCTCGATAGCTCTAAAAAAATTGAAGTACAGGTCATGCCTGTGCGCCTTGCTTCTTTCACCTTTGCAGTTATTGTTCTTCATTTATTGTTGCGTAAAGCAATAGATTACCTTCTAAATCCAGTTGTGCTGCAGGTCATGACTACTTTAATGTGTTACCATGACAACATTGTGCCACTTCTTGGATACTTCCTTGAAGGGAACACTCGTGTTCTTGCTTATGAGTATGCACCAAGGGGCTCCTTGCACGATATTCTTCATGGTATGGAGCAATACGAGATTTACTTTCATAGGTTCCTAGCTTGACAATTTTGTGTTTTCTTGTCAGATATGGGCCAATACCATGATCTATGTTAAAACTCAGACCTGTTTTATTGACCACATTGTTAATCTGTATAATCTAAGGAAGTATCAAGTGAAAATCCCACCTGATATTTAAGCTTGCCATGATCATAGGTAAAGAGGGTGTTAAGGAAGCCCAACCAGGGCCACCTCTATCATGGTTGCAGCGTGTGAAGATTGCCGTAAGTGCAGCAAAAGGCCTCGAGTTCCTCCATGAGAAGTTTCATCCTCCCATCGTCCACAGCAACATCAAGTCCAGCAAGATACTTCTCTTGGACAATGATGTTGCAAAAATAGGTGATATTGGTATAGCAATAGCCCCTACAATGTTTGAGGAGTACCATCAAACTGTTTGGCCTATTCCCAAGTATGACTACGAAGCACCTGAGTATGTGATGGACGACATTTTCAGACTTATGCCTGGCTGATAAATGATATGCCAGCATTTCTGCTAGTTATGTGATGCTTCCTTCTTTGAACTTCTTAGGCGTCCATTGTATGGACAGTATAGCACAAAGAGCGATGTCTACAGCTTTGGGGTTGTACTGTTGGAGCTTTTAACTGGCCGCAAAGGATTTGATTATACAATGCCGCGTGGACAGCAGAGCCTAGTGAAATGGGTACTTATGCCAGCACTCCCTGTACTCGTTTCTTTATAGCAGCAGGCCAGCAGCTAATGTGTTTATCCTAAGGCACAGGCTACACCAAGGCTTAGTGAGGACAAGGTGGAACAGTGCATAGATCCAAGGCTTGGAGGAGGGTACCCATAGGAGGCTGTCAGCAAGGTAACAATATTGTTATTAAGCCTGGATGTTGTGTGCTTGAGTGAGCAAGTTGAGGTCTATGCAGTGTGACTTGTGATGCACCTTTGAACATAACCATCTTTATTTCGACACTGAAAAATAGAAGACATAATCATTTTTTAATTATCTTTTTTCAAAGCGATATTTTGTACCATGTTTGTCCTGCATTTAAGCTGAACTTATTTGGAAAATGATATTTAGCGTCAGACAGATAAAACTTCTGCCCTCCACTTTGAAGACACAGACGTCATCTTCGACAAATAACTCCAAGCTTCGCCCCTACAAATATACAACAGAAACCACAGTTAGCAATGGCTTGTGAATCTTGACACAAAACACTAACATAAAGTAAACAGACTTTCTGTCCATCACTAACATAAAGTAAACAGACTTTCTGTTGACCTAAACATGCATAATATTTTTAAAAACAGTATACACAGACACTTTGACTAAGGGCAGGACTTTTTGGAGCTGGGTACACACCAAATTAAGCTGAAAGCCACGAGGAAATTATATTTGCCGAATGCTACTCTTTAGAATTACAACTAATATTGGTATTTTTTCTAGAAGGGTACGATATATATCCTTGTTCTGAAAGTAGTACTCTAAACAAACAAACTTTTCTTTTTTGTGTGTAATTCTTGATTTTGTTTGGCAAACAGATGGCTGCTGTTGCTTCCCTGTGCGTACAGGATATACCAGACTTCCGGCTTGAAATGAACATCGTCGTGAAGGCTCTAAGCACGTTACTGAAGAGCAAGTGAAGAAGGAACCACTACGATTTCCTTGGGTGTGATTGCGAGTTCAAGATCACACTATCAGAGGTTTCGTGAAGGCGATTGGTGTGGAACAGAAAGTTCACATTACTGCATTCCCCCTAGGCTTGGACCTTTGCTCTGTTTCAGTCTGTACATATATGATTTAGATTTGTGACAACTGACAATGGATCGTCCTGATGCATGTTGTTTGGTCAGTTTTAAAATATGCAATGCTACGTGTAGCTTACATCTGTGTGCAAATGCCGAATCATATCCACACCTCTGTAAATTCTGAAACAGCTCTGATGGTTGTCAAATATTCCAGTATAAAGATCTAATTACAAATTCTGGCAAAAGGCCCAAAAACACTGTGTCTCTGGGCAAATACACCGTTGGATGACATAGCCCAAACAACATATGAGCTCGTTTTCTCTTTCCCTGTGCATTACAGATTCCAGCATAACTCTATCTGCGTCATGGTGTGCAAATAGCAACCTTAATATTCATTTCAGATAGCAACCACTGCATATTCAGAGGGCGTCACATTTCATTGCAGAACATTGCCATACGTACTGCCGCTACTGAAGGTTCCATTTTGGGGACATTGCATATTCAGAGAGCAGTACATCTCTTCTTACAATACCATTGCCGTTATATTAACATGAGGGAGCAGGCCAGCAGGGAGCACACATCCATTTCAGAGAGCAATTCAGACGAAGTTGATTGAAGGAGCAACACAGTGCAGCTCCTATTCTGAATACGCCAACAGAACATTCAGAAATAAACAAGCTGTCGTCAGTTGTCACCCTCACTCATCTCAAGAAGACCTTCTGCGTGACTGGCCCTTGTCCTGCTGTCCTGCGGTGGAGCGGGCGGCAGAAGCCATGCCAGCTTAAATAAGAGAAAACCAGAGCCCGGGCGCCCGGCTTCTTCATTCTCCTCTTCCTCCGTGGACGTACAATCGTACATAACTACCATCCGCCGAACGAAGACTGAGGTGCTGTTCGGCTGAAGAAGCTCGATCGACTCCAATCTGAGAGAGTCTAGTGATGGCGCCTACGCGTATTACCTAGAGGCCTGACCTACTGGCTACTGCTGCGACTGCGACAGGTAGGCCTACTAGCTCTAAGCTCTTGCGTTCATGGTCAGTCGACAGTCGTCATCGTCACTCTCTTCTTGTATTTTGTTTGATTGTTTCTGTTTCAGCTCTTGATGTGTAGTCTGAGTTTGTGGTTACTTCATTTTCATTGAGAGGGTTGGCCTTGCATCCATGATCTTCATCCAGTCATCCTGTGAATTAAGGGGATGCATGTATGGGTGCAATGGCACAGAATAGAATCATTCGTTCAGTTTTCTTGTGATCCAGCGAAAGATCGATGAGTATTCCTCTGCAAGTAGTCCGGAATAGCAGTTTAATTGAAATTGTGGTTAGCATCTCCCGGTCGGTGTCCACTAGGTCGATTTGATAAAATATCGTTTTCCCCTTCGTTATGAGCAAGAAAATTTGGACCTATCTGATAGGCATATCGGTTCTAGATTCTCATTAGCTACCAATTTTACTTTTTTTTTAATGGAGGTAAGCCTTGCTTTTATAAACCAAACGACAGATACACAAAGTTCACACAACACGCAACTACAAACCCTATTTAACTATGTTGAAACCGAATCACTTGTTCAATAGATACTTTTAGGTGATTTTTCTCCTCCCTAGTGTTAAAAAAGAGAAATGTTTCTAAGTAACTAGAGTGAAGTATTTATAATTTTTTTGAGCGTTTCATAGAGATTCATGTGACCGAAATAAAAAAACGATTCATCATACAAGGCTAGGCCGGCTATGCAATTAGCAATTGTTAGATACATCTGAACACGAAAATACACATACATTTTATTATATATATGGTTGACGGTGGTCAGACTAGTTAGGAGTGTGGTTGGTATCCGATGAGGCTCCTCGCCTTCACGGACATGTAATTTGTTGGACCAATTTCCTCTTAAAGTAACACAGCTCAATACTAGTGCCTGTGTTCATATCATATATAATTTTTTTAATAGGTCGACGGGGGAGACAATCTCCATGATATATTGATGATTGACTTTAAATAGTTCGTATCATATTAGGTCTGGTGCAATGAGTAATGCGGAGTTGCCATTCAGATAACATTTTATATGTTATGCTCCAAGTTTACACTGTGACAGGTTAGGATTCTTCTAGCTTCTTTTTGTTCCGCTAGGCATTATAATCCCCTATAAGAAAACTTTTCTTTCTTTTTCAATACTATAGTTTTCTGGATCTTTCAAAAAAAAGATCTTTCCAGTAGTGTAAGGTTACTTGAGTATCAAAGAATAGTAACATTACTGGACCTTGTTATGCAGGCAAGCAACGACCCATAGCGTTCCTATCACTGTGCTGGGTTGCTCATGGATTACCGACGGGACAATCTTAGAGATTTCCTTCAAACTAATGGACGTCAGGTGCTTCAAAGAGTGGAAAACAACTACAGCTTGAGATATTTCACTGAGAAACAGATACGAAAAATTACCGATGGATACAAGACTATTCTGGGAAAAGGGGCATTCGGTGAGGTCTACAAAGGAACGCTAGATGATAGATCCTCAGTTGCTGTAAAGAGATATATACATGGGACCCATAAAGAGGCGTTTGCCAAGGAGGTGATAGTGCACTCTCAAATAAACCACAAGAATGTTGTCAGACTCTTGGGCTGCTGCACTGAGAAAAATGCTCTAATGATTGTCATGGAGTTCATCTCCAATGGGAACCTCAGTAGCATACTTCATGGCAACAGCACTAACAGTCGGATTCCCTTCCCTTTGGTCAAAAGAATAGAAATTGCCATTAATGTTGCTGAAGCATTATGGTGCATGCATTCGATGTATAGTCCTGTTCTTCATGGTGACATCAAACCTGCTAACATACTGCTAGACGAAAATTTTACACCAAAGATATCGGATTTTGGAATTGCAAGGCTCCTTTCTGCTAATGGCCCCCAGCAAACTACCACTATCATTGGTTCCATAGGTTACCTTGATCCAGCATACTGTGAGAGTGGAATTCTAACCCCAAAGAGCGATGTTTACAGCTTTGGAGTGGTTTTGCTGGAAGTTATCACAAGGAAAAAAGCAGTGGATGGGACTGTTACCCTTGCTCAATGTTTTAATGAGGCTCTTACAAAAGGGGAGGATGTGCAGCACATGTTTGATGAGGAAATCAGTGTTGCAGAAAATATGAAGTTTCTTGGAGACATTGGACGGTTAGCAGCTAAATGCTTTGGGAGGGACGTCACAACACGTCCAGAAATGGTTGAAGTAGCTAATAGACTAAGGATGATCATCAGCAAAGCTATGCAGAGAGAGCTGGATGTACTGTTAGCAGCATACCAATTTGGAGATCTAAAAATTTTCAATAAAACCGAAATGGAAGAAATGACAAAAAACTACTGCATGACCTTTACAAACTCGATGCATGAATGTCTTTACAATGGAGTCCTCGGCATGAATCGTCCAATTATAGTAAGACTACTTAAGACAAGTTCAAAAACTGACAGAGAGATATTTTTGAACACTATGAGCATACTGAGTCAAAAGAAGCACAAAAATGTTGCGAATATTGTTGGCTTCCACTTTGGGAAATCCAGTTTAGAGTGTGTATATGAGTCTTTCTGTGATCCATCCAAGACAATGCTTGGCTCTATATCGTTATCTAACAGAAACCTTTGTGACACTATCTGCTCCATGGAAAAACTTCCTCTTCATCAACGCTTGTCGATAGCAGTCCAGTGTGCAGAGGGCCTGATTCAAATCCATTCATTAGCAGCTGAAAATCCCGATTCATGTAGCACCAGCCTCTCAGGAAGTTTCAGATCCTCCAATATATTTCTGGACAAGGACTTTGTGCCGAAAATATTCAATGTGAACCTGTCGACATTTCTTGGAATTTCAGTGGCACAGAAAAATACCGCGTTTCATATTCATGACAATGAACTAAAAAAGTATTATTTAGACCCAAGGGATGTTTCTGGTCAACCTTTCAACCAAAAATCTGATGTTTATAGCTTTGGAGTTGTTCTTTTAGAGCTCTGCACTTGGACGACAGTGAGATACATGTATGATGATAGGGCTCATGTGCTTACCACAGACTTCATTGATTCTTATACAAGGGATCGTAATGCAATTGAAATTTTTGGCATGGTTTGTGATGAACATGAGGGGTACTTTGTTCATGAGGCCATTGCCATTGCCATTGATTGCTTACAACTTGATGTCCAAATGAGGCCAGAAATGGATTATGTACTTTCCTGTCTCCGGATCATCACTAGCAGATGCAAATTCGCTGGTACACAAAACAAAATCTCTTCTCATATTTTGTCTTTCAGGCTTAAATCTGGTAGATACACACATAAAAACAAATAGAACGTGCAGTACTTAAGGTTTAGGTATACCTCTCGACACAACGAATTATACCCTTAGCACATAAATCCATCTTCGCTAAATTTTGGTTTGCAATGGCCAATGGGGTACCATGTATATAATTTAAAATATAATATTTGTCGAGCTTAAGTGCTATTCTAGAGAAGCAATTATTTTAGCCTATTGTATTTGCTTCATGATACTACATATGTACCAAATATTAGTTAGTTTGGTTACATTTGGACTTAAGTTGTATTATGTTAAGATAGAGCTTGATTTGGGCTATGTAACCTGTGTGTGGGTGTGAGGGGCGAGGTATGAGGCTAACCTTTATTGTACCAATGAAATGACATGGTGGCTAGTTTGGGTGCTGGCAAGCCTATGGGAGCGCCTGGATATCGATGTAGCTACTGTTTGAAAATGACTGGTGCACGGAGGGATTGGAATAGCACCAGAATGCCTAGGGGAACCATGGAAGGAGACGAGCTTCTGTTTTCTTTTCTTTTTGTTTTCCGCCTCTCTCTCTCTTAAAGTGAAAGGGTGCTTTTCAATAACTCATGGGCTGATTGTTCATCAGCAACAATTACAACTAGGCGGAACCCCGTGCAGTTGCGCGGGGCAGAACCCCTGAATCATAGTAATAGTAACAAACTAAGATAGTAACTCATAAGGTGAAGAAGTATGGTCCTTATCACCTGATTGAGGAGGCCTCGTACTGTCATCAGCTGAAGTAGATGCAGCACCTGAAGATGCCGAGGGCCGGGTAGATGTGTTTGAGGACATTCGTTGAACCAAGGAATCAGGATGCTGCATCTAAAGCCAGCAGATAAACCATCATACAACCATAATCTGCATGTCAAAGAGTATCACTTAGTAAAGTGTCAATTAGGCGGTCACCATCGTTGAGCAAATTAGCAGACGATATGGCAGCTTAATCATTGCTAAACAGGCATCGTAGCATTTAAACAACATTTGAACGGGCTGAAAAAATGTGTAGGCATATTAGGCATGATTGCAAGAGCAAAACAACCTAGCAAATCAAAACCTGGGGAACAGCCTTACTCATTTGTCACTTGAGTTTCATCAATTCCCTTGAACCAACGACGCCCTAAACGAAGGCGTAATCCCACTGAAAACATGGGCGTTTTTTACTGCAAGTGTACGAAGCAGTTTCGTTGTAGACATTTCATCGAGCACCTCAAGGGCACAAAGCAGGGAGGGCAGAGGACAGCAGCTGGGGACCTTACCGTGGTGAGGACGAATGAAAAGGCGGGCTCGGGAGTCGTGGAGAGGCCGGTGACGGCCCGGCGACGCGGCGCGGCGCCATCGCCTGTGACGTGGAGCGCGCACGGCATCCCGCGCGGAGCACGGGCTGGGGAGACTGAGGGTTGCGCGCGACCCGCGGGGGGAGGGGGGCACCGCCGCCCGCGCACCGTGGTTGGCCCCCTCGCGCAGGTGCGCTGCCGCGATAGAGCCTGGGGGCGCCCACCGCCGCCGATGGCCGTGGGCAGGGCGGAGCCGGCGCAAAGAGGTGCTGCGGCACCCACGGCGGGTGTGCGCACGGCGCCGTCGCTGCGAACTTGGAGCTGAGCCCCACGCGGAGAGGAGACGGATCGCCGAGGACGGGAGGATGGCCGGCACGGTCGGGGGCGAGGCCATGAAGACGAAGATGAGGCTGGCGGCGGTGGCGACTACGGCGGAGGGCGGCTGCGCCGGCGGCGACCGCGGGTTTTGGGGGTTGCAGCGCGGGCGGCGTCCACGGCGATGGCTCTGGAGGGTGACGGCGAGGTGGGGTGGGGGCGGGTTAGACGGCGGCGTCGGCGGCATCGTGCGAGGATGAGCGCGGGAGTGGGGAGGCATCGTTGCGGCGGCGATTGGGAAGGAGTCGGGCGGAGAGGGCCTGCGTGAGGGTTCGGGCAGGTTTCTGGAGGGTGGGGAGTTTCTAGAAAGGCAGGCAGCTGGACGGCGGATATTGTACTTGGGCCATGTTTAGATACTGGAGCAAACTTTGCATAGTAAATATCGCGTCACACCGTAGTAATTTTATTTTTATTTGATAATAATTATCTAAACATTGATTAATTAGGGTTAAAATATTCATCTCGAAAGAAAGACAACAAAACCGTGCGATTAGTTTTTTATTTTATCTATATTTAATACTTCATATATGTGTCGACATTTTGATGTGACGAAGAATAGAAATTTTGCATAGTCAATTTGGTGGCCAAACTTTGGTATCTAAATATGGCCTTGGCTGGAGATGGTACGGTTAGTAAGCAGGGACTGTTAATGTACAGTGTTACATGAGTGAGGCTGGATCTCTACGTTTAAGAGTATAGGTAGATTATAGGTGCGGGAAGCAAGGCCTTGTTTAGATTGCAAAAAAATTCAATTCAATAAATAGTACCACTCTTGTTTTATTTGGTAAATATTGTCCAATCATGGACCAACTAGGCTCAAAAGATTCATCTCGTGATTTCCAACTAAACTGTGCAATTAGTTATTTTTTTATCTATATTTAATACTTCATACAAACGGCTAAAAATTAATATGATAAAGAGAGAGTGAAAAAACTTGAAATTTGGATGGCATCTAAACAAGACCCTAGCTCACAATCGGCTCATCTCCTTCCGCACACACATCCCCGAGTGCCACATGGGCGGGTGGCGGCGCAGGAGGTCGGAGGCGTGCAGGCGCGGGCGGGAGTTTGCGCCCGGGAGTAGGGAGCCGCGTCGGGCGCGAGGTGCGCACGGTGGCGATGGTGTGACAAGGCACGTCGGCGGGTTGGCCGGCTGCAGTGTGCGTGGGGGCCTGCCCAGGTGGCTGCCGCAGGTCGCACGGACCGACGCGGTGGGCGGCGGCTGAGGTGAGAATCTAACCTAGGTCGATACCGTGTTAGAATGGGAATGAGGGCAACTGAGAGAAAACACATGTGTAAAGAAGCTCTCCACGTAGAGGGAAAAGGGATAATTGGTTCTGTAGCATCGAAATATCGTGATCTCCGTAAAATACCACCGAAAGTTTGCGCCCCTGTAAAATACCACCGAAAGGTTGGACTCTGAACTGAATATAGCATTCTGTTAAAATGAGCTGACAGAGCTGTTAACAGGGACAAAAATACCCCCAGTGAGAACCAAATAAATATAAGCACATTCCAACACATATGAGCACACGTACATTCACAGTAGCCACTTATCAACGAACATTTATCATGGGGAGTGCACCAAACACTTAAAGTAGAGTACAAGTTTCAACAGAGTAATAGTTTTGGCATAGCAAAAGGGACATGTCTGTCTGCTAACACATACAGGTACACAAGCATCCATAGTCAACTAGAATATTACAGTAGTGTCACATAGCATCAAAGCCATTGCTTAGCCTATGATAACCCTTCTTGCAATTCCTCCTGGGGATATGTTTGCTGCTGCCCTGCTCCTTGTTGTAGCTCCTGGACTGATAGGACTAGAAGTAGAAGCTGCCATCCTTCTAGTTGTTGGCCCTGGACTAACAGGAGATTGTGTGACTAAGGAAGTAGAAGGAGCAGATTCTTTCTTGGATTTTTTTGGAGCTTTTTTGGAGCTAGATGTACTACCCTTTTCTTTCCTTTTCCTACAGAATAGAAAGATATCAGCCATATACTTAATAAAAGATCATAACACAGCGAAAGTGAGACTGGGTCAATTTACCTTGAATTACTAGGAGCTACTGGTGGCATTTCAACAGCAAGTTCAGTGGGGGGCTCCCTACAACCCTTCTCAGTATGCCCAAACTGGAAGCACCTTTTGCATTGATAAGGACCCTTTTCCCTGGCTCACCCTTACTTTTGATCCTCTTCACTCTTGGCCTACCTGCAGACCTTTCAAGCTTTGGCGGCACCATTACAAACCCAGGATCAGCAATAGGCCATTGTGACTTGTGAACCATTGGTTTATCCCCAAACTGATAAGTATCCTTGAACCTTTTAACTGAGTAGTAATCATGAACAAAGTCTTCAAGTTTAATTTGTCTAAGGGAACCTATAAAGGCTATAACATGGGTGCAAGGTTTCCCAGAAATATGCCACTGTCCACATGAACATGTCTTGCTTTCAAGGTCCACAGCATGCCTCCAAGGATAGTTGTCCTTAGTCAATCCAGATACCTCAGCCTTGAGACCACCACTCCCTTTAATCGTGTACTTCAAGTTTCTACTCTTCATCTTCAGCTCATTCATAACACTTGGGAGAATTGACCCTTCAAGTTTGTTAGCTATTTGCTGCCTCACAGCTATCTTTTCCATGATCATACCCCTAATTGTGTCCACGAGGACATCCACAGGAAACCCTTTGGTCTCTTTAATCCAGTTGTTGAAGCTTTCTGATATGTTGTTGTTCACATAATCAACCTTGCACTCCCCTGAGAACTTTGCTCGAGACCAAAGATGCTTGTGCTCTGCTTGCAAGTAAGGAATTGCTGCTGGACAATTCTCTGCAATTCTGTCCCAAAGCCATTGATACCTTCTAGCAGTACATGCCCAAGCACAAGGCCACATGTACTTTAGCACATCTCCATCAAAGTGCTTCCTAAAATTATGCATGAGATGCCTCATGCACTCTCTGTGCTCAACATCACCTTGGAAAACATTATGGACTGCTATCTCTAAGCCTTTGCAAGCATCTGTGTGGATTGTGAGTCCATGTGGAGTTCCAATTGCTCTCTTCAAACTCAACTTGCAATTTCTTTGCTCCCAAGTCCGGAGTAGTCTTGATTAGCTCTGTTGCTCTGTTAGCAATCCAGGCTTTGCTAGCCTCCTTACCCTTCACTTGACTAGTGCTAGCACAGGTATGGCTAGAACCTATTGTCACAACCTGGAAAAAAATAGAAGATATAGGATCTGAATTTAGTGTTCAAAATTGGACAAAACATGGAAAAAACACTTCTTGCATAGTCTGAAATAATTGACACAACATGGAAAACAGAACTTTGCATAATAGTATACCATGAAGGTGGGGCAACCGAGAAGTTTCTTTGCATGAACTTTCCATCCACACTCTGAATCTGCACATCGTGCCCTATATCTTGATTTATCACTATGCTCTACAAATGTTTGGAAGTCCCTTTTAATGGCATATTGTTTGATCATAAGTATGAAGGCTTTTTTATCAGTAAATGTTGAACCTTCCTTTATATCAGGGTTGTCTCTGTCATATGTAGTGTGTGGAACATACGGAGCATCCCGCAACATGGTGGCTTCATCACTTGGCACAGCCTCAGAATCATTGTCTTCAGTTACAAATTTGCTGCTATCCATTTTTTTCTTTTCTTGCTGCACTTTCTCATTACTTCCTTCTTCACGTGCCTTATTGAAATACCTCCACTCTTCATCAGCTCCAATTGGATCATCTCCCTCATGGTCAAGACCGGGCTCCATATAATGGTCACCCTCCTCCTCCTCTTGTACTCTAGAAGGACCAGCAGCTGTAAAACCAAGTTGAGGTTGCAAGGCCCATTCTAGACCATCCAATTCTACACTTACATGCATCTCCTGAGACCTTTCTGTGACCTGAAGCTGCATGTCATTCTCTTCAGCTGGTACCTGATTTTCTTCATCAGAAACTTGTCTTTCATTCTCGATTTCAGTCACAACCAAAGCCATACCACCATGCTGACATCTGTCTACTGTCATGATAAACTCCACCATTTTTGAAGATCGCAGCAAAGCTAGAAGCTCTTGGTCAGTACCAAGGCGAACTGTTCGATTGTTCTGACCAACAAACCAAAAGTTCGCTTCCTGATAGCTAGCCCAACTGAAGTGTTTGAAAACATCTTTCTCCATGTCAATGATGGAGTACTCTTCTGCATCCACCCACCAATCCAAGCGCTTGCCCTTTTTGTACACAGATCGATCATCCTCAACAGTTGAGTAGGAAGAAACATCAATCACTACTCTACATGCATTGGTCGGATCGATCCTGAAATAGTAGCAGTGCACAAAAAATTAGCACTGCTTTCAATAGTCCTTTCTTATCACTGACCATCCTCATACCATGTCAAATCGCACAGCCTTGTCACGCTTCGTAACTAATTTTAGTTGGGATCCCATTTCAGTTCTACTATGGACAACGAAATAGAGAGCTAGGGTTTCGTTCTTACCCGTCGGGGATCTCAGATCGATGCATTGTTCCAACACATGCGCTAGAGGAGGAGGAAGCACAGCTGCCGCAACACACAGCAGAGGAGGAGGTGGCGGACGGCGCGGCCACCAAGCAAGGAGCGGCCTGCGGTGGACCGCGCAGGCAGCGCGGCCTCGACGCTAGAAGCAGCCTGCAGCAGACGGAGTGCTATTTTCAGTTCACGGCGATTCTTTCGGTGCTGTTTTACGGGGGCGCAAACTTTCGGTGGTATTTTACGGAGATCGCGATATTTCGATGCTACAGAACCAATTATCCCGAGGGAAAACACATAACACCTATACATCCTAGCACTTATGTCCAGACTACTGACCCTTTTAAGCAACATCGTATCTCGATGCTATTCTAACACTTTGTTTTTTCTTCAATGCAGCTAGTAGTCTCATATCGACCATTTCCCTGGAGGAACTGAATGAAGTGACCAAGAATTTCAGTAATGATGTTCTTATAGGAGAGGGACGATACGCCAAATGCTTCCTGGGAGTTCTTAAAGATGGACAGAATTTAGCTGTAAAAAAGCTCGATGCTTCTGGAGAAATTCAAGTGCAGGTCATGCCTGTGTGTCTTGCTTTTTTCACTGTTGCAGTTATTGTTCTTCATTTATTGTTGCGTACAGCGAAAGATTACCTTCTAAATTCTTGTTGTCTTGCAGGTTAGAACTATTTTCAGAATGTGTTACCATGACAACATTGTGCAACTTCTTGGATATTTTCTTGAAGGGAACACTCGTGTTCTTGCTTATGAGTATGCACCAAGGGGCTCCTTGCACGATATTCTTCATGGTATGGTGCAATACGAGATTTACTTTCATAGGTTCCTAGCTTGACAATTTTGTGTTTTCTTGTCAGATATGGGCCAATACCATGATCTATGTTAAAACTCAGATCTGTTTTATTGACCACATTGTTAATCTGCATAATCTAAGGAAGTATCAAGCGTGAAAATCCCATCTGATATGTTTTAAGCTTGCCATGATCTTAGGTAAAGAGGGTGTTAAGGCAGCCCAACCAGGGCCACCTCTATCATGGTTGCAGCGTGTGAAGATTGCCGTAAGTGCTGCAAAAGGCCTCGAGTTCCTCCATGAGAAGTTTCATCCTCCCATCATCCACAGCAACATCAAGTCCAGCAAGATACTTCTCTTGGACAATGATGTTGCAAAAATAGGTGATATTGGTATAGTAATAGCCCCTAAAATGTTTGAGAAGTATCAAAAAGTTTTTCCTAAACCCAAGTTTGACTACGAAGCACCTGAGTATGTGATGGACGACACTTTCGGACTTATGCCTGGCTGATAAATGATATGCCAGCATTTCTGCTACTTATGTGATGCTTCCTTCTTTGAACTTCTTAGGCGTACATTGCATGCACAGTATAGCACAAAGAGCGATGTCTACAGCTTTAGGGTTGTACTGTTGGAGCTTTTAACTGGCCGCAAAGGATTTGATTATACAATGCCGCGTGGACAGCAGAGCCTAGTGAAATGGGTACTTATGCCAGCACTCCCTGTTCTCGTTTCTTTATAGCAGCAGGCCAGCAGCTAATGTGTTTACCCTAAGGCGCAGGCTACACCAAGGCTTAGTGAGAACAAGGTGGAAGAGTGCATAGATCCAAGGCTTGGAGGAGGGTACCCACGGGAGGCTGTCAGGAAGGTAACAATATTGTTATTAAGCCTGGATGTTGTGTGCTTGAGTGAGCAAGTTGAGGTCTGTGCAGTGACTTGTGATGTACCTTTGAACATAACCATCTTTATTTCGACATTGGAAAATAGAAGACATAATCATTTTTTAATTTTCTTTTTTCAAAGCGATTTTTTTATACCATGTTTGTCCTGCATTTAAGCTGAACTTATTTGCAAAATGATATTTAAAAATAAGATCAACCTAGGAGGAAGTAGGTTGTTTTTCATTAAGCATGGAAAATGATATTTAGCGTCAGACAGATAAAACTTGTGCCCTCCACTTTGAAGACACAGAGGTCATGCTCCACAAATAACTCCAAGCTTTGTCCCTACAAATATACAACAAACCACAGTTAGCAGTGGCTTGTGAATCTTGACACAAAACAATAACATAAAGTAAACAGACTTTCTGTTGACCTAAACATGCATAATATTTTTAAAAACAGTATACACAGACACTTTGACTAAGGGCAAGACTTTTTATGGAGCTGGGTACACACCAAATTAAGCTGAAAGCCATAAGGAAATTATATTTGCCGAATGCTACTCTTTAGAATTACAACTAATATTGGTATTTTGTCTTAGAAGAGAACGATATATATCCTTGTTCTGAAAGTAGTACTCTAAACAAACAAACTTTTCTTTTTGTGTGTAATTCTTGATTTCGTTTGGCAAACAGATGGCTCTTGTTGCTTCCCTATGCGTACAGGATAAGCCAGACTTCCGGCCTGAAATGAACATCGTCGTGAAGGCTCTAAGCCCGTTACTGAAGAGCAAGTGAAGAAGGAACCATTGCGATTTACTTGGGTGTGATTGCGAGTTCAAGATCACACTATCAGGGGTTTCGTGAAGGCGATTGGTGTGGAACAGAAAGTTCACATTACTGCATTCCCCCTTAGGCTTGGACCTTTGCTCTGTTTCAGTCTGTACATATGATTTAGATTTGTGACAATGGATCGTCCTGATGCATGTTGTTTGGTCAGTTTTGAAATATGCAATGCTGCGTGTAGCTTACGTCTGTGTGCAAATGCCGAATCATATCCACAGCTCTGTAAATTCTGAAACAGCTCTGATGGTTGTCAAATATTACAGTATAAAGATCTAATTACAAATTCTGGCAAAAGGCCCAGAAACACTCTGTCTCTGGGCAGATACACCGTTGGATGACATAGCCCAAACAACATATGAGCTCGTTCTCTCTTTCCCTGTGCATTACAGATTCCAGCATAACTCTATCTGCGTCAAGGTGTGCAGATAGCAACCTTAATATTCATTTCAGATAGCAACCACTGCATATTCAGAGAGCGTCACATTTCACTCCAGAACATTGCCATACGTACTGCTGCTACTGAAGGTTCCATTTTACTGACATTGCATATTCAGAGTGCAGTACATCTCTTCTTACAATACCATTGCCGTTATATTAACATGAGGGAGCAGGGAGCACACATCCATTTCAGTGAGCAATACATACAAGTTGATTGAAGGAACGAGCAACACAGTGCAGCTCCTATTCTGAATATGCCAACAGAACATTCAGAAACAAGCTGTAGTCAGTTGTCACCCTGACTCATCAAGAAGACGGTCTGTGTGGTGAATGGTGACCCTCGTCCTGTCCTGCGGTGGAGCGGGCGGCAGAAGCCATGCCAGCTTAAATAGGAGAAAACCAGAGCCCAGCTTCTTGATTCGCCTCTTTCTCCGTTGGTCGTACCATAACTACCATCCGCTGAAGACTCTGCGCGCGTACGCGGAGGAAATCAGAAAGAGCCTAGCGGTGGCGCCTTACACGTATGCTGCGCTGCTGCGACAGGTAGGCACCCTACTAGCTCTAAGCTCTTGCGTTCATGGAGTAGTAGCATACGTACTCTCTCCGTCTCTAAATACATGTCCCTAGAAAACCGTGTTTTCCTCACAAACACGTTTCCCGGACGACATGTATTTAGAGACGGAGGGAGCAGTGTCCATGGTGTGGTCAGTCGACAGTCGTCGTCTCCCTCTCTCTCTTCTGTGTTTTGTTCTGTTTCAGTTTTTTTTTTTTTTTGAGATTATTCTGTTTCAACTCTTGACGTCTACTCTGAGTTTATGGCGACTTCATTTCGTTGAGAGGCTGGGAGCCTTGCATCCATGATCTTCATACTGTGAATTAAGTTGACCGGGCCACCGGGCGATGCATGTATGGTCCCAATTGCACATAATCGAATCATTCAGTTCAGAACCGATATGCCATATGCCTATTAGATAGGTCCAAATTTTCTCGTTCCTCACGAAGAGGAAAACAATATTTTATCAAATCAACCTAGTGGACACCGACGGTGAGATGTTAAACACATTTTCAATAAAACTGCTGGTCCGGACTACTTTGCAGTTGCAGTGCAGTGTGCAGGAGGACATATTCATCGATCTTTCGCTGGAGCACAAGAAAAATGAAAGGGGAACAAGATTTTCATTAACTTTTTTTAGATAATGGATTCTCATTAACTACCAATTTTACTTTTTCTTTTTGATGAAGGTAAGCTGAAGGACCGGAATAGACGATCAGAGGGGGGTTTGAATGGGAGCCTCAAATTTCTTTCAAAACTTTTGGTCCTCGGCTCTACAAACAACCCTAAGAAGCGATATACAAAACGGTGATGATCACGACCCTATTGAGAGGGTGGATATTCTTAAAAACACAGCGGATCACCATAAGAGCAGCGGAACAAACAGAAATCGAATCGGAGTCCGAACGGGCAAGATACAGGTCAAATAGCGAAACTACTACAGTACCGGACAGTCTGTGCTGCTACAGTAAACTGCTGCAGTACCGCGTACAGTCTGCTACAGTACCCCGGACAGTCCGCGGGTCAAAAATCAAAAAACACACTGTTCTGTCCAGAATTTGAAGCCGAAAAAAAAACTCTACTGCGGATAGTTCAGGAAATGAGCGCGGACTGTCCGAAAGTCAAAAAAATAAAAAACCACTCTGAAAACTCAGAATCTGTCCGATACGAACCCGATGCCCGGACTGTCCGCACCAGATGGTCCGGACAGTCCGAGGGTCACCCAGAAAATCGCCCGAAAATCGCCTCGACACAAATTCGTCCCGATATCTCTCAAATCGAAACCCCCTGCAACCAAACTTGGTAGATGTGATCCTTAGGCAGTGGGTGAGCTATGTCTAAGAGATCATCGCCCAATTTGAAGAGAATCGAGAGAAATCAAGAAGGGGGCGGAGAAACTCGTTCTTCAGACACCTAGAGCAAGAAACGCGTAGATCTTTGATCTCGTGAGGAATTGAGGGATTTCCTTTGGTGAAAAGATTCAACTCATGTCATAGATCGATCTAGTGCAAAAAGAACGGATCAAAACGCTCTAGAAACGAAGAAATCCAACTCGAAATTAGAAGGGGAGAGAGGAGCTCGGGAAGAACACAAAAGCAATCTCAAGAACACAGGCAAATCATTGAGCCTAGAGGAAACAACGAGAACTCAGTGCCTCGCTTGCCTGACAAGTTGGTTCGAGCACGAATCAAATATTCATGGACCTCTCTCTCACCAAGCAACTAGAGAAAGAAAACCCTAAAGGAAAAAATGGAAATGCAAGAGGTGAAGGGGGAAGGGAACCCCTCATCCTTATTTATGGGCACTATTACACATTCCCTTTTTGCCCTTGGATACATAGAGTCCAAACCACTTAGCCAGGGGCATTATGGTCCGACTCAGGCTTCACTTGATCCGACGGCCACCGCGCCTTCTCACCGGTAGCCTCGCTTCCACGCGATCTCCCCGATGCCGCCACGTGTCGTCCGTCCGTATTGGGACCACCGCTCGGGTTTTGAGGCGCAAACCCACGAAACCCGCCACCGATGGTTTTGAGACGAAACCACCAAACCGTTGCCGATGGTTTTGAGGACAAACCACCAAACCGCCGCAAGTAGCGTAGCCCGTACGCGTCCCCCGCCGTGTACACTTGCACTTGTCGATGTCCCAGCTGTCAGCCACCACGGCTGGTCTCCGACTTCAAGGTCCCTCGGTCCAAGCCTCACGTTCGCCCTTCACCGCACCCGGTTCGTCGGCACAGCACGTCCTACTTGGCCTTCACCGCACCATCCGGCCACCGTCTCCGAGCTCGACACCTGCACAACACAAGCCAAGAGACACCATTGTTCGACACGAAACCGCGTGCCACGGTTAGTGAAACACACCACACACAACACTTGTGTTGGCATGTTGACAATCACTCAGCACAAAAACTGCTACACAATGGCTATGGAAAAGCCATGTGTTCGCATAAGCCTTGTTTTTATAAACCGAATGACAAATACACAAAGTTCACACAACAAGCAACTACCAATTCTATTTAACTATGTTGAAACAGAATCACTTGTTCGATAGATTCTTTTAGGGTTTATTTGGATGTCATCAGATTCAATTACACCCATATATGTTGGGATCGATTAGAATGAAATTTAGTTCAAGTTTCACTCTAATCCACCTCAACTCATGTAGATTGATGTGAATCCGACTACATCCAAACAAGGTCATAGATTTTGTTTTTCAAATGATTTTGTTTAGGTTTGGTACATCTTCATGGATCCGAGCCGAATAATGTGACTTCACCCAGAATTGGCCATTTGAGTCTAAATTTCAATAGAAAACATCTTGTTCTTGATTGAGCCTAAGATTAGCAATGTGAGGAAACAAACCATCCCATGTTATTAATTTAGGACCAATCAAATCACGTCTTCATAAGGAACGCGCCGGTGGTGAACTAAATCAACTTTGCTAAAGTTTGTTGCTTATGTCTATCGATGTTATATAGGCAACTCATGAGAGGTGAATTTCCATGCTATTTGTCCTCTCATAACCGCACTTGGAACAAATAAGCCAAATCGAAGAAATGACCTTCAAATGACTTAAAGCAACTTCACAAGACTCATCTCTAACTTAGTTAGTTGAGGCTAAAAAACATATTATAGTAGACTACTTACTAGACTACCTACTAATAAATTTCTTGGCCCAACAAATACCTGGCACTACCCAATTGTATTGGGCCAAGTCCCTAAAAAAAATGTGTTGCGCCAACAAGTGTCTCTCATTCGTCTGTTTTCCTCCCGCGTCTGCGTCTCTTCCCTTTTCTCCCCCGAGCACCCAATCCGTTGCCGTCAGTTCGCCGCAAGGGCCCTCCACGCCGGTGTCCCTGCCCTAGCGAGGGAGGCAGCGCAGCCATCCCTGGCGCGGGAGGCGGCGACCATCTCACCGCTGGCACGCCTTCCTGGCGCGGGCTCGCGGTGGCCTTCCCCAGCGCAGGAGGCGGTGGCCCATCCCCGGCACGGGCACGACATCCCCAGATCCGGCCACCCCCCGGCGCGGCAGGCCTCCCCGGCCGGCGTGCGAGGCGCGGCTCAGGCGGCACCGCCTGGCATGGGTCCTCCCGGCGTAGGCAACCCTGCCCCGCGCGGTGGCTGCCCTCGGCGCACCTCTGGCCACCTCCAGCTTCATCCATGGTGAGAAGAACACGAGAGAGGATGACATGTGGGACTTGCATGTCATTCGTTACTAGAATGAGTTTGTGTATAACCTATAATACAGTATCTAAATCCATGTCCCTTATTCAATTACTCGTTTGTCGCTGTCAAGACAACAATGCCCGCTTCACTACAGGAAAACCCTTCTTTGCCGACCGCCGAAACATTTTGCCGACTGCCAAGGCCAGGGCAGCCGGCAAAGACACGATTTCCCGCCTCCCTTGGCACTGGCAGTCGGCAAATCTAGGCAGTCGGCAAAGGATGCCCTTTGCCGACTGCCACGGGGCTCCAGCAGGCGGCAAATCTAGGCAGTCGGCAAAGGATGCCCTTTGCCGACTGCCCCTGGGTTCCATCAGGCGGCAAATCTTGGCAGCCGGCAAATATGGTCTTTGCCGACTGCCAGGACAAGCAGTCGGCAAACCTAACAGCATAGGTCAGGCGGCCTGCCAGCGCCGTCTTCTTTGCCGACTGCCACGCCGTTAGGCAGTCGGCAAAGAGTTTTTTTTGTTACAAGTCTCGGTGTTGTACATTTTACGTGGTCACTAGCTTGAAACTTCATCAAAATATTTTTCCTAGCCTCCGCATGTGATAACGTGATACCTCGAGAAGTTTCGTTATTTTCTAAATAGTTTTGCTATATTCCGTTGATTTATTTTGTTTCCTTGCATTTTCCCGCCATAATTTAAGTTTGAACTGCAGGTGCATGAAATATCGGAACGTAGCCATTCGAAAAATAATATTCATGTTGGAGAGTGTATTTTGAGGCCGTGTGCAGAAGCTCACCCAAAAGTTTGAAGTCCTTGTCCACGGAATAGGACTTTCCCGACGTGTTAGAGGTGTTTTTTAATTATATAAAATCCAAACGAAGTCGAAAAATCATGAAATTGGTCGAGGTGTCGAGTTATCGTATGTGCAGGCTATGATTAAAATTTGGAAAAGTTTGGAGCAAGTTGCGACGTCGGATGTTTAAAACCCAGACCTCTGCACATGTGATCACATGTGGAGAGGTGTGGGTTTTGAACATTCGACGTCGCAACTTGCTCCAAACTTTTTCAAATTTTTTATCATAGCCTGCACATGCGATAACATGACACCTCCACGAGTTTCGTGATTTTCCGACTTTGTTTGGATTTTATATAATTAAAAAGCACCTCTAACACGTCGGGAAAGTCCTGTTCCGTGAAGAAGGACTTCAAACTTTTGGGTGAGCTTGTGCACACGGCCTCAAAATACACTCTCCAACATGAATATCATTTTTCGAATGGCTACGTTCCGATATTTCATGCACCTGCAGTTCAAACTTGAATTATGCCCGGAAAATGCAAGGAAACAAAATAAATCAACGGAATATAGCAAAATATTGTAAAAAACCCCCAAATTGTGATATGTGATTGAAAATTATTTATTTAGACCAAAGAAAAAATTTGAAGCTAACATTCTAAAGAATTAAGAAAATTATTTGTCGATCGCCCTCGGTCCGCGGTCGGCAAAAGGTCCTTTGCCGACTCCCGCCTGACAAGCGAGCGCGGGTAGAGAGGAGGCCTTTGCCGACCGCCAGTCGAAGCGATCGGCAAAGAGGCAACGGTGGTGGCCCACGTTGGCCCACCGAGCTCAGTCCTTTGCCGACTGCCAAGGCTGTCCGCAAAGGCTTTGCCGACCGCGATTAGGGCAGCGGCAAAGGATTTTTTTTTTTAAAAAAGAAAAGTCTTTGCCGATCGCCCATGGGCCGTGCAATCGGCAAAGCCGGCCGTGCCCTAAGTGGCTAGGTGGGCCGAACAGCCCGGCCTCATCCCCCACCCCGCCCACGCCGCCCCGCCCGGCCGCCGCCGCCTGGGCCGCCACCGCGCCGCGCTCGCCACCGCGCCCGCCTCCGCCGCCGGCTCGCCCGGCCGCCACGCCGCCCCTCCGCGCCCGGATCCGGCCCGCCCGGCCCGCCACCGCGAACCCTAGCCGCCGCTGACGCGCCTGGGCGCCGCCCCGGCACGCCCAGCCTGGCCACCGCCCGCGCTTCGCCGCCCCGCCGTTCCTGGGCGCCGCCACCGCCGCCGTGCCGCCGCCCCGACCCCGCACCCCCCGGCGCCCGGCCCCGGCGCCCCACCCCTGCTGCAGGAGGACCCGGCCGGGAGGAGCCTCCCCTTGGTCAGTTAGAGGACCAGGAGAGGGGAGAAGGGAAGAAGAGAAGGGGAGGGAGGAAGAAGGGAAGAGAAGGAGGAAGAAGGAGGAAGAAGGGAAGAGAAGGAGGAAGAAGGAGGAAGAAGAAGAAGGGGAGGAGGAAGAAGGAGGAAGAAGAAGAAGAGAAGGGAGAAGGAGGAGGAGAGGAGGGAGAAGGGAGAAGGAGAAGGGAGGAGGGGGAGGAGAGGAAGGAGAAGAAGGAGGAGTTGGTGCTGACGCAGCGACGTCCCGTCTCATTCTCGGCGTCGTCTTCTCCGCGTGCACGCCCCATCACCACCGAAGGTATGCGGATCGTTGTGAATGTCGGCCTTCGTGCCGTTTGCGAATGTCGGCCTTCGTGCCGTTATGGTTGTCGGCCTTCGTGCCGTTGAAAATGTTTTATGCAGGTTTTGGAACCTCCCCGTGCGGGGGAGGTGCTGCCGAAATTTTCAATTGATTCTAACCTGTTGCCTTTTTTGCAGGACCCGTGGGAGGGACTCGGCCACCATCATCGGCTTCGTCGCCACTGCCCCGCTAGCCTGTCTCCACCGCCACCCTAGGTATACATATTCACCTCTCTTCCTTATAGTTGTTGGTCATAGGTGACGTAACCGAGTTAGGCGTCTCCCGTACGAAAGGGATACACGGTCGTTGGTATGCTGATCAGTGCATATCTGCGACGGTATCTCTTTTGGATTGTCCACGTTTCTTGGACAGCCCGCGGATGCGTAGATGGGTTAGCTTCCATGCTCCGCTCCGTCCGGGGAGTTTCGCAAAGCACCTCCCCGTTGTTCTCCGGATACACACTCTCCCCAAACCGGGACGTGTATCGGGAGAACAGCGGGGAGGTGCTGCCGAAATTCCGTCTCAGGCGGGAGCGGAGCATGGAAGCTAACCTCATCTACGCATCCTCGAGTGGGATTAGGACCTATCCTTCACCTATTAGATGGTAGGAACGCCTTGTACATGCAAATGCTGGTTTGATTACCCCCTTACTTTGGCGAATGACAGAAGATGGCTGGCCGTGAGTGGATGTACAAGGGCTGGACAAAAAGAGGCAGAGTCCTGAATGGGTTCACGGTACCAATGAATTCTCGAATAAAGCATTTGGCCCGATCGCTAAAGGGTCAGTCGGAGCACGGTGTCCATGCAATGACCGCAAGAACCAAAAAAGAAAAGTATTCAAGGAGGTCTACAAAGATCTTGTGAAGCATGGATATGTGGCAAACTACGAGAGGTGGATCTTCCATGGTGAACCGAAAGGGACCGTTAGAGAGGAGGAGGTTAGAGCACGCCTCGAGGAGTTTGATGGAGATGCCGGGGTGGCCGACATGGTGGTAGACTTTAACGAGGGTCGCAGCAATGAAGGTTTGGTGGAGGAAGATCCGGAGAAGACCGCAAAGGCGTTCTATGAAATGATGTCTTCGGCACAGAAGCCCCTTCATGAGAAGACAACTGTCGGATACCTAGATTAGGGGGTCCTAAATCGGGTGAATTAGAGACGAGCAAATCAACCTCATCCCTGTCTAAAAATCCCAAAAGCAAACTAACCAGAGAAACCCCAATCCTTCTCATACTGGGCCGGCCCACTACCAGGCCCGCAAAGCCTCAGAAACCTTCTGGCTCGAGCAGCGGCCGCTCACCCGCTCGAGAGAGAAGTACGGAAAGCGCTCGAGCGTACGACCGCTCGAGACGATGACGCAAACCGCTGGAGCAAGCTGCCGCCCGAGCGGGACGGAGAACGCTCGAGCGAGCACCCGCTCGAGTCCGCCTACAATCATTGCGTATCCAAGGCACGCACATGGCTACAGTATGTAAAATAGTGGGAAATATGCCTGCTCCGCCTAACCCCATGGCTACAGTGCGCGACATAGTGAGAAGTACGCCGGTCACTTCTCCTATTCCGCCGCCCATACCCGGATTCAGGGCGTGCCGGTAACACTATTACGCCACGCCGAGTACTGTGACACGTACGGCACTCTCTCCAAACGCCATTGTCAACTCTCCGTACCACCAACTACGTCGTCCCGTCCCGTCGCTCGAATCATTGCCCCCTCGAGGCAGCCCCCAACCGCTCGAGGAGTGGTGATGGACGCGACTTGAGCATGGGGCACGCGGTGCCCTGTCTTTCCCACCTCGACGGCCATACGGCGGGGTTCCCGACGCACGTGCTCGACTACACCGGCACCATGCCTCGACTACGTCGCCCCACGACCGAGAAGGACAAGCGGGCCATCATTGACCATACCGCTACGGAGCTCGAGCCCGACCAAAGGGAGCGTCTACGATCTCGACGACTTGACATGGCGCATGTGCCTCGACGTCACGCCCACGACGGTCCTATCTACTCGTACTCCCGAGCCTCCTCTTGGCCTATAAAAGGGGATGCCGGGGCCTAGTTTAGCGCAGTTACTACGCTTTTACGCCTTCACCCACATTCACTAAGTCTCGGGACTACCTTGTACTCACCCCGGTACAAGCACCCCGGTGCAAGATAATACAAATTCATCCCTCTGCTGGACGTAGGGCATTCTTTGCCTGAACCAGGATAAAAGCTTGTGTCCATCTTGCATCACCATCCGGATTAGGGAGCACGCATCGAAATTTACTCGTTGGTGTTATACCCCCCGGGGTACGAAACACCGACAGTTGGCGCGCCAGGTAGGGGTGCCGCGTGTTTTTCGCTCGATTCCCGCCATTTTCCGGATGGCATCACCCGCTGCCTCGCTTCCGTTCGCCACGGTGATCTGGTTCGGGAGTCTAGAGTTCGTGTCGCTCGGCCCAGGCCACGACATGGCTCTACTCTCGATCGGTGAACCAGGAGGGGGACGCTCGTCACCCCCACGCGCTGGTGGGACCACGCACCGACCGCACCACCACGGCTCACCACCACGTCGCCGACGCCACCAGCATCGGCATCACCACCAGCAGGCACAGGGCCTTGAGCACCCTACTCGTGTGCCCTCCCGGCCAGACGCCACGAGGCACCCAGCCGGGGTGCCAAGTGTGCGGCAGGGAGTGGCACGTGGACAGGGAGTCCCTGACGTGGACCCTGGCTTCACGTTCGCCATGCGCTCGCCGAGAGAGCCCGGCGTGGCGCCTCGAGCGCGCGCACGGCCGACGTCGCCCAACCTGTTGCCACACGGGCTATACCGAGCTCGGCGCAGGCTCCCGTTTGGGCTCACCAACACCGCCACTACCTATGCCAACGCGATCCGGCCAGTCATGGGACCGCGGGAGGAGAGCCCCGGCCCCCTCCTGCGTGCCACTATGAACTTGGAGATCGTGTGGCCGACGTCGGTGGACCGCGGGTTTGACAGAGCACCGGGCTCACAACGCCGCAACACGGTCGGGAATGTGCGTCGCTGGATCGAGGAGGAGAGCACGGGAAGACCCTGGACGCCGTCCAGCGCTAACCCAGACTCCGATGACTCGGACTCAGGATGCTATGACCCGGCTCGCGAGTGTTTCCATCTCAACAACGACGTCCCGTCGGATGACGAGACCAGAGACGGCGCCGCCGTGGCAGTCCCCGCAGCCAACCGGGCGTACGTGACCCCGCCGGCGGGACATCGGCAACCGGAGCTCGCAGTGATCGAGCCGCGTGGGCCGCCACCACAAGCCCAAGATAACCAAATACTCCGAAGACGATGCTCGAACAGCACAATGGGCCCGGCTCGGAGAAATTGAGGCCAAGATGAACGAGGAACGCGCGAATCCGGAGCCGCTCAAGCGCGCGCTTGAGCGAACCATCCGCCCTCCTCGAGCTCTTGGCGCTCGAGGAAAGGCACGAGACGTTTTCAACCGCATCGTCAACGACGGGCGGCCAGAGGCGCCGATCGAGCCAGCCCATTTCCCCCGAGCAAGCCAAAATGTCCTTGCGGCAGCTATGCTACTGCGGGACATGCCGGCGCCCTCGAATCCGCATGCATTACGGATACGAGATGAGATCCAAGGGCTCCTCCAAGTCGCGGCCGTCCAGCAGGCCGAAAGCTCGGCCTCGAGACAGCGTGAGGCAGCCCCAGAACAACCACGGCACGAGCGGGAGGGTTCCGTCCACCAAGAGGCACCCCCTCGAGGTGGTAGAGCCCCTGCTCGAGAATGTATCCTCGACAACCGTGCACCTCAAGATGCGCGTCATGACATCAACGACAACCGAAGACGCAAGGCAGCGGGTGCCGAGGACCGTGGCTACAAGGCCCATCGAGGGGGCCGCTACGACAGCGACGAAGACCGGCAGACTCTCGAGCCACCGGGCCCTCGAGTCTTCAGTCGAGCCATCCGCAACACGCCGTTGCCAAACCCGTTTCGACCCCCCACGAGCGTGGTCAAGTACAACGGGGAGACCAAGCCAGAGCTCTGGCTGGCCGACTTCCGACCGGCCCGCGCCGGGGGGGGCTCGAGAGGATAAGGCGATCATACGCCGCTCCCTCTTTCTCTCGACACCGCTCGACGGTGGCTCGAGGAGCTTCCCCCATCGATCCACGATTGGGCCGACCTGGTCCAGATTTTCGAGGGGAACTTCAAGGGCACATACATCCGACCCGGCAACTCGTGGGATCTCCGTAACTGCAAGCAAAATACCACGGAATCTCTCCGGGATTTTGCTCGACGTTTCTCCAAAGCGCGCACCGAGCCGCCGCACATCCCGCATCACGACGTCATCCCGGCGTTTGTCTCGGGCACCACGTGCAAAGAGCTCGTGCGAGCTCGGGCGCAACCGCCCAAAGACGGTGAACGAGCTCATGGACGTCGTCGCCGACTACGCCGCCGGCGACGAGGCCGTGGGGGCCTTCTTTGGTGGGGCCGGAACAAGCCCCCGCCGTCCCCGGGAGGCGGTGAGGGCTCGAGCAAGGCCCGAAGAAGAATGGGAAGAAGAAGAAAGGCAACCAGCAAGGCAAGCGCGCGGTCGCGGAAGACGAGGTGGCCGCAACCGAGCGCAAGAAGCCTAGACCCCCTCCGGATGGGGGCGTCTTTGACAAAATGCTTAAGCAGCCCTGCCCATACCACAAGGAGCCGGTCAAGCATAACCTCGAGGACTGCCGTATGCTTCGAGGTTACTTCAAGAAATTTGGCATTGACAAGGACGATGGCAAGAAGGATAAGGGTGGCGAGGACCGAGCCAACGACAACGACGACGATGGGTATCCGCCCATCACCGAGTGCTACATGATCTACGGCGGCCCGACCACCCAGATGACACGTCGAGAGCGGAAGGCCGAGCGCAGGGAGGTTTTCGCCATAAAACCCGCCACGCCTCAATTCCTCGACTGGTCGGATGCTCCCATCACGTTCGACCGTGATGATCATCCGACCACGTCACCAATCCCGGCTCGTACCCTCTCGTCGTCGCCCGATCATCCTCAACGCCCGCTTCACCAAAGTTCTCATGGATGGAGGCGGCGGCCTCAACATCATCTACATGGAGACCCTCGCGTTGCTCGGCCTCACAAGAGCCGACCTCCGCCCGAGCGCGGGGCTTCCACGGAGTGGTCCCCGGCAAGAAAGCGCTCACGATCGGCCGCATCGACCTCCCCGTCGTCTTTGGGACACGCTCGAACTTTCGTCGAGAGGTCTTAACTTTCGACGTGCCCGGGCCGAGGGGACGTACCACGCCATCCCGGGCGTGCCGTGCTACACAAAGTTCATGGCGATCCCCAGCTATGCCTACCTCAAGCTTAAGATGCCGGGACCAAAAGGGGTCATCACTGTCAACTCCACGTACGAGCACGCCTACCACTGCGATGTGGAGTGCGTCGAGTACGGGGAATCGCTGACGAACGTGCTGGGAACATCTGCAGACCTGGCCATGATGCTCGATCACATGACGGCTGAGGCCTCTGCCCCGACACCCAAGCGACAGGCCGGCAACTTCGAGCCCGCTGAAGACACCAAGAAGATCCCGCTCGACCCGAGCTCCTCGGGGAGAAGACGCCGGTCATCGCACCTCCTCGATAGCAAATAGGAAGCAGTGCTCGTCGACTTTCTCCGCGCAAACGCTGACATGTTTGCGTGGAGTCCCTCGGACATGCCTGGCATACCGAGGGATGTCGCCGAGCACGCCTTGGAGATCCGTCCCGGCTCGAGACCTGTCAAGCAACGCCTGCGCCGCTTCGACGAGGAGAAGCGCAGGATCATCCGCGAGGAGGTCGAGAAGCTCGAGAAAGCCGGATTCATCAAGGAGGTACATCATCCCGAGTGGTTAGCTAATCCTGTATTGGTAGAGAAAAAGAATGGGAAAATGAGGATGTGTGTAGATTACACTAGTTTAAATAAAGCATGTCCCAAAGTCCCATTTCCTTTACCACGAATAGATCAAATTGTTGATTCCACTCGCGGGTTGTGAAGTACTTTCCTTTCTCGACGCCTACTCGGCTATCACCAAATCAAGATGAAGGAGTCCGACCAGCTCGCGACTTCTTTCATCACCCCTATGGGCATGTACTTGTTATGTCACGATGCCTTTCGGCCTTTGAAACGCCGGGGCAACATATCGGGCGCATGCTTCACGTTTTTGGCAAACATATAGGAGAGACGGTTGAGGCATACGTGGATGACATCGTTGTCAAGACACGTAAAGTCGAAAACCTTGTCGAGGACCTCAAGTTGACGTTCGAGTGCCTCAGGGCTAAGAACATCAAACTGAACCCCGAGAAGTGTGTCTTTGGAGTGCCTCGAGGCATGCTGCTAGGCTACATCGTCTCCCAGCGGGGGATCGAGGCCAACCCCGAGAAGGTTACGGCCATCATGCGGATAGGGCCGATTCGAGACCTGAAAGGGGTTCAAAAGATCACGGGATGTTTGGCCGCCCTTAGCCGATTCATCGCACGCTTGGGAGAAAAAGCTTTGCCTCTGTATCGACTCCTCAAAAAATCCGAGCATTTCACATGGACACCCGAGGCGGAGGAAGCCCTCTCGAGGCTGAAGAGCATGCTCTCCTCCCCTCCCGTGCTCGTGCCACCTCGACCAGCTACACCAGATCAACCCGCCGAGCCACTCCTCCTCTATATTGCCGCAACCACACAAGTGGCCAGCGCGGTCATAGTGGTTGAGAGGCAGGAAGAGGGGCACGCGCTCCCCGTCCAGCGGCCGGTGTATTTCATCAGTGAGGTGCTGCTCGATGCCAAAATTCGATACCCCCATATCCAAATGCTGCTCTACGCAATCGTGCTCACCCGTCGAAAACTCCAAAGACTACTTTCTTAGTCACCCGGTAACGGTGGTAACATCATTCCCACTTGGGGAAATTATCCAACCGGGAAGTCGTGGGTCGAATCGCCAAGTGGTCGGTCGAGCTCATGGGCGAGACCATCACCTACGCACCACGAAAGGCTATCAAATCCCAAGTGCCGGCCGACTTTTGTCGCCGAGTGGACCGACGTCCAACTCCCCCTCCCGATCCAGCCGAGCCGTGGACCATGTATTTCGACGGGTCACTTATGAAGACAGAGGGAGCGCGGGCCTACTCTTCATCTCGCCCCTCGGAGTACACATGCGTTACGTGGTGCGCATCCACTTTGCCGCCTCGAACAACATGGCGAGTATGAGGCGCTCGTTACGGGGGTTGCGCATTGCCATCGAGCTTGGGTCCGACGCCTCGATGCTCGAGGCGACTCGCGCCTCGTTATCGACCAAGTGATGAAAGCCTCAAGCTGCCATGACGAAAAGATGGAAGCGTACCGCAATGAGGTGCGCAAGTTGGAAGCCGCCTTCCATGGTCTCGAGCTCAACCACATCCCAAGGCGCTTCAACGAGGCTGCGGACGAACCGCCAAAATCGCTTCATCTCGAGCACCGCTACCCCGACGTCTTCTCGAAAGACCTTCACGAGCCATCCGTGAAGTGGGACTCGGGCCGGGGGGACCCGCCGTTGAGCCTGCTCCTACGATCGAACCCCCTCGACGGGGCCACGGTCATGGAAATCGACCGGCTACGAGCCCACCAACCGACCGGCGTGCACCATTCCTCGAGTATCTCATTCGAGGGGAGTTACCAGAAGATCGAACGGAGGCAAGGCGACTAGCTCGTCGAGCCAAAACTTACGTCCTTTACGGGGACGACAGAGAGCTCTACCGCCGGAGCCCAACTGGTGTACTCCAACGGTGCATCTCGATCGAGGAAGGCAAGAAACTGCTCAGAGACATGCACTCGGGGGCTTGTGGCCACCATGCTGCGCCAAGAACCCTTGTCGGGAACGCATTCCGTCGAGGCTTTTACTGGCCCACTGCAACTGCTGACGCCATCAAACTTGTTCGAGCGTGTGAGGGATGCCAATTCTACGCTAAGCAAACGCATCTTCCAGCACACGCACTCCAGATGATCCCCCTCACGTGGCCATTTGCGGTCTGGGGGCTCGATCTGGTCGGACCCCTCAAAAAGACGACAGGAGGCTACACCCACTTGCTCGTGGCCATCGATAAGTTCACCAAGTGGATCGAGGCCAAGCCCATCACTAACATCCGCTCGGAACGAGCGGTCGAGTTCTTCACCGACATCGTCCATCGCTTTGGAGTCCCTAACGTCATCATTACTGACAATGGCACCCAGTTCACAGGCAAAAAGTTCTTGGACTTCTGCGATCGGTATCACATCCGTGTGAACCGGTCGGCGCCGCCTATCCTCGAACTAATGGCCAAGTCGAACGCGCCAACGGCATGATCTTGCAAGGTTTAAAGCCCGGATTTTCAAACGCCTAAACAAGCACGGCAACAAATGGGTAGCCGAGCTCCCATCGATCTGTGGAGTCTCGCGGACGACCGAGAGTCGAGCCACCGGGTTCACCCCGTTCTTCTTGGTCTATGGGTCCGAGGCCGTCCTCCCCACCGACCTCGAGTACGGGTCCCCTCGACTCAAGGCCTACAACGAGCGTACCAATCGGGAAAGGTTGGCAAACGCCATCGACCGGCGAAAGAGGCTCGAGACACGGCGCTCCTACACTCGCGCGCTACCAACGAAGCTACGGCAATATCACGAGAAGAACGTGCGCAAGAGGGATTTCAAGATCGGCGATCTCGTGCTCCGTCGACGACAAGACAACAAGGGGCGCCACAAGCTGACTCCTCCCTGGGAAGGTCCGTTCATCGTGGTCAAGGTGCTGAAGCCGGGGACGTACAAGTTAGCCGACGAAAAAGGCTCGACCCTCACCAACGCGTGGAACATCGAACAGCTACGTCGCTTTTTCCCCTAGGCCTCGATGCCTTGTACATATTTCGTCCAAATTATACCGCTAGTATGAATAAATAAGTCGGTTTCTTACTTTTTGTTCATACGCAAGGTGGGCTCGACTTTGTTTCCACAAAGTCAAGCCCCCTCGGGGAGCTAGACCAGAGGGGGAACCCCCCTGAAGTCCTCGAAAAAACGCACCTAGTTTTTTCGAAAACGATGCTCGACGTAATCTTTCCCTTCCTCGCCTCGAAATTTTTCGTAAGCTAAGTATTTGCGTCACCTCGAGATCATCGAGCCAGGGCGATCGAGCACAAGACTTCCCACGCTTCCGAGCTACGGCACCCTAACTCATCCCCTCTCGAAGTAGCTCGAGCACAGCGCCAACACTTAGCTAAAACAAAGTAAAGGCAGGAAGTGGAAAATGATATCGAGCGCAAAGGAAAAATTAGAGCATAACGATTATAAACATCGAAGTATTACGGTTCAAGGCCACTTGGGCCACTCCCATAACCAAAAATACTTGTTTTCTTACAAGGGCCTTGTTGCCCAGATTTCGGCTCGCAGGCCGGCTAAAGATTACTCCACATCAGGCGGAAGGACTTCTCGCAGCAGATCGTCTCCAAGAAGGGCGCCCGGCTCCTCTGCCTCAGCCTTGAGCTGCTCGATCCGGGGTTTGACCCCTCCTTCTTGCTCGCCCTCAACGTAGGTGAAGCCGCTCGCAACGGCCTCCATCCCGGCCCGGGCGTCCTCCCTCGAGACGATAAATCCCGAGTAGAAGATGGCCATCGTCCGGCGCGCAGCAAAAACAAGGGCCTCCTGGATACGACCCCGCAGAGAGGCGCCGAACTCACGGACCCGGCTAGCATAGCTCGGCGCATCCGGCCCTCGACGTCCACCACCGGCGGAAGCCCCACTTGGCGCGAGGGTGTCAATGGCGCCGGTGATGTGGGCCTTGGCTGAGAGCGCGCGGTCAGCCAGCGCGTGGGTTGACTTTGCGTACTCACGCGCGTCCGCCAGATCCGCCTCCAAACCTGAAAAAGGGCGACAGGAATCAAGTACTCAATCAAGTGCTCGAGCAACACGTATGAATCACGCACGAAAAAAGGACTAAGGGACTCGAGCGCTTACCGGTGCAGCGGGTCGAGAGCCCTTGCTCGCGTTCAAACGCCCGCGCAAGCTCAGCCTCTTTTCTCTGGAGGGCACGCTCGATGTCGCGTTTCTCCACGCGCAGCTCCTCGTAAGCCTTGCCGGCGCCCTGGATGGCGAGGTCCTTGTCCGTCACCACCTGGCGGAAGTTGGCCACCTCAGTTTGGAGACCGCTCGCCCGCTCCTTCTCCGCCTCGAGCGCACTTGAGAGAGCCTCCTTCTCGGCAGCCTCCCGAGTGACCGTCGCATGGAGCTCCTTCACGTAGGCCTCAACGCCGGCCTTCTCCTTCTGGAGCTGCTCCATGTCCCGACATTTGGCCCGGTAGCTCTGCAGCGCCGTGGCCGCATCCTTCTTGAGATGCTCGAAAACTTCGTGCAGCTGCGCGTACTTCTGATGGGCGGCCTCCACCTCCTGCGCGGCTCGGGCAAGCTTCGTCCGCCTCCCGCCGTGCCACCTCGGCCCTTGCGCCACTCGAGCAAGCTCTTCCCGAGCCTTCTTGGCGTCCTCCTTGGCGGCGTCCAAGGCGGCATTGGCATCTCGGAGGAGCCGAGCAAAGCGATGCCGCCGCCCTCGCATCTTGCCCCATCCGCACATACCGCCGGATCTCGTGCTCGCTCTCTTGCGTGGCACGGATGTGCACGGATTTGGCATAGGAGCGACTCTGCGTCGTCTGAACCTCGAAAGGGAAATGTTAAAACATAGAACGCGATAAACTAAATGGGGAAGCAACCGAACTCGAGGGCACTCACAGAAAGAAGCCGGGGCATGTCCTCTGAGACGAGCGTCAGAGCAGTCTTCAAAGCGCTCTCGAGCCACTGCCGGCGCTCCTCGGCCTCCACGTGCGCCTCGAGCTCCTTCGATCATTCATCACGATCGGGGAGCCTCGTGGTCAAGGGGGTCGGAGAGCACCGGGGCGGCCTCTCCCAAAGAGGGAACTCCTCCCGCATCTCCTTGTCAACGAGGAGTGGAGTCTCCTCACCGCCTCCAGTCGACATCCGCCGTCACCACCCGCTCGCCCGGGGTAGGCGGGGGCGTTGCGGCCGGCTCCGGGAAGAGGACGCCTCTTGGGCAAGCGCCGCGCCTCGATACGCCTCCGCTCCTCGATGGAGACGTCGTGGGCTCGGTGGGACCAAGGCCGACCGACCGCATGTGGCCGTCGACGATGGCGGCCGCCGTCCGCTTCCTTTGGGCCTCCTCCCACTGATCAGCGTCGGTCATGACCTCAAACCTCACCTCGCCCGTCTCCGAGTCGGGCACGAGGTAAGGCACCAGGTCCCCCGACAGCTGCAGAGGCTGCGGCGGCGCCTGGTACGGCGCCGGATGGAGCTCTTGCTCGACGTCTCGGCGCTCATTGCCATCCGGGACGGAGGGCTGCTGCACCGCCGGATCCGCCTGCTGCTCCACCGGCGCCGCCTGCTGCTCCGCTTGCTGCTGACGCTCCGCGCCGACTGTGGCGGAAGGCTGCACCACCGGCTCCGCCTGCTGCTCCACCGGCTCCTCCGCCCTCTCCTCTTCTTGCGTGGCGGCGGGGCGCTCCTCGAGCGCCCCCTCTCGAGCGGCGGCTTGGGCCTCCCCCTCCTCGACCCGTTGCCCAGCTGAGGACTCAACCTCCATATCCCGAGGAGGGGTTGAGGCCCGGCTCGGCTGAGGCCCAGGCACCGGTCCCGCCTCCTGCATTACCACATCTCCCACCGGCCGATCAGTGGCTGCCGGCGTCTCCTCCTCCTCCTCCTCCTTCTCCCTGCGCTCCTCCTCGAGCCGGCGCAGGCCGATCGGCCAGGAGGACTTGGCGCCCGAGCTCGGACTCTCGTCTTCGAGCGTGATGGGCTGCTGCTCCGATCCAGCCCCCGTCGCCAGAATAGAGGCCGCCGGCTCGGCGCCGCCGCCCTTGGTCGCCGCCGCCGCGCGTCACCCGGCGCGCCCGACGACGTCGGGGTCTCGAGCGGGAGGGCGCGAGGCCGTGGTGGTGGTGGTGTCCTCCTCCCCGTGGCCTTGGTCACGGCCCCGCACTCGCACGAGACGCAGCCGCCGTCGCCCTCCCACGCCTAAGTGCATCCTTGGCCCGCTCCAACCAAATGGGAGTAGAGGGAGGGAGAGTCACTCCACCCGGCATCGACGGGGTGCCGCTCGACCCTCCCGCGGTCCTTAGCCTCTTAGTAGGCACTAGGAGGGGAGGGATGGTAAGGTCTGCGGGAACGCTTTAGTCCCGGAAGAAAGAGAAAAACAAAAATTTTTTTTACTATGACAAGATACTCACACGCGAACAAAACAAAGTGTAATAAGGGATAGGTCGGCCGAAGACTTACCCCGCGATCGAGGTGGCTCGCCCGAGCCGCCGGCCCGCCAAGCGCTCGGGGCCGTCGAGCCTCGCGCCCCCTCGAGTCGCTCGAGGACTTGGGGGCCTCGAGCCCGCTGCTTGCGCCGCTCGGGGGCTTCGAGACCCTGGCGGCCGCCCCCGTTCCGGCCGACTCCTTGGACGGATCGGGCACGGAGTCCCTTGCGGGATCCTGGGTTCTGCGGGTCGAGGTCCGCTCGGCCCGGCGGTCGCTGGAAGGAGCCCGGCATTGCTCGCCGGGCTGCGCAGAACTTGAAGTGCGCACATTTGCAGCCTCATGCTGCCGGGTGTGCGTGCCCGTTGAAGATGGACGGTGGCGGGAGGAAGATTCCCGCCGCGTCGGAGACGGCGCCCGCCCGCCATGGCTAGAGGGACGGGGCGACTCCTCCCGCCGCCCTGCTTGAGCCGGCGATGACGAGCGAGTGCGGCGGCTGGAGTGTTGAGACGCCCCACCCCGTTGCCTTGCTTGGGCCGGCGACGGCGCTCGAGTACCGCGGCTCGACGACTCCTCCTGCTGACCCGCTCGAACCAGCGACGAATCGTCGCGCAGGAGGCCTGGCGCCAAAGTTGGCTCCTGCACGCGAGAGCGAGGAGGCGTCAGGGCTCGAGCGGCGGTGGCGTCATCGCTATCAGTCGCCTCGTCATCATCGTCGTCATCATCGTCCTCATCCTCGTCGGTCGACTCGAGACTGGGGCTCCAGTCGGTTGGGTCCGCCGCCAGACGTATTTCGCGCTCCCGGCGGCGCCTAGCCTTACGCTTCTCCTTCTCCTCTAACGCGCGGGCTTTCTGCGCCTTTTCCTCCCTCCTCGAGACCACGGCAGTATGTGCTCGTTCGCCCCTCAGGCGTCTTACCTCGCGGTCGGGTGCATCCTCCTTCACCGGGGGCCTCGACTCCGCGTGGTCGTTGATATTCTAGAAAAGAAGAAGAGCAAGCCTCGATAAGGATCGCTCGAGTAAAGAAACAACGAAAGAGGGTCTCGAGAAAACTTACATAGCCCAGATAGATTGACGGCGGACGCATGCGGAAGAGGCCAACTTGGTTCTCACCAAAATTCCTCCCACCGTCGATCGCGTTGCGCACCCGAGCCACGATTGTGGCGACCGGGAGGGGCACGTCCGACATCCTGCTGGCCGCAAGCGCCGCAGGATCGGCGTCCTCCGTCATCTGGTCGAGCCGCAGCGGGCGCTCGGCGAGCGGGAGCACCCGGCGGCTGTGGAACTCGGCAACCACATGCGCGATGTTGAAAAAGAGGTTGCCGGACCTCCGGTTGAGGCTCGTGATGGCGTTGAGCGGGAGTCCATGCGGGGCTGGCGCGCCGCCGGCCGACCGTGCGTCCCAGCTGAAACCAGCGCGGTTAGCACGGCACCGGTATATTCCGGGAAGAGGCCCTCCTCGTTGCGGAGGTAGAACCACTCCCGGTCCCGGTTGGCGTTGATCGACGACCACGCGCCGGACAAACCGGATTCCTTCCTCTTCAAACCAATCGAGCAGAACCCGCTCGAACGTAGCGGCGGACCTTTGGTTTCACCGCCTTCTCTTCCTCCTCCTCCTCCTCCTCCTCCTCGTCATCGTCGTCGCCGTCGTCATCGGCGGCCTCCTTGTTCTTCACCGCCTTGGTGAAGAGCGTCGCCTTGAAAATGTGGGTGAAGAAGTCCCACTGCGGCGCCATTCCCAGGTACCCCTCACACACGGCGACGTAAGTAGCCGCGAGCGAGATGGAATTGGGATTGAAGTGCTGGAGCTCAACCCCGAAATGGTGGGGGAGCGCCCGCATGAAGCGGCTCGGCCGCGCTCCAAGCCCCCGCCGGTGGAACCTGATGAAGCTCAGGATGTAGCCCGGCGGGGGATTGGGCTCGAGGTGGTCGTCGTCCGGCACCCGCCACGCCGGTAACCCTTCCGCCGGATTGGGCGGAAGCAGTCCGCCGTTCACCAAGTTGAGCAGCATTTCCTCGGTCACCGAGGACCGAGGCCACGGGAGCGCATCCTCCATCACCACCGGCGGGGAAGGCTTGGCGGCACTCTTGCCTTTGCCCTTGCCCTTGCTACCGGCACCCTGGCCGGAGCTCTGACCCGACTTCCTGACTGACCTCTTCATGTCGATGACGGGAGCGGGACGGCGGAGCAACGGCGGCGGCGGAGCGCAAGGAACGGTAGCGGGGGAACGATGGCGCGGGAACGGAGGCGCGGAAAGCGGCGCGATCACCGGCGGTCACAAAGGCAGCCGGCGGCGGGGCGCGGCGGTTGCAATGAGGGCAGCGGATTTGGATCTCAAAACAAGGCGCAACGCGGCGTGAGCGCGAGAAGGGCGAGAATGCGGGGAAAAGGACCGGGAGCCTACTCCTCCATATTTATAGAGCCCAAGCCGATCCGCGTGAATCACATCCGACGGCCTAGATTACGCCATCCGACGGCCGCGCGCACCCGGCGGACTCGACGAAAAACGGTAACCGCATTAAATGCCCTGACAAACCGCCACCTACCTCCACTTTACAAGGCACACACGTCGCGAGACGGAGCGGAACCGTCGCCAAGCCACGATCACCACGACGCGCCGGTTTCCGCCTAAAAAGGCGCGCCGTTTGCAACGGACGGATGCGCCTCGAACAGGCGCAATGACGGGACGTCTCGACAGACGGTCCCTTGCACGGTAAGAAACCCAGGGACCCCGGTCCCACAAGTAAGTCTCGAGGGAGCAGAGGCTGACCCACGAACGGGTTCGAACAGCCGCCCTCGAGCACCCGAGTTAGGGGCGCCTATGGGAAGGAACCCTCGAAAGGTTCCGCTCGAGAACGAACCCTCGAACCCATATGGCGTGTCCAAGGCAGGGCGCTAGGTATCCAAGAGATCCCGTCGACGGGAGGTACTCGAGCCGCCGGCCCCCTCGAACGGGGCCGGTCCTCTGGAAACCAAGCACCCGGCTCTAATGAGAGCGCCCCCGGGCCACGAAGCCGTCTCCCCTCGAAAGGAGGCGAGCTCTCACTTGGACTACCCGCCATCAGCTCACAGGGGGTATGGCGCTCGCTCGGTCGCGAGTAGCGTCAGACCTCTCACCACTTGGGTCCGATCCAAGAGATCCAGCGAGGAACTGGATCATGACTCCAGCCCAGCCATTCGAGGCTCGGGGGCTCGAGCCACCTAAACAACCTCCCTCGACATGGGAGGAGCAGGAAATACTCGGGGGCTCGAACAGTTATCAGAAATCTCCTACCTCGAGCAGCTACAACTCCAGTTAATAATACTCCTACTTAAACCCGTTCATCTCAAAGCCCCCGCAGGAATGCCTCATTCCTCCGGGGCCTCGAAGCTACTACCCCGCCGACGCCGCGCGCCCCCCACGGAGAAAGAACAAAATAACTCCTCGAGACGACATGACCCTAAGTCTAGGTACTTCAACTCCACTTCATGATCCCTTGCTTGAAGTTCTTCACAATCAAGCAAGGGCTCGGGGGCTGCTGTCGGATACCTAGATTAGGGGGTCCTAAATCGGGTGAATTAGAGACGAGCAAATCAACCTCATCCCTGTCTAAAAATCCCAAAAGCAAACTAACCAGAGAAACCCCAATCCTTCTCATACTGGGCCGGCCCACTACCAGGCCCGCAAAGCCTCAGAAACCTTCTGGCTCGAGCAGCGGCCGCTCACCCGCTCGAGAGAGAAGTACGGAAAGCGCTCGAGCGTACGACCGCTCGAGACGATGACGCAAACCGCTCGAGCAAGCTGCCGCTCGAGCGGGACGGAGAACGCTCGAGCGAGCACCCGCTCGAGTCCGCCTACAATCATTGCGTATCCAAGGCACGCACATGGCTACAGTATGTAAAATAGTGGGAAATATGCCTGCTCCGCCTAACCCCATGGCTACAGTGCGCGACATAGTGAGAAGTACGCCGGTCACTTCTCCTATTCCGCTGCCCATACCCGGGATTCAGGCGTGCCAGGTAACACTATTACGCCACGCCGAGTACTGTGACACGTACGGCACTCTCTCCAAACGCCATTGTCAACTCTCCGTACCACCAACTACGTCGTCCCGTCCCGTCGCTCGAATCATTGCCCCCTCGAGGCAGCCCCCAACCGCTCGAGGAGTGGTGATGGACGCGACTTGAGCATGGGGCATGCGGTGCCCTGTCTTTCCCACCTCGACGGCCATACGGCGGGGTTCCCGGACGCACGTGCTCGACTACACCGGCACCATGCCTCGACTACGTCAGCCCACGACCGAGAAGGACAAGCAGGCCATCATTGACCATACCGCTACAGGCTCGAGCCCGACCAAAGGGAGCGTCTACAGTCTCGATGACTTGACATGGCGCATGTGCCTCGACGTCATGCCCACGACAGTCCTATCTACTCTGTACTCCTGAGCCTCCTCTTGGCCTATAAAAGGGGATGCCAGGGCCTAGTTTAGCGCAGGTTACTACGCTTTTACGCCTTCACCCACATTCACTAAGTCTCAGGACTACCTTGTACTCACCCCGGTACAAGCACCCCGGTGCAAGATAATACAAATTCATCCCTCTGCTGGACGTAGGGCATTCTTTGCCTGAACCAGGATAAAAGCTTGTGTCCATCTTGCATCACCATCCGGATTAGGGAGCACGCATAGAAATTTACTCATTGGTGTTATACCCCCCGGGGTACGAAACACCGACACAACAAAGTCCCAGTTGGATGCCATTGGACGTCTTCTAGGGTTGAAGTCGCAGTTGAGCCTAAGCCGAGACGGCTTCAATCTCTTGTTGGCAGTTGTGGGCTCATTGCTTCTGGATGACCACACGCTGCCAAAGAGCACGTACGAGTCGGTGAAGCTCCTGCATGCACTTAAGATGTCGTATGAGTCGATCCATGCTTGTCGTAACAGGTGCGTCCTATTTAGGAGAGAAGAACTAGAGGCAACAACGCACTGTACAAAGTGCAAAGCCTCTAGGTATGTGGAGGTGGACAAGGGTGATGGCAAGAAGGAACAGTCTAAGATCCCTGAGATGGTCGTACGGTACCTCCCACTGATGCCGAGGCTCCAATGGATGTTCATGATAGAGGAGTTGGCGAAGCAGATGACATGGCACAAGTCTGGCAAAAGATACAGTGACAAGATGGCACACCCAGCGGATGCTGAGGCATGGCAGTACTTCGATGACCATTATCCTGAGAAAGCTAAGGAAGCTCGGAATGTACGTGTAGCGATAGCAACAGATGGGTTCAACCCTTATGGAACACATGCGGCCCCGTACACTTGTTGGCCCGTGTTCGTGATCCCCCTCAATCTCCCCCCCGGCGTCATGTTTGAACCCAAGAACGTGCTATTGTCGCTGATAATACCTGGACACCCGGGCAACAATATGGGTGTGTTCATGCAGCCACTGTGGGATGAATTGGAGCTTGCTTGGGAAAAGGGGGTATGGACGTACGACCGAGCTACAAAGAAGAACTTCACAATGCATGTGTGGTATCTCTATTCAATGCATGACTTCCTGGCATACGACACATTCTCCGGGTGGTGTGTTCACGGGAAGTTCCCTTGCCCAGTATGCAAGGATTCTGTGTTGTTCACTGGCTAAAAAAGGGTCACAAGTACTCTTCATTTGACAAACATCGCCAATTCCTGCCAGAGGACCATGCATTGAGACTTGACACCCAACACTTCATGAAAGGCCTTGAAGTAACCACCCCTATTCCTCAGATTATGAGCAGTGAACAGGTCCTCGCCGAGTTACAGGCTCTCAGAATGGACAAAGACAAGAAAGGCTTCATTGGATATGGTCAGCAACACATGTGGACCCATATATCCGGCTTGACTAGGCTCCCCTACTACAAGCACCTCCTTCTTCCACACAACATTGATGTGATGCACACAGAAAAGAACATCGCCGAGGCACGTTGGGGAACACTCATGGACATAAAACAGAAGTCAAAGGACAATGTCAAGGCTAGACTGGATGTCGAGGCAATCTGCGACAGACCAAAGCTAGTGATGATGCCCCCTGCACCAGGCAAGACTTGGAGAAGGGGACCGGCAGATTACATCCTAAAAAGGCCTGACAGGAAGGAAGTGATGCAGTGGATGGAGACGATATTGTTCCCTGATGGGTATGCGGCGAATCTTAACAGGGGAGTGAACCCTAAGACCGGCAAAAAATTAGGGATGAAGAGTCATGACTTCCACATATGGATTGAGAGACTCCTTCCTGCGATGACACGTGGATACCTCCCCGAGCCGGTGTGGCGCGTTCTGGCAGAGTTGAGCTTTTTCTTCCGCCAGCTTTGTGCCAGGGAGTTGTTGGCGGTCTTTATTGCATACTTTTCTAAATGCCAACATGATATCAAAATAGATAGTAGGTAGGGCTTTGAACTAACATTTCCACAAGTTTTGGTGTATACTAGACTTGCAGGTACGACATGAGGAAATACACCAAACTCTACAAGAAAGCGCACTCTAGAAAGCGTATTCAAAAAAGGCGCAAACCAAGAAAATAGAGAAGGACCCAATCAAAGAAGAACTGGGCCTGATCGTAACCACGGGGGAAGTCCAGGCCCAGAGAGACGCCGACCACGCGAAGGCGGTGGCCGGGCGGGCCCACCCAGGGTGCGGCCGCACCCGGGTGCGGCGCACCCCAGTGGGGCCTCCGGGCCCGACCTTACGCGGCGCGTGTCTGGCGGTTCCCCAAGGGCGGTTCCACCTACGATCAACCCAGATGGAAAGTGGAAACCGCCCTAGGAGGTCGGTTTTGGCTCTTTCCATGTGGGGATGAACCTTTTGCATATTGCCCCCTCCTCTCAAGCTATAAAAGGAGGCCTCCTCTCTACACCAAAAGAGGAGAGAAGATCATTAGTCAATCAACACAAGTGTTTACAATGTAATAGAGGAAGAGCAAGCTCCATTCTAGTAGCTTCTAGCTAAATTAGTAGAGAAGAGAGAGAGAGAAAGGGTTGGAGGAGGAGCGGAGTCGAAGCAAGTTCTACTCTAGGGTGGACGGAGTGCCGGGCTTGTCGGCTCTCGATCCAACTTGTACCTCTACAATCATCTTGCTACTTTGAGTAAGATGTTCGTGCTCAGCTTTGGTTTAATTCATTAAGCATGTTACTTTCATAAAGCTACTTGTTTGTGGGATCGTCGCTCGTTCTTAGAACGGGTGCTCTAGTATGAGGACTCCTGATAGAGACGGATACTCCTGTACAACGCTAGAGCAGTAGTCACCTTCGTAGACATGGTGTCTAGGACGGGGGTTACCTTCGTATGTGGTACGGCTTTCGGGCAGAGGGGTAGGTGTCAGTGCGGTGACAGTTACTGGCATCCCTAGTACTCCCCCACGTTCAGTCGTAGCGTAGTGCTGATTCTGGGATCGCCTAGTTACCTAGGACTCTCAGTGGGCCTGAAGCAAACAAGTAGTGGGAAAGCTAATATCGCTTATATGTGTTTTACCTTAGAAGAACCTCTCTTCCCAAGTTATCTCTTCCATCCATTCGGGGTAAACTAGCTAAGAGACTAAGTACAAATTACCGTTCCTTTGGGAAAATACGATACCCTGAATACTTCCGGGTGAAGTGCTATAATGATACTTCCGTGCGCTTGCGGATTTCTCTGCTATCGCTAAGAAGCGTCAACAGGAGTTATCTCTTGAAGTGATTCGTGACATGGAGAAACTTGCACCTCTGTTGATCTGCAAGTTGGAGATGATCTTTCCACCCGGCTTCTTCTTGCCGATGCAGCATCTGATCCTGCACCTACCGCGTGAGGCACGGGTGGGGGGTCCTGTGCAGGCCCGGTGGTGCTATCCAATCGAGAGGTGTCTAAAGATTCTTCGGAAAAAGTGTAGAAATAAAGCCAAAATTGAGGCTTCCGTGGCGGAGGCAGCAAGAGTGGAGGAGGTCTCGAACTTCACAAAGGCGTACTATACCGAGAACCTTCACTACATGGATCCACTCCCTCGTTACAATGAGGACGAGAACTTATCGACCCTGAGCCTTTTCAAAGGGCAACTCGGAAGGGGCAGCGCAGGTAACCCCAAGACGTTGCAACATTGTTAGTTTCGTGCCATCATGCTCTACATTTACATGAACCTTGAGGAAGTGGTTCCTTATCGAGTGTAAGTTCTCAAAGAACTTGTTACAAACGTTGTCAATATCCTCCACCTATCGGTCCGACTCCCTTCATGTCTTGTTTTTCAGGGAGTTCATTCACCAATTCTGGAAAAGGAAAACGCCTCCTACCCAAGAAGAAGAGGAAGCTTTCCTTAAAACCGCCAGGCCCGATTTTATTGGGTGGATGCGTACAAAGGTAACATCCAACTTACCTCGTTCCATCTTTGAGATGCTCCTAGGAGCTATTAATGTAACTATCTACGTGGCCTCACCTTGCAGGCACTCACGGATGGGCAAATGAATGCTGAATTGAAACAAGTTGCTGATGGGTTCAGTACTAGGGTCAATGAATTCACAGTTTTTGATGTGAATGGCTATCGCTTTCGCACAAGAAGCTACGAGGAGCGTAGGCCCGGCCGAAAGACCACGTGCACAGGAGTCCGAACGCCCGGCAACGATAAGCTCGACTACTATGGCATAGTCGAAGAAATATACCAGCTCGACTTCCCGGGCCCCAAAGCTCTGAAGCCTGTGGTGTTCAAATGCCACTGGTTCGATCCTCATGTCACGAGAAAAGCCGTTGACATCGGACAAGTCAAAATTCGACAGGATTCCGTCTATAGAGGAGAAGATGTCTATATTATGGCTCGAAGCCACACAAGTTTATTATCTCCCATGGGCGTGCCAAAAAGACAAGAGGCTTGCGGGTTGGTACATTGCGCAATTGGTATCGCCACGTGGCAAAGTGCCTGTCCCAAACGATGATGACTACAACTTCGACCCAAAGGAAGATAGCGGAGAGTTCTATCAACCTGAGGGGCTAGAAGGGCGTTTGGAGATAGACATTCTTTCGCTGATGGGCATGGACGAAGACAACGACATCGATCAGGACGACGACGAGGGAGAAGTGGTGCAAGATGCTAAAGACCTAATGATGCTTGAGCGATGGAGGGCTCTTCGCGAACAAGGTGTTGACGACGATGGAGGTGGTGAGGAGACAGCAGTGACAGACGAACAAGGTTTCGACAATATTGATAGTGATGACGACAGCAGTGATGCTGACAATGGTGATAGTGACGATGAGTACTTCCGTTTCTAGTTCATGTAATACTATATTATTCTTATTATTATTACTTTGCATTTATGTTTCGTTAATTTTGCATCTCTTCACAATTACTTATCGCTTATTTATGCTAATTGGTTTAATGTTTGTTATTGCAGGTGTAGGACAAAATGCCGGGCGGAGGCAGGAACCGGTCGAGGAGAGCGATGAGAGACGTCGCCTCGCTGTACGGGTCGTCGTTTGTGGACCCCGACACCTTGGAGGCCGAGGAGCAGGAGTTCGACGAGCACATGACGTTGGGCCAGATACGGGCAGGGGGTAGACCTCCCGCACTGCACGCCCGTTTGACGAGGAGGTTGGCGACCGGGACTGGGCGGGGAGGACGGGGCGGGGAGGACGGGGCGGGGAGGACGGGGCGGGGAGGCCGCGAGCCGAGGAAGCCCTACAAGCGCGGATAATGCGCCTCCGCGCGAAAAGCCCACCTTAGCCTTCCGTCCGGTGCTTCGACCCGAGGGAGATAGGTAAGTAACCATTCATGTTTTCAGTTTCGTTTTCATATTCCATGTTGACAATTGAACTTCGGACTAACATTTCTTCTTATTGCCTTGTGCAGCGGTTGGAAGCGTGTGGATAAAGGCATGCCAGCACGCCATCCTAATAGCATGCAGGGCCTCATCATTAAGAAGAACTTCCCTGGCCTTATCTGGGTAGACGGTGTGCAAAAGGTGCCCCAGCACTGGCCGGACTACTACAAGGTGGTGGAGGAGCTTGATGGAGGAGATAGTGTCACCCTGGCCGACAAGATCAAGAGGGAGTTCTGGGTGAGTCTTCATCGCTCTGCTTTGCCAATACTACGCATTCAACAAATGTCCTTGAAATAATGAACTGATAGGTGATATCTGATTATTGCAGGAATGGTTCACGTGTGAGCCGGGGCACGAGGCGGAGGCGTTGGTCCACCAGGACAAGGTCTGCGCCACCGTGCTGAAGAACATGTTCTACGAGGCGCACATCCAGTGCATGATCGACTACTATGCCGAAGTCCGCAAGGAGAAGCTTGACAAGAAGGACGCCAGACGGATGATGCAGTCGCCCGAAACCGACATGCCCTATGAGCACTACCTCCTCGTAAGTAGGAAACAATAATTCGATTCCATTTTGATTCATCTTGTTACTTACCTAAATGCACGTTGTAATGCGGTTTCCTCCTGATTGGTGCAAATTGCACATGGACTGCTGGGAGGCGATTGTGGCCGGGTGGTGAACGCCGGAAGCTTACGAGGAGCGCAGGAAGAAGTCCGCATATGCCAAGTCGAAGGCGGGGCCGTCACACCACCAGGGGAGCCGCAACCTCGGAGGGTTCATGGACGCATGGGTACCATTCGCACTAATTTGTTTGTTTATTCATTTACCGAGTCTTTCATTCTCATTACGTGTAATCGTCCTTGTGTTTTCCTCGCAGAGCGATTCCCATGATGGCCAGGTCATCAACGAGTTCACGGGCTTCTGGTTGGCTCACCAGGGCAGGGCGACAGATCCGGAGAACGTCTACGACCCGACGCGTGGTACCGAGGTGATCACGAACCCGAACATCGCCGAAAACCTGGTCCAGTACACCCAGGCGGTTCGCGCGCGCCATGGTGCCGACTACGACCCTGCGACTGCGCCCCTGGATACGGACGTGCTGATGAGGACGGGAGGAGGGAAGCAGGACGGCCGCTACTTCATTGCCCACAGCGTCATCGACCCGGCCAGCGTCCCCTCCCTTCGTGAGGTGCGTAAGGCCACCCCTAGCGGTACCTCCTCCGACGTCCCCATACAACCTCGGCGGCCAAGCTCCACACAGATGATGGTGGCGGTTCAGGTAACTATTCGTCGTTCATTGATTTCACATATGTTGCCTTATATGCATTGTCTAAGCATCGCTTGTGTAATGTTGCAGGCCCAGCTGGAAGAGATGCAAAGACAACGTGAGGCCGACAAGGCGGCCGCACAGAGAGAGGGCCATGATACGAGCCCATCGGCCAGCGGCGGCCCAACAACAGCCCATCGCAAGCGATTGCGGCTTTGCGACGTCCCAAGAAGAATGGGCGGAGTTCACCTCGTCGTTTTCCGGCTACTTCCGAGCCCGGACATCCCGAACTACGACCCCCGCCGCCGCAAGTGAGGCTCACTCAAACGCCGCCGGTTGTTCTCCCTGCACTCCCTACTGTGTACCCTGCACTCCCTCCTGTGTACCCTGTACGGACTCCGGTGAGTTTCTAGCGGCCTGTCCATTGTTTTCGCTTGTGCGGCCATCCCTTACGTACTAATGAGATCGCTTCTCTATGCAGCTGCAGTCGGCGGGTTCGAACCCGACTCCGGCAGATGAAAATTCTCCACACCACCCAAGTCCGAGTCCAGGCGTTTCACCACAGCTCGGCGCGTGGGGGTATGGCGCGACACAGGCTGGACCGAGCGGGTGGTCTCCGTGGACGGCAGGGAGCTCCTCACACCACCACAGCTCGAGCGGAGACGGCGGGTCGTGGGGCGAGTGAGTGGCTCCGTGACTTCATGTTATGTTGGATGTTGGTTCACGGATGCCACTATGCTACTTTGTTGGATGTTGGACTAGTTGGATGTTGGATTCGTGTGAGACTAGATGTGTGGATTTGGATTATGTGTGGATTTGTGATGTGTATGTGGATTTCTGTGATATAAATGTTGATTTGTGCGATATCTCTGTGGATTTCTGTTGTATATTCATATATGTGCTTTGGTCGGTGCGATATGTGAGGCGAAGCAGCAAAAATATCAAAAAAAAACCAGAATTTGACTGCCAAGAAAGGGCAGTCGGCAAAGCCCTTCGCCGACTGCCAGGCAAGGGCAGTCGGCAAAGACCTTCGCCGACTGCCAACTTTCAGCCGGATTCGAGCTGTCAGAATGGTAAAAAAAAATACTTTGCCGACTGCCAGGTGGCGACAGCCGGCAAAGGCCTTTGCCGCCTGCGAACTAGGCAGTCGGCAAAGGTAACGCCTGACGTCACGTGACGGTCGTGCGCGCTCCCTTTGCCGCCGCCAACCGGCGGGGCAAAGACCTTTGCCGATCAAGCCACACTCGGTCGGCAAAGGAGGCCTTTGCCGCCTACCCTTTGCCGATTGCCACGTGTAATGCAGTCGGCTGCTTTTTGGTCTTTGCCGACTGCCTATCTTTCCAGTAGTGCTTGTTGTCGTTTCGCAAAAAAAAAAAAAAAAAAAAAAAAAAAAAAAAAAAGCCCGCTTGTTGGCTTCTTGCTCGATACCCATCGATCCCGCTCTATCTACGCCGCTCTAATTCCACCGGGGGCGCGCCGGTGCTGAAGAATGCGACTCCCAGGAGATCAGCTGGCACCCACGATGGATGGGCGTGGAGGTGATGCCACCGGCTACCAGGAGCGGCGGCGGCCGGCTGATTCCTCAGCACTGGCTGTGTAGGCGGCTGCGGGCTCTTCCCACCTGATTGCAAGTTGATTTCTCTGAGATTCTCTATTTTCTTTATCTCGGGAATATCAATTGAAGCAATTTTCTAGCTTCTCCGAAAGTTTCCCCAAATTCAATTGATGAAGGCTTTGAAGTTGCTCTATGAAATTGTTGGCACTCGCATGAAACTCTAAAAATTTTCTCCTATATATATATGACAAATTGCTGAAACCGCCTTGAAATTCTCCAGCAGTCTTAAAACCTCGGATTAATTAGTCTCTGTTGAATTTTACTTGTAAATTAGTACTTTCTGTTCTATACTGTTGATATCGAAGTTTCAGTTACTTCTGAATTTAGAAGTACATATTAGGTCCCATAATTAAGAAGGTGTAACATCTTCCTGCTTAATGATTTTTGTAGAGAACATACTGTAATACCGTTAAATATGTAACACTAGTGCCTAGATTCATATCATATTAGGTACTAGTCTGTTCTAAATCAGTTCGTTTGGCTTTTTTATCTCAACTTTGACCACTCGTTTTATTCAAAAAATTATTTAAAATATCACTTTTTTTGTTTTGGCTTGCTTTATTAACAAAAGATCTTCGAGAATGACCTAAATTTGACTACGTTTGCTTAAATTTTTTGAATAAGACGAGTGATCAAACTTCGAGATCAAAAAGTCAAACGAACTATAATTTAAAACAAAGGGAGTATGATTTAACTCATGGTCACGGAGAGTTGAGATTCAGATACTGTATGTGAGCGTGAAAGGCGGTTTGAGATCAAAAAGTCAAACGAACTATAATTTAAAACAAACGAACTATATATATTTGATAAAGCAGAGAGGAGCACAGGCTCCTACTTATGTGAGCGTGAAAGGGCAAGCGCGGACGGAGGGGACCATGAGGGGCACGCGACACATGGCTCGGGGCCGCACGGCTGAGCAGCCGCTATGGGTGTATCGCGGGCGGGCGGTCTGCACGGGTCCCTCAGGGGCTGCCGGCCGGCGCGAATGCCGCACGGGCGGGAGGGACGAGATCGCCTGCAGTCGCCCTCTCTGACTGCCGGCAGCAGTCGCTCCATCCACGCCGTCCGCTAGCATCGAAGCGTCCAACTTGTTCCGTTCGCAGCAGGTCATCTAAGCCCAGTAGCTCAGCAGCCCATCTAAGCCCATGAGGACAGTAAACTGCGCAAGAGCACGCGGCCGCGGCGCCGTTGTCGCTGCCGATGCTCCGTACGTGGATGACTCCAATTCCGGCCGAAGCCCTGTCAAACGCCGACGGGTGAACCAGCGCAAGGGAGCCGGAGCACTGTCTGTGCTGCGAGGACAGAGCCCCAAAACCGAGCTTCTCCCGGCTCCTCGTTCATCCGGGTGCGAAAAGACATGGTGCCATCGTGGCCACGGGCGACGCGAGTGCATGGCAGCGGTGGCGAGGCCACGGGCGGCGCGGCCGCGGGGCGCACAACACAATCCTACGATAAGCAACACACAAACAGGAGGATCTGCTAGCAAGAATAAAAGAAAAGATAGAGTTTTCCCAGTGTAAAAATACAAGAGAAAAGGAAAACAATCGAGGGCTCCAATAATTTAGAGATACACTAGGGTTCCTAATGCAAAAGTAACTGTTAGCTTTTCCCCAAATGGACCAAAAACGCCTGGCACTTGTAAAATACGTAACAAAGCGTAGAAGTATCAAAAAATTGTAAAACCAATTTTCCTAGGTTAGGTTCAGCTAGTTGTAATAGATCACCGGTTTTTTTTTGTGCAACATAGATCACCAGTGTTTTTTCTTAACAGAAGATCACTGGTGCTTGCACGCTAAGGAACGTGCTGTTCCTCCGCTCAGCGAGGGTAACTCCTAAACAGGCCGTGTTGCTGGGCCCATGCAGCGGGCGAAGGAGGTGTAGCGGCTGGGCTCAGCTGCTCCCTTGGATTGCAGTGAACGGCAGATATTGCAGCGACTGCCGGCAGCAGTCACGGAGGGTGACTGCAGGAGATCTCGTTCCGCACATCGGCGGGTTAGCCGGCAGCAGCGAGCGTGGGGGCCGGCCCAGGTGGCTGCTGCAGGTCGCACGGGACCAACGCGGTGCCCGATGGCTGAGGTGAGAATCTAACCCTAGGTCGATACCATGTTAGAATGAGGCCAACTGAGCGAAAACACATATGCAAAGAAGCCGTCCAAGTAGAGGGAAAACACATAATAACACCTATACATCCTAACACTTATGTCCACAGGATATAAGCAGACTGCTGACCCTTTTAAAAAACAGTGTGTCGATGCTATTCTTACACCTTGTTTTTTCTTCAATGCAGCTGGTAGTATCAATAAACCTAGCCAATGCACATGTCCTACCCCTATTAATCTATACCCTAGTAATTAAAAGCCAAAATTTCAGTCTGCCAAGACTTTCTGCCCGCCAGCCTAATTATAGTCCGTATATAAAGGCTGCCGGTTTTTTTCTGTATTTTTTTTATTCCTCACGTTTTTGTTTCCACTTCGATCGATTCTTTCCAGTAAAGCCCTCTTTGATGGGAATCCAATAGGACACGAGCAAAACTTCCATCTACACTTTGTCGTCCCTTTCCCAAAAAAAGGGGATCTTCTTCCCAAAATCGAATTCACTGTAATGCAAAATTAAATACAATACAAACTTATCAAATATAAATACAGGCATCGGCATCTCATGTCACCACTACTCATCGAATCAAGATAAAATAGATGGAATAGAGGCCACCTCAAAACAAATCGCATTTGCAAGCATTGATCGAAGAGAAATTCAGAAATATTAGAATTGAAGAAAATCAGACAAACTCCACGGCAACCAACAAAAAAGGACTCCTTCTCTGTCCAAACACGAATCGATCAAAAACGAAATTAAAGAATCAAATCAATGAAATCAGACGACGAATCGAATAGGACATGCGCCTCATCCGTTTATGAGACAAATTGATCGATGATAAAAAGGGAACAAATATGAGACATCTCAACTCTCCATATGCAAAGTTGCAAACCCAATACTACAATACAACTTGACATCACCGGACAATAATTTTTTTTAGCAACAAATCAAACCAAATCCAGATCGAGTCCAAAACAAAATCACGTCCCTAATATCGGCAACCAACCATATATATAAACGTGAGCACAAAATCGACCTGGACGGTACGAACTGGGCGACAGACGTCCATGGCACGGGAAGGGGAGAGGGCGGCGTGGGCGAGGCAGAGGGCGATGACACCACAGCGACGCAGGGCGGGAAGACGACACCAGGTCGGCGTAGACGAAGCTAGTGCACTGTCGGGCAGCGATCGAGAGGCGGCACTTCCAGCACGGAACCATACGATGATACCTCTCGCGGTCGGTGCGCTCGCCACCCGAGACTGCCGTCGCTGCGGCCGGCGCGCTCGCACCTGCAGCCGGCGTCCCCGACGCCCTGGCGGAATCTGGCGGCGATGGCGTCCGGCACCACCCCGGCCGTCTTCTCCTGTTCCTCTGCCCCGTCCACGTCCGCCTCCTTCTCGCTTCTCGGGACGGGAAGCGCCCGCGCTAGGAGCACGAGACGGCGGGGTTGCCAGCGCCGTTCTGGGCGACCCTGCAAGCGCGGCCACGGTAGCGGCGTGGGGCACAAGGTAAAGAGCGAGAGAGACAGGGAGTCGTGCCGTGCTCAGTGCTGACTGCTCAACATGCCCAGTGACCCATCAATCCATCATCGACGCCTTCATTCTTCACCCGAACCCACTGCCCGTGGGTCCACGAATCCAGGGGACCACAAGCCAGCGGAAATTCAATTCTGCAACCGAGACGGCCGGCGCACAGGGGAGGCGGCTGTGTTGCCTCACGCGACCTAAATCAGAGCCTCCTCTCTGCATGTGGGCTCTCAATACACCATGGTCCATACATCAGTGATTCACGCTGGAAATTCGTTTGTACGTAGGTGACGACGCTAGGAAAGGTGTGAGATGTCCAAATACGACACTGATTCATTTGTGAATTGTGAGTATCAAACTGAGATCATCTTCTATTAATATAGCAATAGGTTTTCTAAAAAGGAAAATAATTATCACCAGACGCTCTACATCTGATACAAGCACAAGAAGAACCATAGACTCCAAGGAAGTTAAATAAGATATTGTAAATGTTACACAAGGATGCAAGAAACAATGAGAACGCCATCACAATTCATATTCATATATAGTCCAAATAGTATAGTGATTGAAAAAAAAACTTCTGACATATTGTATCTTGTTTTTATTATTGGACCGAGTTCATAAGTCGCAGCATATTTAATAAAACAATCTAATAAAAAATAAAATTCATCTTCTCGGTTAAAATGACGGAGGAAGATAAAAAATAAGAATTAAAAACTGTATTATTACCTATAGAAATATTGTTCCAGGCAAAGGTAAATTTAAATATATTATGACAATCTCAAGCATTATTAAAATTTCAATCTCAAAATAAATTGAAATGCATAGTTGATAATTAGTTAAATGTCAAAGCGTCTGATGTTGGTCTTTTTGGATAAATTTTCAGGCTACAAATTATTTAGATAAAGTAGACAACAAATTGCACCTCCCGTTGCAACGCACGGGCACATTTGCTAGTAACACCGATAAACCTCATCCAAGTCTCATATCGACCATTTCCCTGGAGGAACTGAATGAAGTAACCAAGAATTTCAGTAATGATGTTCTTATAGGAGAGGGACGATACGCCAAATGCTTCCTGGGAGTTCTGAAAGATGGGCAAAATTTAGCTGTAAAAAAGCTCGATACTTCTGCAGAAATTCAAGTGCAGGACATGCCCGTGTGCCTTGCTTTTTTCACTTCTGCAGTTATTGTTCTTTATTTATTGTTGAGTACAGCGATAGATTACCTTCTAAATTCTAGTTGTCTTGCAGGTTACGACTATTTTCAGAATGTGTTATCATGACAACATTGTGCAACTTCTTGCATATTTTCTTGAAGGAAACACTCGTGTTCTTGCTTATGAGTATGCACCAAGGGGCTCCTTGCACGATATTCTTCATGGTATGGAGTAATACAAGATTTACTTTCATAGGTTCCTAGCTTGATCATTTAGTGTTTTCTTGTCAGACATAGGTCAATAGCATGATCTATGTTAAATCTGTTAAACATGTTTTATTGACCACATTATTAGTCTGAATAATCTAGGAAGTATCAAACGTGAAAACCCCAGCTGATATTTATTAAGCTTGCCATGATCTTAGATAAAAAGGGTGTCAAGGGAACCCAACCAGGACCACCTCTATCATGGTTGCAGCGTGTGAAGATTGCCATAAGTGCTGCAAAAGGCCTCGAGTTCCTCCATATGAAGGTTGATCCTTCCATCATCCACAAACGCATCAAGTCCAGCAACATACTTCTCTTTGACAATGATGTTGCAAAAATAGGTGATATTGGTGTTTCTATAGACCCTGAAAGGTTTGGTAACTACTATGAGGATGTTTGGCCTTCTTGCGAGTCTGGTTTTGAAGCACCTGAGTATGTGATGGACCATACTTTCAGAATTACACATATGCCTAGGCTGATAAAGGATATGCCAGTATTTCTGCTACTTATGTACTGCTTCCTTTGAACTTCTTAGGTGCGCAATGCTTGGACAGTATAGCACAAAGAGTGATGTCTACAGCTTCGGGATTGTACTATTGGAGCTTTTAACTGGTCGCAAATCAATTGATAATACAATGCCACATGGCAAGAGGAGCCTAGTTACATGGGTACATATGCCAGCATTCACTTTTTTAGTTTATATATAGGATGCAACAGCTAATTTGCTTATCCTAAGGTGCAGGCTACACCAAGGCTTGGTGAAAACAAGGTGGAACAGTGCATAGATCCAAGGCTTGGAGGAAGGTACCCACTAAAGGCTGTCTGCAAGGTAATAATATTGTTAAGCCTGAATATTATGTCCTTGAGTGAGCAAGTTGTGGTCTATACAGTGTGACCTGTGATGTACCTTTGAACATAACCATCTTTCAACATTGGAAAAGGGAAGACAATCATTTTCTTTAATTTTTTCTTTTACAGGGAATTTTTAGATCATGTTTGTCCATTTAAGATAAACTTATCTGGAAAATAATATTTAGGGTCAGACAGATATAGATTCTGCTCTCCACTTTGAAGAAACAGAGGGCATGCTCTACAAATAACTCAACCTTTGCCTTTCCAAAGATAACAGATGGAAACTAGTAAGCAATGGATCGTGAATCTTGACACAAAACACTAACATAAGGCAAACAGACTTTCTATTGACTTAAACATTCATATTATTTTGAAAAAGAGTATAAACAGACACTTTAACTAAGTGTTGACATTAGATATGATCAACACACTGGCAGGGGCTAGATCGTCCAAGGCCACACACAAACTAGATACACAGTTTAGGAAGGTCCCAACGGCTAGGCCAACCAGCAGGTCAACAAGGCCGATTTGACGCTCATTCTTCACCCGAAAAAAACCATGAACGCGTCTAGGGAAGACTGTTGGGAGAGGCACAGCGGGGGTGCTCTAGGATCGTCAGCGCCATTTAGAACGCCTGCAAATCTCGTTGCGCGATGTCCGGGACAGCAGTGTGATTGGAAAAGCTAGGGTTTCGAGATACAAAGTAAGGTAGACATGATTTTGGCGATTGGATAGATGGATCTCTTAATCAACTGTGGCCCTCTCATATAAATAGAGTGTGGTCTTATCCTCGTAGGAAATTTATTCCACACGTAATTTACAAGTTTCCCACGAGATCGTAGGAGTTCTCAACAAGAAAATCATGATTCGGCCTCGGACTGCGAAAACTGGCTTAGCCGGTTTCTGTGGGGTTCAGCGAGAGGAATGCAGTACTAAAGTCCATTTTTCAATTTGAAGAAAAAAATTCAAAAAAATTGAAGAAGTTTCCAAAACTGGCTAATCTTGTTTCTGCTGGATGATTTTTCAAAAGCTGTATTTTCTTCATTTGGACACCAAATTGGATGTTTGATATATGTTTTTCGATCATCTCAACGAGAGGAACGTAATGGTAGAGTCGGTTACTCATTTTGACAAAGTACAAAAATTGGCTTATGCTTGAAATGCTAGATCAACTCCTTTTGATCTTTGCATGTGATTTTCTTGTTTCATATTCAAATCCTTGGTCATATTTTGGCTGTCAACAATAAGGTATGACTTTCTATGGATCAGGTACACACCAAATTAAACTGAAAACCATAAGTTGTATTTGCCGAATTTGCTACTCTTTAGAATCGCAACTAATATCGGTATTTTGTCTTAGAAGAGGAGAACAATATATCCTTGTTCTGAATGTAGTACTCCAAACAAGCAAATTTTTATTTTCTTCTTGTGTGTGTAATTCTTGATTTCGTTTGGCAAACAGATGGCTGCTGTTGCTGCCCTGTGTGTGCAGTACGAGGCAGAGTTCCGGCTTGAAATGAACATTGTCGTCAAGGCTCTGACCATGTTACTGCTGGACAGCAAGTGAAGAAGTAACCATCCCTGCATTGGTGAAGCACCTGGAATGTGATTTCCTTGCGTGTCATTGCAAGTTCAAGATGACAATGTCAGGGGTTTCATGCAGGTGATTGGTGTGGAACAGAAAGTTATCGTCACTGTGTTCCCCTAGGCTTGGAACTTTGCTTTGTTTTAGTCTGTACATATATATGACCTAGACTTGTTACAATGGATCGTCCTGAGGCATCTTGTTTGGTCACTGTGAAAAATGCAATGCTACGTGTAGCTTACATCTGTGTGCAAATGCTGATTCATATCCACAGATCTGTAAATGCTGAATCATATTTTACATGATTACTCGGGTTCCTTGTTATTATTTATTATAAGTTACAGTCCAACTGTCCAGTGAGAGAGATAAGGTGTGCTGGGGAGGTCTGGAAAATTTACTACCAGGTCTTTGTATAGGTATTTGTCCTTTGGAGGAGTTAAGAATTCAAGAGCGTGTGATATTTAGGGGTGCAGGGTCCCCCTAAAGGTTCAAATCTTCGTATAAATTACTTACCATAATATAATTCAATGTGGAGTTCAATTGAAGAAGAGAAAATGGTCTAGTTCAGTTAACTGTAAAATGCGTGAGCTTGTGGATACTACTGATCATATTTTGTTCTAGTGTCCCATAGCTTCATATCTGTGGACGTTTTTTCGAGCCTGGATGTTCTGTTTGTAGAGGTGTTGGACCATATGAGACGTGAGTTGAGAAATGTAACTCTTTTTGTGTGCGCAGGTGCTCTATGGACATTATGGACCAGAGCCGGACTTCTTGGTATCTTCCTCCGTTGACTTGCCGTGGTACAGACACCGGTAGTTGTACCTACCATCCGCGGTGCCCCGCCATTGCAGAGGGGCGAGGTTGTCGTCGCGGACTCTCTTACCTCTGCGCGTACGCGGAAGAAGCTCGATCGACTCCAATCAGCGAGCCTAGCGGTGGCGCCTATGCGTATATTACCTACCGCTGCACTGCTGCGACAGGTAGGCACCCTAGCCCCCCTACTTACTTCATGTAGTATTCATGGCGTGGTCACTGGTCATTGGTCAATCGTCTCTGTCTCTCTCTGTTTTCTTGTTTTTGTTTCGGTTTCAGCTGATGATCCCTATTATTGTGAGTTTATGACGACTTCATTTCATAATTGTACGCCCCAGGTTGAGATGGCTTAATTTGTCCTTGCATCCATGTATGTTGACCCAATTGCATTCATCTTCATCCTGTGAATTGATAGGGCCAGGGAGATGCATGTATGGGCCTAGAACATCCAACTCATTCGTTCAGTTTCCCCTTTCAGTTTTCTTATACACTCCCAATTGAGCAGATAGATATACAAGTTATTCGCCTAGAGTATCTTATATTTTGATATAATTTTTGAACTTCTTGTTCCAAATTATAAATCGTTTGGAATTTTTAGCTACATAGTTTTTGCTATACAAATATAAGTTTTATCTTGTCTGGCATACGTAAATTAAATATATTTAGAAAAGCTTGGGAGAGAGGGTTAGCGAGCATTTGGATCTCTTGCTAAGCTCATCTCGCTGGACAAGAAACTGGAACAAAGCACGAGTGTTTGATTCCTTTGTTTGCGTCTCGTTTTACATGTAAATAAAGTTTTTCGTACTAGTTAATAGAAGAGAGCTATATTATGACAAGACTAGCCTTACTAGATGAGATGAGGCGAGAAAAACTAGCAACCAAACCAAAACAGACCAATGAAAAAGAGATCGAGGTATACAAAGATCTGCTCAAAGGGAGAACGAGAAAGGTGCATACTCATGCTGAAAATTAATATCATTTTCTCTCATCATGAGGAGTGAAAAAGAAAATTAAACTGTTCTCACTCACAAAATGAAAAATCAACCCCCCTCCAAAAATAAACTGCTCTGACTCTCTCGTGTTTCTTTTAGGGATGAAATGCACTGAATTGATCTATTAGGTGGCATTTGGTTCATGAAAAATGGGGGTTGGAACAAGGAAACTAGAAGCATACTCGCGCGTTGCCACAGGAATTGCAAATGTTTTTTTTTTTTGGCGATGTTGGATATACTAATGTGGATAACTAAATGTATGTTAGTAGATGATGTGGCATGCTTATGTGGATAGCTTGTATGGATAGATATGTGTATCATATAATTGCATGTTTTAGTGTGTTGTTGATGTGGATGTGTTACATGTGGAGATAGAATAGTGGATTTAGACTTATAAGAGATATACAGATGAGGAGGTGGCGTTTGGTTCATGAGAAATGGGGGTCGGAATAAGGAAATGAGGGGTGGAATATATTTTATCTTATGTTTAAATAACGGAAAATTAAGACAGGAATAGGGAAATAATAAAAACTAGCATACCCATCTCATAGCCCCTCCTTTTATCCCAATCTATTTCTCTTTCCCTATCCCAATTCCCATCCAAACATGCCACAAGAATCAACCCAATCATTCATAATAATCCTTTTTCTCAATTTGTTGGTCTTTTTTCGTTTTTTCAATAATCAGGACAAGCAATAACTTATAATAAGTCTATACTCGAAGTATATAGAGAAAATATCATATTTTAGAAGTAAAAAAGAGATAAATTTAAAAATATAGTGAGCTTGCAAACTTATTAAATATGATATACTTCTAATTATCTTAGTGTGCTATCATGATACTTTTTAATCTTTTATCATAATTTTTTTCTAGAAATGTTGATAGTACTATGATATAATAGAAAACTATTTAGAAGGAATCATGCTACCAGTTAGATTAATAAGATCATAACTTTGGGTGAAACATATAGTATATCATATATGGCTCTAAAATTGGCTTATATACTATCAAATGTGAGGCACTCTTTTGAGTGTTTTTATATATATATAAAAAAAAAGGCTTAGGACCATGGGCCGGGTGAAGGCCAGGCCAGGCCAGGCCGGCCCCTTCCCATCCGTAGTCCATATACGCATCGGTACGCTACGCCGCCGTGAATCCTCCGGCGGCGCTCCGGTGCTGCAGAATGCGAGTACCAGGAGGTCAACGCGGAGCCGTGATGGCTGGCCGCGGGGCGCTGCCGCCGGCTACGGAGCGGCGGCGGCTGGCTGATTCCTCAGCACAGGTTGTTTGTTGGGGCCGCGGGCTGTTTCCACCTCAAGTATGGATACAAGTCGATTTCTCTGAAATTTGCTTTCTTTTTTATCTCTGAAACATCAATTGAAGCATTGTTCTAGTTTCTCTAAAACTTTCCCCAATTGTCCTCTCAAATAATTGACACTTGCCTAAAACCCTGAAACTCTAAAAACTTTCTCCGATGAATGAAAAATTGCAGAGTTGTCATTCAGATAACTTGTTATATGTTACACTCCAAGTTTACACTGTGGCAGGTTAGGATTCTTTGATGTTCTTTTGGTGAGATAGTAGGCATTATAATTCCCTATAAGTATAGTTTTCTTTCTTTCTTTTCAATAGTATAACATTACTTGAGTATCAAAGAACAGTAACAGCATTTGACCTCCTTGTTATGCAGGCAAACAACCACCCATAGCATTCCTATCACTGTGCTGGGTTGCATATGGATTACCAAGGGGACAAGCTTAGAGATTTCTTTCAAACTAATGGGCATCAGGTGCTTCAAAGAGTGGAAAACAACTACAGCTTGAAATATTTCACAGAAAATGAGATACGAAACATAACCAATGGGTACACGTCTATTCTGGGAAGAGGGGCATTTGGTGAGGTCTACAAAGGAACGCTAGAAGACCAAATCTCAGTTGCTGTAAAGAGATATATACATGGGACCCAGAAAGAGGTGTTTGCCAAGGAGGTGATAGTGCACTCTCAAATAAATCACAAGAATGTTGTCAGACTCGTGGGCTGCTGCACAGAAGAAAATGCTCTAATGATTGTCATGGAGTTTATCTCCAATGGGAACCTCAGTAGCATACTTCATGGCAACAGCACTAACAGTCGGATTCCCTTCCCTTTGGTCAAAAGAATAGAAATTGCCATTAATGTTGCTGAAGCATTATGGTGCATGCATTCGATGTATAGTCCTGTTCTTCATGGTGACATCAAACCTGCTAACATACTGCTAGACGAAAATTTTACACCAAAGATATCGGATTTTGGAATTGCAAGGCTCCTTTCTGCTAATGGCCCCCAGCAAACTACCACTATCATTGGTTCCATAGGTTACCTTGATCCAGCATACTGTGAGAGTGGAATTCTAACCCCAAAGAGCGATGTTTACAGCTTTGGAGTGGTTTTGCTGGAAGTTATCACAAGGAAAAAAGCAGTGGATGGGACTGTTACCCTTGCTCAATGTTTTAATGAGGCTCTTACAAAAGGGGAGGATGTGCAGCACATGTTTGATGAGGAAATCAGTGTTGCAGAAAATATGAAGTTTCTTGGAGACATTGGACGGTTAGCAGCTAAATGCTTGCGGAGGGACGTCACAACACGTCCAGAAATGGTTGAAGTAGCTAATAGACTAAGGATGATCATCAGCAAAGCTATGCAGAGAGAGCTGGATGTACTGTTAGCAGCATACCAATTTGGAGATCTAAAAATTTTCAATAAAACCGAAATGGAAGAAATGACAAAAAACTACTGCATGACCTTTACAAACTCGATGCATGAATGTCTTTACAATGGAGTCCTCGGCATGAATCGTCCAATTATAGTAAGACTACTTAAGACAAGTTCAAAAACTGACAGAGAGATATTTTTGAACACTATGAGCATACTGAGTCAAAAGAAGCACAAAAATGTTGCGAATATTGTTGGCTTCCACTTTGGGAAATCCAGTTTAGAGTGTGTATATGAGTCTTTCTGTGATCCATCCAAGACAATGCTTGGCTCTATATCGTTATCTAACAGAAACCTTTATGACACTATTTGCTCCATGGAAAAACTTCATCTTCTACAATGCCTATTGATAGCAGTCCAGTGTGCTGAGGGCCTGGTTCATATCCATTCATTAGTCGCTGAAAGTCCTGATTCATGTGGCAACATCCTTTTAGGAAACTTCAGATCTGCCAATATATTTTTGGACGAAAACTTTGTGCCAAAAATCTTCAATACTGTGTTTCCTATTCATTACAATGGACCAGAAAAGTATTATTTAGACCCAAGGGATGTTTCTGGTCAACCTTTTAACAAAAAAACTGATGTATATAGCTTTGGAGTTGTTCTTTTAGAGCTCATCACTTGGAAGACAGTGAAATACATGTACGATGGTCGGGCTCATTTGCTTACCACAGACTTCCTTGATTCTTATAAAAGAGGTCATGATGCAATGGGAATTTTTGGCAAGGTTTGTGATGAACATGGGGGTACTTTGTTCATAAGGCCATTTCCATTGCCATTGACTGCTTACAACTTGATATTCAAATGAGGCCGGAAATGGATCATGTACTTTCCCGTCTCCGGATCATTGTTGCTAGAAGCAAACTTGCTGGTACGCGAGACAAATTCTCTTCTCATATTTGTATGTCAGCCTTAACCTGGTAGATACACACATAAAAGGAAAATAAACCTGTAGTGTCGAATATTAGTACAGTTTGTTTACATTTGGACTTGAGTTCTATTAGGGGTTAGGATAGAGTTTGAGTCAGTCTAACCTAGGGGACTAAAAAAATGAGGCCAACCCCTGTTATAACCGATGGGACAACTAATAGATGTCCAAACTTTGTTAAGAAACATCATGCCTCAGTGTCGTTCTTGTTTGCGTAATTTCTTCTATGGTGTTTACTCACGTTCATAGTAGATCCGTTGGGGTCTTGGATTAACCGTTAACACTTCATTTTCTTCAATGCAGCTCGTAGTAACACATGGGTCTGGCCCTCTGACAATCTATATTTTTCTGCTCAGCATCTTCTTCCTTTTATTACACCAATAAACTTCACCCAATTCATATCAACCATTTCCATGGAGAAATTGAATGAAGTAACCAGGAACTTCAGTAATGATGTTCTTATAGGACAGGGACCATACGCTGAATGTTTCCTAGGAGTTCTTGATGATGGGCAGAGTTTTGCTGTAAAAAGGTTTGATACTTCTGAAGAAATTCAAGTAGAGGTCATACAAGTGTGCCTTGCTTTAACTTTTGCAGTTGCAGTTGTTCTTCACTTATTGCTGTGTACAGCAAAGGATTACCTTCTAAATTGTACTTCTGTTGCAGGTTCTGACCATTTTAAGTTTGTGTTACCATGACAATGTTGTGCAATTTCTTGGATGTTTTCTTGAAGGGGAAACTCGTGTTCTTGCTTATGAGTACGCCCCAGGGGGCTCCTTGCATGATATTCTTCATGGTATAATAGAGGAACACAAGATTTACTTCCATAAGTTCCTAGCATGATCATTTGGTGTTTTCTTGTCAGACATAGGTCAATAGTATGATCTACGTTGAAACTGTTAAACCAGTTGTATCGACTGTATTGTTAGTCTAAGTAATCTACAAACTATCAAACATGGAAAAGCCACCTAATATTTTTCATGCTTGACATGATCTTAGGTAAAAAGGGCGTCAAGGGAGCCCAACCAGGACCACCTCTATCATGGTTGCAGCGTGTGAAGATTGCTGTAAGTGCTGCAAAAGGCCTCGAGTTCCTCCATGAGAAGGTTGATCCTCCCATCATCCACAGAAACATCAAGTCTAGCAACATACTACTCTTTGACAATGATGTTGCAAAAATAGGGGATATTGGTGTCTCAATACATCAAGCCCCTAAAAGGGCTGCTTACCTGGTTGAGACTGTTTGGGGTCCCTGGTACGGCTGGGGATCACAAGCACCTGGCTGCAAAACACAAGCACCTGAGTATGTGATGGAATCCTTCTACACTTTCAGAATTACACTTATGCCTAGGCTGATAAATGATATGCAAGGATTTCTGCTACTTAGGTGTTGCTTCCTTCTTTGAACTTGTTAGGTGCACACTCAAAGGAGGAAAGTACAGCATAAAGAGCGATGTCTACAGCTTTGGGATTATACTGTTGGAGCTTTTAACTGGTCGCAAAGCATTCGATAATACAATGCCACGTGGACAGCAGAGCCTAGTGACATGGGTACATATGCCAGCACTCCTGTTCTAGTTTCTTTATAGGATGCAGCAGCTAATGTGTTTATCCTAAGGTGCAGGCTACACCAAGACTTAGTGAGCACAAGGTGGAACAGTGCATAGATCCAAGGCTTGGAGGAGGATACCCACTGAAGGCTGCCAGCAAGGTAACAGTATTGTTAAGCCTGGATGTTGTGTGCTTGAGTGAGAAAGTTGAGGTCTATGCAGTGCGACTTGTGACGTACCTTTGAACATAACTATCTTTCGACATTGGAAAGGGGAAGACATAATCAATTTTTTATCTTCTTTCTTCAAAGGGAATTTTTCATCATGTTTGTCCAGCATTTAAGCTGAACTTAACCAGAAAATAATATTTAGCATCAGACAGATAAAACTTCTGCTCTCCACGTTGAAAACTCAGAAGGCATGCTCCACAAATAACTCAAGCTTTGCCCCTACAAAGATACAACAGAAACCACAGTTAGCAATGGCTTGTGAATCTTAACACAAAACACTAACATAAAGTAAACAGACTTTCTGTTGACTTAAACATTCATAATTTTAAAAAACAGTATACACAGACACTTTATTTTGACTAAGGGCACGACTTTTTATGGAGCTAGGTGCACACCAAATTAAGCTGGAAGCCATAAGCAAATCGTATTTGCTGAATTTGCTACTCTTTAGCATTACAACTAATGTTGGTATTTTGTCTTAGAAGAGAACGATATATATCCTTGTTCTGAAAGTAGTACTCCAAACAAACAAACTTTTATTTTGTTGTGTGTATGTGTAATTCTTGATTTCGTTTGGCAAACAGATGGCTGCTGTTGCTGCCCTGTGCTTACTGGACGAGCCAGACTACCGGCCTAACATGAGGGTCGTCGTCAGGGCTCTGAGCCCGTTACTGGACAGCAAGTGAAGAAGTAACCATCCATGCATTGGTGAAGCACCTGCAATGTGATTTCACTGCGTGTCATTGCGAGTTAAAGATCACATGTTCAGGGGTTTGGTGAAGGCGATTGGTGTGCAACAGAAAGTTATCATTACTACATTCCCCTAGGCTTGGAACTTCTCTTTCTTTCAATATGTACATATGATTTAGACTTGTACAGTGGATTGTCCTGATCGGATGCATCTTGTTTGGTCAGTTTTGAAACATGCAATGCTACGTGTAGGTTACAACTGTGTGCAAATGCCGAATCATATCCACAGCTCTGTAAATTCTGAATCAGCTCTGTAAATGTCGAATCAGCTCTGTGTATGTTCAAAAGAGAGAGATGGTGGTCGTAAAAAATTCCAGGATAAAGATTGCATTACAAATTCCAGCAGAAGGCCCAAGCACACTCTGTCTCCGGTCCAATACACCAGCTAGCCCAAACAACATATAACGTCTCTTTCCCTGGGCTGAGGCCCAAGATCGCATCACAGAAGGTAGCGATTTCTACGTCGGAACGTCGGACGCCGTCCCTGCATGCGACGTATTGAGAAACGTTCCGTAGGAGTCGATCTCGAAGAACAGATATAGAGACGATAATTTGAAAACAATCTTGCTTTATCTGTTTAATTTACAGGGACCAATCACAGATGACCTTTTTACAGGGTATATGTTGACACAAAATGTGGCGCACTGTGTCACACACAAAGAAGGCCGGAAAGCCTAGCTTCAATCGGTCTTCGAGCGTCCCGAATCCGGAAGCGTCTTACCAATTTGACCGAAAATCGACAAGGGATAAAACGGTAAGATCATAACTGGAACGTCTTTGGGTGAGACCAGACAGTTCCATCTTTACGGCCCCGAAGCCACTTACGACGACACATAGCTATAGAAGCTATCTGTGACAACAGATGCAGTTCATTCGGCTAAAATAACATAACTGATGTAAACAACGAACTTGCCGAATACGGTAAACGAAGACATGTTTGAACAAGATTAAATTATCAAAGCATATCAAACTACATCTCAGGTTTAAAGCATCATCAAGCACTAATAACTAAGGATAAGTAACTTTTAAATATAAATTTATTAAACAACACATGCATAGGCTACTCCAACTAGTCCGCCGCACGTCTAGCCTTCATAAACCCGTCGAGCATAAACCCAAGCAAGCTAATCCACCGCATGATACCACTCGCTATGAATTTACACCACTCCTTACTACTAGATCAATCCACCGCATGATACAATCTAACAATAAAGAGCTAAAAGCACGTAATTACCTAACAGATCTATAAATACTTGCTACATGTATAAGCATAACCGTATCGACAAGATTGCCGAATCGGGGTCCATGAAGAAGGAACAAACGAGTAACATGTAAAAAAGACCTATCAGATTAAACCGATCTCTAGTCCACCGGATGACTAGCTCTAGAGTAACCCAAAGACCTGCATCTGCCGCACGATACCCAGTCCTGTCAAGGCTTATTTACATCTAACGCGAATGAACCCGCAACACGTAACAACCTAGATTGATCTAATTCGGCTATATGAGCTTGACCTACCCGATATTGAATAAACATGAAAGGAACGATCAACAAGCCGAAAGAGTATCAATCTAGATTGGGCAAAAGAGTGTTGCAAACAATTAAACATTAAATAAAGCATACAACATGTGATAACTTAATGAATCTATTAGATCTTGCCAAATCTAAGAGAGCCGATAACTATCTTTACTCATGTCTTAATCCGCCGCACGATACAAGGCACAAGCAAAAACTTCCCATCATTAAGCTTAAATCCGCCGCACGATACTAAGCAAAACGGATGAGACTACTTGCATCATAATCTAAATCCGCCGCACGATACTAGACATGATAGCAAGGTTGCCGGACTTACGGAGGTCGACGGATCGATTGGCCCTCTCGAAGAACTCGACGACACGACTAAAGGACTCGAAGGGTGGCACTAGCCGGTTGTATTGAATTGGTTGTGAACCCCTATTACAATGGTCGAGGGTTTATATTTATACCCCGACGTAACATGAGTTCTAAGCACTTACGAACTATCTAAACAAAATTGGAAAGACAAAAACACGCTAACTCTATCCATAATCGGAGCCCTTGACCATCACGACTCCTTCCCTTTTCGATCGCCTTCCCTTTCCTTTTTCCGCCTTCAATCGAAGCGGTTGCCGACCGCTTGGCCATTTGCCGAACACATGGAAATTAGCCGACCGCATATGCATTTGCCGAATCTCTCTCTCTCGCCGCCCGCGGGTCCACCACATATTCCCGACCAAATTCTCGGTGTTAACACATGCCCTCAATTTCTAGATAAAAGGGTTTTATTTCGAAATTGACTCCCGCCGCCTTTCGCCTAGGTCAAGACCGCCAACGCCCGGCAGCCGCCACTTGAGATCTGCGCTCGCCGCTGTCTTCAATGGCGACGGAGACCTCAACTAGCTCCATCGTGGCAACAGGAACTCAAGAGGAGCTTCTAGAGGTAACCCTACTGTTTTCACCCATTCGGCAATTTTCTTGAATCATTTTCCGATGTGTTCTTGATTCATCCGCTTTACTTTTATAAAGAAAATGAAGAACGAGATTTTGATTTCCAATCTTGCTCATCCCGGGTCATTTTTCCTTGGTCCGATGGGAGACCCTAATCCGAGGGATTTTATTGAAAAGGAAACTTTGAGGATCCCATTCAAATCTAGGATTGCCCCCTCAAATAGATGGCCGAATACTTTCAAAACTTGGCCCCTTCCTTCAATCACGGGATGGCGTGATTGGTACCGTAGGATGCGGTCCAGAACAGCGATTTCGGGAATCACAAGATATTCAACACCGCTTGGAGCTCTCCTTAGCCGATATGCCGAGAAATGACTCCCTCCCCGATAGCCGCTTCCCACTTCGGTCCGATGCTATCAACGCTTTCATCTTTGGTCACGGTCCAATGTCGATCACTCGTCGACATCTTCATGATGACCGGTTTAAATATCACCAAGCCAACATACCCATTCAAATTTAAAGGCACCAAGTACGAGGTCATCAAATCGGAGGAGGTTGGGCCAAGTATATTCGGACTTATGCTTCAACCGGCACCGTGTCTCGATAAAGAGTATAGGGCTTTCATGAACATGTGGTTGTGCGTATTCATCTTCTCGTGGCAAATCCAATGAACCCACTTTGAATCATATAGTGATGGTCAAGAATTAGTCATGAGGTAAATTGATCCCTTTGGGCAAGTATCTCTTAGGAGCAGTCTACCACATGATGCATCGATCACTATTCAAATGCGTGGTCGTGGTGAAATCTCCTGTGTCAATGGTCCATGGTGGCTTGTTCGGATGTGGTTGCAATTATATATGCACCCGAGATAGTCTCGCTTGATCTCCACAACCTGAATTTTCCCTCAATCAACTATGCTTGAAGGTGAAGATCCCATATAAATCTTGTCGACATATGGAGAAGCCGCATCTTCCATTGTCATTGATCTAGACCTTGGCCACCTTTTTAAGATCTTCTACAAGGGATTCAACCACGTAATCTGGTTTCCCTACGAGAGAATGAGAATTTAACTCTCCCCGTAGATTTAGCTATGAGCTCAGGCTGCATAGACGATGATTCCAGGGACATTTTTAATTCTTTCATCGGGCCCTGTGCTCTACCAGCAGAATTTCATCATGGTCGGTTGATAAATTCAACTTATGAATTTTACAACCCAAACATGGTTGCCGAGCAGCTTGGACTTGGTCAACTCGCCCCAAGGCCATATTTTTCAAACATCATCGTACCCGTGGAGTCATTGCTGAATATAACTCGAGGCCAACAAAGTCTTCAATCTTGGATGTAAGCTTCCGGTATACGAACCTAATCCTTTGGTGATAATTGAAGCCGCTCATCCTTCATTCACTCTCGGTGGCAAGAATGGCATTCTCACATTTTCGTGAGCACAAGTCCATCCTTTATGCCAAGTTTTAATGCCCTCATTCTCTTCGATGATGAGGTACACGCTTATGGCCACCTTTTACTTCATGTCTCTCGCTCTGTTTCTAAACATCTTTTTGAACAGGGATAATGCTCCTCCAAGTCCTCCGAGGTTCAATACGGCAACTTGGCCCTAATGCTCTTCTGGGGCATGATGCTCCAAGTTTAACAAAGTGTTCAACAAAACACCTGGCGATGACACGGTGCTCTAAGGACCTTAAAAGAAAAACTCCTTCTTCCCCTATCAAGGACACTCGCAATTCCCAAGAAAACAAGATCAAAGAAAGCTAAGCCACTCCTCGGTATGAATGCTTTTGACCCCTTATTTCCATATGCAAATGTATTTGCACTTATCATTTTCTTTCAACAGTACAGCCAACCCTCAAAGTCCCGACAGGGTAGTGATCTTGGAAAACTCTCCTAGAACCTCTATCGGTCAAGCAAACGCCAACGAGCCTACCAAAGTGGTATGCATCGAGGCGAGATGACCAAGCGGGTGAACAAGGAGAAGCGAGCGAAGAAATTCCTTCTCATCGGGTTGATGAACAAATAGAAACGGAAACGACATTCCTCTTCATCAATCGGGAGAAGCAACAGAAAAAATTCTTCTTCAAGATGTACCGGATTCAACACCTTCGGCTATTCAAGATATATCAACGAGTCATGACACCGCTATCCATGAAACAAGAATCGTGTCGGTTACTCAAAGTCTTGATGCTACTCGGGAGGCTATTGATCGGGCTTTCGCCGAAGAGGTATTATCTTAATCTTTCTCGCCATTCCTTATTTGAATTGAATCATTCGGCTAATAAATTTTCTTCTCATCATCGTGTACGCTCTTCAACAGCCAGCTTTTCTCTCATTGCCGAAGAATTTGCCGATGACGATGAAGTTTCCTCCAATCGGCAATTATCGTCGAGAGTCGGGTTAAACGAAGGCCATAATTTTATTCTTGGAGAGGGATATTATTGACTCCGACTCGGGAATCGACAAAATAAGGGAAATAGCGAGCCACTTGGCCAAGAGCTCCCTTCGATCTCAAGGATGCCATAAACGCCTTGTCTCATCTTGATGACCATTTTGCCGTTGTCAAGAGAGCACATAAGAATACATCGACAAGGCTATCTTGGAGACCGACAAGGCAACCGAGAACGAAAGTTAAGGAGCTCTACTCGAATTTAAGTCGGCCAAACAAGCCTTGGGATACCTTGGAGCCGGAGTTGCGAGTATGAGAGATGAGAGGATCGATCGGCGGCCCAAATTGGCTCAATTGGACGCCAACATTCAATCTCATGAAGCCAAACTTGCTACTCGCCACCTCTTGACTCGGCTAAGACCAAGATAAGCTCCTTGTCAAAGAGACCAAGCAAATCAAGAAGCGACTAAACAGATCCAAAATTCGAAGTTGAAGACAAGAGAGCCCTTGACGAGGTCAACGAAATCAAGACCGACGCCCGAATGTCATTAACTCTTATTTGAGTGTATAAACCTCTCGGCTTGTATGATGACATATGTAAATATTATGCTCGAATGTACCATACTTCTTCAACATTTTATCCCTTTTGATTTAATATTTTGTTTTTCTCTTTCTTCTCTCGCTTCGTTATCATTCGGTCCGTCCTCGTCACGATCGTACTCATTGATGTGTGTATTAGCCGAACGTAACCGCTGCTGCCCCAAGTGTTTGCTTTAGCCGAATAGCCCTCATTAGCTATTTAGCCGACCGAGCGTATGGCAACCGAGTCGCCCGCAGTGATGGGCTCGGCCCAACTCAACATCGGCCCATAGGTGTGGAAACCCTATCTTGTCGCTTGGCTTTCCCCGCAGCTCGCCACGGCTCCCACGTTCATAAATAGGACCAGTCGGCTCCCACCATCATCACATCCAAGCACAAACAAGGTTGCTATCATCTCTTCCACTTTCTCTCCGCCTTCAAGCCCCAAAAAACCCCATCACCATCAATGGCGAGCGGCGGAGATCGCGGCAAGCGCCTGGCCGAGAACGAGGCGGAGGGAAGCAGCAACCGGCGCCGACGGTAAGAAATCTTCACCTCTTCGAGTCGAGTTGCCACAGATCTTGTTTCTTTTCACCCGATCTGGGCCTTGCCCCCTTGCGGTTATTCACTTCCTTGATTTTTTGTTTCGGGGTACCGGGGTTGCCCGCGATTATGCCGCCAACTTCCGGAGGCGGTCGCCCGGCCGGCACTCACACTCCTCCTCCTCGCGCTTGTTCCCGCTCCCTTGCGGCGGATGCGGCGGAGGGAAGTAACCGTGGTGGCCGCCGTCTCAGCAGAATAACCTCTCCACATCCGTTTCTTTTGTATATATAGCCGATCTTGATCGCACCTTGCTTGTAGGACGGCGAGGATCAAGCACCGCGAATGGCGTTTTTCGCGCCGGCCGCAGCGTTCGACGCACCTGCCCCCGCCGGCTCCGGCTCCAGCCCCGGCTCCTCGCTCTCCGCTCCGGCGCCGGCTTCTGCCTCGGCTTCGGGGTCCTCTTCCTCGTACCGTCCTATATGGGACAGGAACGACGAGGAGATCCCGGCGTATACCCGCTACGACGCCGCCGCATACCGCCGCGAGAGGGACGAGGCGATGGAGCTTCTTGGTGAAGAAACCAAGAAGTTTGGGATCGCCAGTGAGTTGGAGGACAACCGCCGGCAGAACGAGCGAGGCCATCACCGCATTTGCTCTTCAACAATTGCCTTCGATTCCCGTTCTTCCCGATTCAATCTCGCTCACCGGTCTATCTTATGTTTCTTTGCGAGACCTCACCGCGGAGCTGGACCGCCTGAAGGTGGCGACGACGAGGGTAGCCGATCAGGTGAACGCCAGGGGACCGACCGTGGCAGATCGTCTGGAGGCGGTGCCTGATCAGATTGATCGGGCAGCCCTTCATGGTGTGTGCCTCGGCACTTCCCTCGGCCTGGCGGGGATGTCGTCCTGGACCGGGGACGACTACGCTCCGATGCCGACCGGCTTCCGGGGCGGGCTTCCCCACGAGGTCGACGGCATCGAGGGCCTCCTGGTGGCGTACGACGACCATGCCAACGCCATGGCCAACGCCACCAACCCGGAGTCCGTCCTCAACAAACTCTTCACCGAGGAAGAGGGGTAGCTTGTACTAGGACTGGCGCGGGTTGTAAATAAAAATTTTAATGAAGAATGTTGGTCTTCTTTTTGTTCTTGCTTGTCTGTGATGGTGTTCATCTGTCGCATTTGCTTTTTGCAAATCTTTCCTTAGCTAGAACTTGACTGCAACACTCTTCCCGAACGAAATCTCCCAAATCGCATGACATCACCTTAGCCGATTAGATCTCGGTCCTGTTCCACGACTTGACGGTTTGTAGCGTAGTACTTCAATTCACTTTATCTTCTCCCGATAAACCTATCACCGAGAGATAAAACTGTTCACTTATACTTTAAAAATTGGCTAAAGGCGATACAACCGTATCGGCTATTTCGATCGCTCAAGACGATACACACGATATCGGCTATTTTTTTGCACTAGAGGCGATACAATAATATCGGCTATTTTTTCTCCAACTTCTTCCTTTTGTTCAAGGCGATTTTTATTCAATCGGCTACACCTCGTCTACGTCATAGTCACAACTAAGATCCAACTTCAATACTTGGATAAAACTTCTTAAGGTATCTCGTCGTTGATGGCTCTAGTAAGTTCTTCTCCAAACAGCGTTTTCAATATATACGCATTACCAGTGCACAACCGACAACCCGAAAAGGTCCTTCCCAATTTGGTGACCATTTGCCAAATGTCTTGTCTTTTGTGCCAATTGGCAATATCGTTTTCCAAACTAATTCTCCTTCTGCAAATTGCTTAACTTTAACTTTCTTGTTGTAGTATTTGGCAATGCGCATTTTATTTTTCTCAATGTTTTCCAAAGCTTTAAGACGAATCAAATGCAAATCTTCCAATTCATCCATCATCAAATCCTTATAATCTTTATCCGTCAAATCTTTTTGCAATTCAACTCTCCTTGATCCCGATTGCAACTCCCAAGGCATCACAAAGATTATGTTCATAAACCAACTCATATGGAGATGCTTGTGTGGATCCATGGCAAGCCATTCGGTAAGCCCACAATGCTTCATTAAGGACCAAGTGCCATCTCCTTGGCTTCTCATCGATCTTCTTCTCGGATAATCTTGATCATGATCTTATTTGACGCCTCTCGCTTGGCCATTGGCTTGTGCATAATAAGGAGAAGAATTATATAACCTTATCCCCATACTTTCGGCAAAGTCACAAAACTCGAAGAAGTGAACCGAGTCCCCGATCGCTTGTAATGGTCTCGTGGGATCCCAAACCTATGAATTATATGTTCTTTGACAAAACGATCATATTTTCGATGTGACTTTTTTCAAAGGGATAGCTTCAACCCACTTTGTGAAATAATCGTAGCTAATAATACAAACTTGTGTCCTTTGCTAGATGGAGAATTGATCTGTCCAATTAAATCTATACCCCATCCTCTAAACGGCCATGGTTTGATTATTGGGTTCGTAGCAGATGCAGTGCTCTTTGAACATTACCAAATATCCGACAATCTCGACACCCTTTGTAATATTCAAAGCAATCCTCCAACATAGTAGGCCAAAAGTACCCCGTCCTTCGATTATCCACTTCATTCGGTAGGCAGACCGATGTGCACCACAAGCTCCTTCATGAACTTCAAACATAATCTTCTTAGCCTCTTCTTGACTCAAGCACTTGAGCAACACTCCATCTATAGACTTGTGGTACAACCGATCATCAAGAAGTACGAATTTAAGGGCCTTATACCCGAGCCTTCGGGAAACTTTTTGAGATGGGTCTTTCGGATAACCGATAATGTCACTTCTCCAGTCATCATTTATCCGATCAAAATTGAAAGCACCTTCTTCGCCGCATAGACTTCATGATTTTTCCGATATCCGAAGCGGCTTGAGCTAATCTATTTGCTCCTCCATTGTGCTCTCTCGGGTATATGATGCAAAGTCACTACCGAAAAGCTCTTCAAAAGTTCCCGGCATTGCTCATGATATTCTTGCAATATATCGTTCTTGCATTCATATTGCCCCGCGGTTGATTGATCACCAACTCGAGTCACCAAATATTTCGATAGCAACGGCTTTCACTTCTATTAACAACGAAGCCCTCTAAGCAAAGCCTCATACTCGCTTGATTGTTAGTGACAGGATATTCAATTGAAAAAGCAAACTCAAATGTCTTTCCTCGTGGGGATATCAAAAGAATACCAAGACCACCACCTTTGTCACATGATGATCCATCAAAAAATAATGCCCATGGGGCAATGTTCACCATATCAACGAGATAAATCACGATGTTGAGTAATAAAATCGGCAATTACTGTCCTTTCACTTTTGCCGACTCATACTTTAAATTAAACTCGACAAGCAGTGCTAGTACCCATTTGCCGATTCTTCCATTTAAAATCGGCATTGACAACATGTGTTTAATTACATCAAAACTAGATATCACCACACATTCGCATTTAACAAATAGTGCCAAAATTTGGTGCATGAGTAATAAACACACAAACGAGTTTTTCTATAGCCGAATACCTTGTTTCGGGATCTAGCGGTTTTCGGCTAAGGTAAGCTATTACCCTCTCTTTTCCATCAAACTCTTGCATAAGGGCCGATCCTATTGTTAAGCTATCGGCCGCTACATACAGCTTGAAAGGCTTCTCAAGTTGTGGAGGTACCAACACTGGTGGTGCCTTCATATATTGCTTGATCTCATCAAAAGCCTTTTGGCTTTGTATGTCACCCCATAAATTTCGATCCTTCTTGAGCTTCAACAATGGAGAGAAAGGCAATACTCTTTCGATAAATTGGATATGAATCTTCTCACGAAATTGATCTTGCCCAAAGAATGATTGCAACTCGTAAGGTTAGTTGGGGGCACAACTTTGTCTATTGCTTCCATGCTCTTTTTCCAACTTCTATCCCTCCTTTGTGGATCAAGAACCCCAAGAATTCACCCACCGAGACTCCAAAAGCACACTTATTTGGATTCATCTTTAAACCATGTTTCCTTGTGCACTCCAAAGTCTTCCTTAAATCGGCTAAATGTCCTTTATGGTCTCTGGATTTGACTACCACATCATCAATGTAAATTTCCACAATTTTGCCGATCAACTCATGAAAGATATAATTCATGGCTCTCGATAAGTTGCACCAAAGCATTCTTTAATCCAAATGTCATTACTATCCATTCAAATAACCCAATGTGGCCGGGACATCCGAATGCGCCTTTGCAATATCTTCAACTCGCCATGAAAATCGATTGTAGCCGCATTTCCATCCATAAAGCGATGACTTCATACCCCGCTGTCGCATCCACTAATAAATCGGCCACCGGCATTGGGTAACCATCCATGGGAGTAGCTTTGTTGAGATCTCGAAATCTATGCATACTCTCATCTTCTCATTCTTTTTGTAGACAGTACTATGTTTGAAATCCACTCTGCATACCCGCATGGCCGAATAAAATTTGCTTCAATCGGTCTTTCAACTTCTTTCTTTACATCGGCCAATACCTCCTCTTTATAGATTTTTCGTGGAGGTTGTTTGAAAGGACGAAATCCAGGTTTTATAGGCAACTTATGTTCAACAATTGATCGATCCAATCCAGGCATTTCGTGTAATCCCAAGCAAAACAATCTTTGAACTCCTTCAAGAACTCTATTAATTTCAATTTATATTCTCGGGTCTAAATTTGCAACGATATACATCGGCCTTGACTTTGTATTATCACCAACATTGATCTCTTCTAACTTGTCGGCCGACATGAAACCACGACCAAGACTTGCCTTTGTTGCCATCGATTGGATTGCCCATTAAAAGTTACCGTCGGAGCCGATTTGCTTGGATCGGCCGTTGATCTCTATCGAACACATTGACAGGACCTTCTTTCCATTTCTTACCCGAAAGGCAATCTTGTCCATCGTACTCCCAATAAGCGAGGCTCGGAAGTTGCAACACTCACCGAATCATCGGCTTGAACAATCTCTACATCATCTCCTATCCACTTTGAATAAGAATTTGATGCATAGTTGAGGGTACACAAAGAATTAGCATGGATCGAGTCCCTTCCAAGAAGCATGCTATATGCCCCCTTGCCATCAATGACAAAGAAAGTAGTGATCAAAGTCTTGGATCCAATCATCAGGTTCCACATGTACTTGCTCCACGAGTATCGAAGCATTGCCGGAAAATCTCTAAGGATCATGTCGATCTGCAACAAATCCTCACTTGTCATACCAAGCTTTACGAAAGTAGCATAGGGCATAATATTGATAGCAGCCCCTCCATCAACAAGCATCTTGGTTAAAGGCTTGCCATTGACATATCCCTTCGGGTATAATGGTTTCGGATGACGGTTTTTAATCGGCTTGTCAAAGACTCGCTTGCCGAGTCAACACAAGTTGAGACATCGTCTCGGCATTCGGTTTCATCAAAGTCTCGAGTACACTTCATCTTGAACTTCTTGATCTTCGGGGCTCTAAACTCCAATGGGATAAAGAACACCATGTTAGTATCGGCCGAAGGACCCCGTCCACCATCCTTTTTCTTAGGACGCCACACCGGTTTCTTTTCGGCTAATTCTGCTTCGGCTCTTGATTCCTCAAACGCTCGAACTCTTCTCTTCGGCTTTTCCTCAAACCGGAGGGCACCATTGACCTCTTTGCCACCTGTATGAGCTCTCTTCCGCGTTATGGGCACTGCTGTGAGCCCAAGCTTGGTCTCGCAAATCTTTTCCTCCGATGTCCATCAAAAACTTGTTTATTTTTAGGCGCCGATCGTTCTCCGGAACTTTCATCCCAAGTCTATCATGAACGGGGCGGTTGACTCGAGATTGCCCGTACTCGAATATTGATCACCGCATTCGGGGCAATTGTTCCCGGTGCAACTTCAAGCCTTCATTCCAACAAGTGTCGAAGAAGGAGCAGGTTCAATGCGATTGCTCTTGTTCTCTCCCCGTACTCTTCTTGTTCTCTTTGGCGCACCTCGCCTCATATCTTCGACGCTCTACCATGAATCTGCGTTCCTCTTCAATGTACCGCTTGCTCCTCATCATACTCCATCTCCTTTTCCCTCTCGCCACTTATTCAACAAGTGTTCTCCTTGTAATTCCGCGCTTTGGCTCGCCGTGTATTCGGCAATTTCCTTAGCTGCATCTGAAGTCGACCCTTCTCTCGTTCGGCTATTTCGAACCGTACTTGTTGCACTTCCTCTTTGGTAACTTGCCGATTAGGGTCAACAACACCACTCTCCTTGGCTCTTTCGAGGTCGAACCTTCATCTTTCCCTTTTCCTTGGACTCACCGGCATCAACCATGCCTATAGAGAAAGAGACCATGTTCGAGGAATGGGTTTTTGTCTACTTTCATCTTGCCATCAAATCTCAAGTGTCCATCTTGAATAGCTTTACGAATCTTTACTCGAACACTCGGCAATCATTGATATGATGAGAACTTGTATCATGAAACCCACAAGTACTTCTTATCCTTTACCCCTTCGGGGCGCAAAGATAGGATGTCCTTCGCGCGTTTGACGCGTCCCTCCCGAATCGATACAAAAAGAGCTTATCTCGCTTTACCGACATCAAAATCATAAGATCCTTTTTCTTTGCTTCACCCATCGATGACTGACCAAAGTAGGCTCTTTTGTCCAGTTCAACTCTGCAGTGACTACTTCATCTTCATCTTCATATTCGGATGCTTCTTCTAGAAATCCGATACATGTCAACGGTTACCGTTCTTCCGAAAACGAGCATCTCTCCCGAACCCTTGGGCTTGATTGCTCATTCTTTGTCAATTTTTGTGCAAGCCGTCCAAGGTCTTCAAACTCCATGCCGAATAGCTTGTCTCGATATGTGGCGGCATGCCCGCAATGACCAATTGTGCGAGTTGATCATCGGGAATTGTCGAGAGAATAGCACATATTCTTCGCTTCTCGAATCTACGAAGATACTCCATTGGTGTCTCGGTAGTCTTCATCCTCATAGCCCAAAGATCAACCATCTTCTTTTCATTGGTTCTTTGTATAAAAGTATGAATGGAACTTTTGCTCCAATTCTGCCCATGTACCAATGGAATTAGCCGGCTGCGATGCAAACCATGTGAAAGCCGGCCCCGTCGAGACATAGGAAAATATCGATCCTCCAAACTTCATCGCGCAGCTTCTCCAAGTTGCATCGGATATCTCGCGATATGCTCAATGGTATCAGGTGTCATCCCGACCGAGAGAACTTGGTCGATCCGTTGGTGGCTTAACTCTTGGTGGAAGAGCTACTCTATTGTACCATTCTCGGGAAAGGAGATTTGTATGCATATGTCGATGCTTTGGTTTAAGGCCGAATTGATTACGCATCATATCGGCCATTCTCGCTTAGGAGGACATCATTTGCATCTTGTGCTCCCCGTCTCCTAGAAGGCACTCCCGATGCACTCCTTGTACCTCGGATTCGGCAAAGCACTCGAGCACTATAATCGTGAATTCATTGTACCCATCTCCATAGACACTCTTCTCGCAATCTATTTGCCACCGGGGAGATCTTGTAGCGGATGCGGGTATATCTCGTTGTTGCACCAAAAGCTACTTGACCATGAGTTTGCTGCTCGGTCACGGGAGGCTTCTCTTTTTCATCGTGAATAGCTCCATCTTTGCTTGTACCGATCATCTCTTCTCCTCCAAGCTTGGCTTCCCCCGAAGATTGCCGAGTGTTGAAGTACACTGGTCCAAGACAAGCTCTCCAAATTTTTCTTCAAAGCGTTTGTCAACCGCTGGACCAAAAGTATCAGCCATGATTTTGCGGAAGGTGCCCGGAAAAGCGTGTTGTGATTTAACATAGTGTCTCCCACGGCTTTGTAAATGGCTCCAACTACCCTCTCGCATCTCCTCCTCGTCGGTAATATCGGGCCGACCAGGCGAGAAGAACTCGTGGCAGTGATTGCTTGACGATCACTCTGCCACTCTTGTTCTTGGAAAAAGACATCAGACATTTCTGCTGATACTGTTCCATTGCTTGCTCTACCATCTGGCGTTGCTCTGGCTGCAGCTCGTCCATGGTCACGTTTAGAACGTGACTGTTGTCAATTTCCGATCCCATCCTAGACTGAGAAGTGGTCCCACTGGGCGTGCCAAAAAGTGTGTTGACACAAAATGTGGCGCACTGTGTCTCACACACAGCAAGCCGGAAAGCCTAGCTTCAATCGGGTGCCCGAGCGTCTGAATCCGGAAGCGTGCCAGTCGATTTGACCTGAAAATCGACAAGGGATAAAACGGTAAGATCATAAGCCGGAACGTCTTTGGGTGAGACCGACAGTTCCATCTTTACGGCCCCGAAGCCACTTACGACGACACATAGCTATAGAAGCTATCTCGCTACCGTATTGCGCTTCATTCGGCTAAAATAACATAACCGATGTAAACGAACGAACTTGCCGAATACGGTAAACGAAGACATGTTTGAACAAGATTAAATTATCAAAGCATATCAAACTACATCTCGGGTTTAAAGCATCATCAAGCACTAATAACTAAGGATAAGTAACTTATAAATATAAATTTATTAAACAACACATGCATAGGCTACTCCAACTAGTCTCGCCGCACGTCTAGCCTTCATAAACCCGTCGAGCATAAACCCAAGCAAGCTAATCCACCGCATGATACCACTCGCTATGAATTTACACCACTCCTTACTACTAGATCAATCCACCGCATGATACAATCTAACAATAAAGAGCTAAAAGCACGTAATTACCTAACAGATCTATAAATACTTGCTACATGTATAAGCATAACCGTATCGGCAAGATTGCCGAATCGGGGTCCATGAAGAGGGAACAAACGAGTAACATGTAAAAAAGACCTATCGATTAAACCGATCTCTAGTCCACCGGATGACTAGCTCTAGAGTAACCCAAAGACCCGCATCGCCGCACGATACCCAGTCCTGTCAAGGCTTATTTACATCTAACGCGAATGAACCCGCAACACGTAACAACCTAGATTGATCTAATTCGGCTATATGAGCTTGACCTACCCGATATTGAATAAACATGAAAGGAACGATCAACAAGCCGAAAGAGTATCAATCTAGATTGGGCAAAAGAGTGTTGCAAACAATTAAACATTAAATAAAGCATACAACACGTGATAACTTAATGAATCTATTATATCTTGCCAAATCTAAGAGAGCCGATAACTATCTTTACTCATGTCTTAATCCGCCGCACGATACAAGGCACAAGCAAAAACTTCCCATCATTAAGGTTAAATCCGCCGCACGATACTAAGCAAAACGGATGAGACTACTTGCATCATAATCTAAATCCGCCGCGCGATACTAGACATGATAGCAAGGTTGCTTCTGACTTACGGAGGTCGACGGATCGATTGGCCCTCTCGAAGAACTCGACGACACGACTAAAGGACTCGAAGGGTGGCACGTAGCGGTTGTATTGAATTGGTTGTGAACCCTTATTACAATGGTCGAGGGTTTATATTTATACCCCGGACGAACATGAGTCCTAAGCACTTACGAACTATCTAAACAAAATTGGAAAGACAAAAACACGCTAACTCTATCCATAATCGGAGCCCTTGACCATCACGACTCCTTCCCTTTTCGATCAGCTTCCCTTTCCTTTTTCCGCCTTCAAACGAAGCGGTTGCCGACCGCTTGGCCATTTGCCGAACACATGGAAATTAGCCGACCGCATATGCATTTGCCGAATCTCTCTCTCTGCCGCCCGCGGGTCCACCTGTCATATTCCTGACCAAATTCTGGTGTTAACAGTATATGGTGAAGTACTGGATTTTAAGAGCTGCCTGTAATGTTCAGTTCAGGGAGCATTTTTCGACAACGTCAGTTTTGTTTTGCCACTTTGCAGGCTGCAGCAGTCCAAGTCCAAGCATGACTCTTGTAAAAAAAAAAAAAAAAAAAAGTCCAAGCATGACCATGGCAAAATACTGTCAATCTGAGGAAGTGAATGATGCTGTTTCATTCATATCATGTAAATGATCCATTTTGCACTGCCAAATGAATGGGACCTCATTGGCCATTAGCCGTTTGGCCCATCAATTAATATCCCTAGAGCAGGAGCACATGTTCATTTTCAGAGAGCAAGCATTGCATTGCATGTACAGAGAGCGTCACATTTCATTACGGAGCATTGTCATACGTACTGCCCACCAGAGAGCAGTACATTGCATGTTACTACAATACACAGCTGTTGTCACCCTCACTCGTCAAGAAGACCGACCGTGTGCGTGGGTGGAGCGGGCCAGAATCCATGTCGGACTTCTTCGCCTCTTCCTCCGCTGACTCGATGACTTGCCGTTCTACTAACACACCATCCGCCCAAGACTCTTGTGCGCGCGCGTACGCGGAAGAAAGCTCAATCGACTCCCATCAGCGACAGGTAGCTCATCCTATCCTCTGCTTCGTTCATGGATTAGTAGCAGTATCCATCATGTGTTCAGTCGTCTCTCTCTACTCTTGTTTTTTTTTTTTTTTTTTTGAGCTCTTGATGTCTACTCTCTGTCCCAATTTGAGGGGGCTTAGCTGCCGAATAGAATTGAACCATTCGTTCAGTTTCCCTTTTTCAGTTTCTTGTGCTCAAACGAAAAATTGATGTCCTCCTGAGCCAGCATCCTTTTATTTTAAATCATTGATACAAATCCTTTTATTTTAAATCATTGATACAAATCCTTTTATTTTAGGTGGGACCAAAATTTCTTCTCTCTCGGTGCCCTCCGTCCTCTGGTTCGGCTTCCGGTTCCGGCGCGGGCGCGCGGCAGAGCCCGCTCGGCCCAGGCGCAGCTCGCTCGCAGGCGACGCGCCTCGCCCACTCGGGCCCCGGCGCCTCAACGCTCAGGCCCCAGCTGCCTCGACGCGGCGGCTGGCGCGGCTCTCCCGCTCGGGCCCCTGGCTCGACGGTGTGGGCTTGAGACGTTAGCGAGAGATGAAGGAAGTCTCGAGTGAGAGAGGGGTGATTTGGAGGGATTGAGGAAAAAAGTGAAAAGAAGATTGGAAAGGTAGCATTTTCCCCCCTCAATCCTCGATATACGGAAAGGGGAATGATTTTAGTCAATCCGGTGGAGTTGCCGAAGAATGCGACTCCCAGGAGGTCGGCGGGGAGCCACGATAATGGCTGGGCGTGGGGGTGATGCCGCCGGCTACCACGAGCGGCGGCGGCGGCTGCCTGATTCCTCGGCAGTCAACGGTCAGCACAGGCGATTCCTCAGCAGAGCAGGCTGTGTGTGCCGGCCGCGGGTTGTGTTTCCACCTCAAGTATGGATGCAAGTTGATTTCTTTGAAATTTGCTATATTTATTCTTCAAAAAAATTGCTACCTTTTTACCGTTTTACATCTGGAAGATGATCTGAAGCATTATTCTTAGTTTCTCTGAGATTTTCCCCACACGCACTTGAAGGCTTTGAAGTTGCCCTATGAAATTGTTGACACTTGCCTGAAACTCTAAAAACTCTGTCAGATGTATGAAAAATTGCCCAAACATGCTTGAAATTTATCAGCAGTCTTGAACCCATGGATTAATTAGTCTCCGTTGAATTGCACTTACAAACTAGTACTTTCTGTTCTAAACCTTTTATATCGAAGTTTGAGTTAGTTTGATTTAGAACTAGCTATCTATTAGCTATTTAGCTCCCATAATTAAGAAGGTGTAGCATCTTCCTGCGTAATGATTTTTTTTTTCTTCAGAAAACATGCTGTTTACGCTAGCTCTGTTACACTAGTGCCTGAATTTACATTATATTAGGTATGATTTAATTCATGGTCACGGGGAGTTGTGATTCAAATATTGTATTATACGTTACACTTCAAACTTACATTCTAGGAAGTTAGGATTCATCATCATCATCAAGGCCCCTTTTTCTTGGTTGGTTTGACTTAGGTTTCTTTCCAGATAGTCCGTGTGGCCGCTATTCCACACCAGACGAGTTTTTTTTTTATATCTAAAACTACAAGTAATAATAGTAACATTACTTGAATACCAAAGAATAGTAACACTACTTGACCTTGTTCTGCAGGCAAGCAACCACCCTAGAATTCCTCTCACTTTACTGGCTTGCGCATGGATTACCAATGGGACAATCTCAGAGATTTCCTTCAAAACAATGGGCGTCAGGTGCTTCAAAGAGTGGAAAACAACTATAGCTTGAGATATTTCAATGAAAAACAGATACGAAAAATTACCGATGGATACAAGACTATTCTGGGAAAAGGGGCATTCGGTTGGGTCTACAAAGGTACACTAGATGATAGATCCTCAGTTGCCGTAAAGAGATATATACATGGGACACAAAAAGAGGCGTTTGCTAAGGAGGTGATAGTGCACTCTCAAATAAACCACAAGAATGTTGTGAGACTCTTGGGCTGCTGCACGGAGGAAAATGCTCTAATGATTGTTATGGAGTTTATCTCCAATGGGAACCTCAGCAGCATACTTCATGACACCAGTGCTAACAGTCGGGTTCTCTTCCCTTTGTACAAAAGAATAGAAATTGCCATTGAGGTTGCTGAAGTATTATGGTGCATGCATTCAATGTATAGTCCTGTTCTCCATGGTGACATCAAACCTGCTAACATACTTCTAAACGAAAATCTTACACCAAAGATATCAGATTTTGGAATTGCAAGACTCCTTTGTGCTAATGATCCCCAGCAAACATCCACTGTCATTGGTTCCATAGGTTACCTTGATCCAGCATATTGTGAGAGTGGAATTCTAACCCCAAAGAGCGATGTTTACAGCTTTGGAGTGGTTTTGCTGGAAGTTATCACAAGGAAAAAAGCAGTCGATGGGAACATTACCCTTGCTCAAAGTTTTATTGAGTCTCTCAGAAACGGGGAGGATGTGCAGGACATGTTTGATGAGGAAATCAGTGTTACAGAAAACATGAAGTTTCTTGGAGACATTGGACAGTTAGCAGCTAAATGCTTGCGGAGGGACGTCAAAACTCGTCCTGAAATGGTTGAAGTAGCTACTGGTCTGAGGATGATCAGGAAAGCTATGCAGAGAGATCAAGAAAATCTGAGTCATCACCTAACAGTGTGGACATCGGGACAACAATTTGGCAATTTAAAAATTTTCAATGAAATTGAAATGAGAAAGATGACCAAAAACTACCGCATGACCTTGCGGAAAGAGTCATGTGAATGTCTCTACAATGGAGTCCTTGACGAGGATCGTCCAGTTATAGTAAGACAACTTAAAACATGTTCCAATACTGACAGAGAAATGTTCCTAAACACTATGAGCATATTGAGCCAAAAGAATCACAAAAACATTGCAAATGTTGTTGGCTTTCACCTAGGAAAATCCATTTTAGAGTGTGTATACGAGTCTTTCTATGATTTATCGAAGTCAAAATTTGGCTCTTTATCGGTACCTAACAGAAACCTCTATGACACTATCTGCTCCACTGAAAAAATTCCCCTTCATCAACGTTTGTCAATAGCAGTTCAGTGTGCAGAGGGCCTGGTTCATATCCATTCATTAGTAGCTGAAAGTCCTGATTTGTGTGGTTCGAGCCTCTTGGGAAATTTCAGGTCTGTCAATATATTTCTAGACAAGAATTATGTGCCAAAAATCTTCAATTGGAACTTGTCAACGTTTCTTGGACTTTCAAATGTGCAGAATACTATTCATGACAATGGACGAGAGTATTATTTAGACCCAAGGGATGTTTCTAGTGAGCTTTTTAACTTGAAATCTGATGTTTATAGCTTCGGAGTTGTTCTTTTAGAGCTCATCACTTGGAGGACAGTGCAATACATGTATGATGGAAGGGTTCTTGTGCTTACGACAGACTTCCTTCATTCCTATAGAACTGACCATGGTGCAATAGAAATTTTGGGCAAGGTTTACGATGAACAAGGCAAGTCCTTCATTCACGAGGCCATTGCCATTGCTATTGATTGCTTACAACCTCGTATCGAGAAGAGGCCAAAAATGAATGTTGTACTTTCCCGGCTCCGAATTATCACTTCAGCTCAAAGTATCAGAAGCAAACTCACTGGTACACGCAATGAAATCTCTTCTCATCTTGGTCTGTTAGTTTTAACCTTTTAGATACACGCATAAAAACAAACAGAACCTGCAGTACTTAAGGTTTAGGTGTACCTTTCAGCACGATAAAAATGCATCCTTACCATATACACGGTTCATTAAATTTTGGTTTGAAGTGGTGTACCATGTATATAAAAAAATAATATTTGTTTTACTGTAGTGCTTCTAAGAAAATAAGAGTTTCTGGTGATCAATCACCTTAGCCTATTGTATTTAACTATTTACATCTTCGTTTCTTCAATGCAGCTGGTGATAAGAATAAATCTAGGCAACACATGGTTGCTGCCACTGTTAGCGATACTGCTAAACTTCATCTAACTCTTGCTCTCACATCGACCATTTCCCTAGAGGAACTGAATGAAGTAACCAGGAACTTCAGTAATGATCTTGTTATAGGGGAGGGATCATATGCCCAAACTTTCTTGGCAGTTCTTAAAGATGGAAAGAGTTCTGCCATAAAAAAGCTTGATCCTGTTGAAGAAATTCAAGTACAGGTCATGCATCTGCGCCTTGCTTTTCCACCTTTTTCAGTAATTATTGTTTTTAGTATGTACAACAAAGGATTAGTTTCTAACAACTTGTGTTGCAGGTTCCAGCCATTTTAGGAATGAGTCAGCATGACAATGTTGTGCAACTTCTTGGATATTTTGTCAAAGAAGAAACTCGTGTTCTTGCTTATGAGTATGCACCAAGGGGATCCTTGTATGATATTCTTCATGGTATGGAATAACCCTAGATTTACTTTCATAAGCTTCAAGCTTGATCATTTGGTGTTTTCTTGTTAGCCTTAGACATAGGGCAATGACATGATCTAGAAAGTATCAAACTTGAAAAGCCCAGATGATATTCTTCGCATTCACCATGGTTTTAGGTATAAAGGGTGTCAAGGGAGCCCAACCAGGACCACCTCTGTCATGGTTGCAGCGTGTGAAGATTGCCATAAGTGCCGCAAAAGGTCTCGAGTTCCTTCATGACAAGGCTGTACCTCCCATCATCCATAGCAATATCAAGTCTAGGAACATACTTCTCTTTGACAACGATGTTGCAAAAATAGGTGATATTGGTGTCTCAATACATGAAGCCTGTAACCTTGCTGAGACTGTTTGTGGTCCCCGGTACTATTCTGACTGGGAAGGACAACCACCTGAGTATGTGACAGAATACTTCCACATTTTCAGATATACACTAATTCCTAGGCTGATAAATGATAAGCATTCTGCTACTTGTGTGTTGTTTCCTTCTGTGAACTTGTTAGGTGGGCAATCACAGGAATGCATAGCAGAAGGAGCGATGTCTACAGCTTTGGCGTTGTACTATTGGAGCTTTTAACTGGTCGCGAAGTAGATACAATGTCATGTGACCAGAGGAGCCTAGTTACATGGGTACAGCATTCACTTCTCTAGCTAGTTTCTTTATAGGATTCAGCAACTAATTTGCTTATCCTAAGGTGCAGGCTATAACTAGAGCTAGACCAAGGCTTAGTGAAGACATGGTGCAAGAGTGGATAGATCCAAGGCTTGGAGGAGGGTACCCACTAAAGGCTGTCAGGAAGGTAAAAAGATTGTTAAGCCTGGTTGTTGTGTACACGAGTGAGCAAGTTGACTTCTATACAGTTTGACTTTGAACATAACCATCTTTTGACATTGCAAAAGGGAAGACATAAAAGTTTCTTCTTTTAAAGGAAATTTTGAGATTATGTTTGTTTCTCCTGCATTTAAGCTGAACTTATCCAGAAAATAGTATTTAAGGACAGACAGATATAGCTTCTGCTCTCCACTTTGAAGAAACAGAGGGTATGCTCCACAATAACTCAAGCTTTGCCCGTCACCTCCAAAGATACAGAGGAAACTACAGTCAGCAATGGCTTGTGACTCTTGACACAAACCACCAGCATAAAGAAAACAAACTTTCTGTTGATTTAAATATTCAGATTATTCTAAAATGGAGTATAGACATACACTTTAACTAATGGTACAGTTTTTTATGGAGAAGCTATACACCAAATAAACTGAAAACCATAAGCAAATCCCATTTGCCAAGTTTGGTACTCTTTATAGTTACCACCAATATTGGCATTTTGGCTTAAAAGAGAAGTGTATATCATTGTTCTGAAAGTAGTACTTCGAATAAATGAACTTTTATTTTCATGAGTGGGTTTTTGTAATTCTTGATTTCGTTTGGCAAACAGATGGCTGTTGTTGCTGTCCGGTGCTTACAGGACGAGCCACAGCGTCGGCCTAGCATGAGCATCGTCGTCAGGGCACTGAGCCCGTTACTGAACATCAAGAGAAGAAGTAACCACCCCTGCATTGATGAAGCACTTGGAATGTGATTTCCTTGCGTGTCATTGCTAGTTCAAGGTCACAACACGATCTGGGGTTTCGTGCTGGCATTGGTGTGGAACAGAAAGTTGTCATTACGGCATCCCCCTGGGCTTGGAACCTTGCTTTGTTTTATTTAGTCTGTACATAATATTTAGACTTGTTCTACAATGGATCATCGTCCTGATCTGATGCATCTTGTTTGGTCAGTTTTGAAACATGCCATGCTACGTGTGTAGCTTAAATCTGTGTGCAAAAGCTGAATCATATCCACAGCTCTGTAATGTTGAATTATATTTTACATGATTACTCTAAATTCTTTATTGTTGTTATTATAAGTTATAACAGGAGGGGCGTTTCTGAATGGTAGGGGCTGGAACTTTATTCCCTTTATTAAAAAACGTTATAATAGAGGGTGGATGCTAGCATCTTATCGTATTTCTTTCTTTGTCGTTTATGATGCATTCATCCGGTGGTCGTCAAGCAACATAAATACAGCATTGGATAACCTAGCCCAAACAACATAGAAGCTCGTTCTCTCTTTTCCCTGGGCTGAGGCCTAAGATCAAATTACAAATTCCAGCATAATCTAATTCTATCACCGTCAAATTCAGAAGGCAGGACAAATTCAGAAGTGGAGATATGAAGTTTTGGTCATACGGGCCTGGGGCCCTGATGTCACGACAAGACCAGGCCTATGGCTCACGAAGTCGGAGTCCGATCCTATCTGGGTCTCAGATTAAGAGAAAATCGCTTATGAGCATCCCGAGCAATTGAGAAATATATCAGTTTTGCTCAATTTATTTTGAGAAATATCAGTGTGCGTTCAAAAGAACAGATAAATGCCACTGGCAGCACGACACAATAAAGATCAACACTCAAACAGGCTGCAACAGAAAAGGCATGATAAGGAATGAACTTGACCCCAAACGGTACCAGCTAAATAGTGCTATGGTCATCCACAACTCAATACACCACACTGGAACTATAGTCATCAGAGACCAAGAAAGACAACAAGATCATCAAACATAATATAACAGGAAAAATATCAATAATGAAACTCAAAGGTCAGAGCAAAAGCAACACATTGACTATTTTCTTGAAGGCAGAACAAGTGCCATAGTTTGCTCAAGATGGGACACAATACAACCCAATTATGTGGTGTGGTGGAACACAAGGGGATCTGATCTAAAACAAAATCCTTGATCAAAGTTCCTTATTAGCTGAGAACTTTGCAGCCAACAAAACTACGGTGGTTACAGAGGCCGTATCTCGTTCCCAACACCATCCTACGTGTCTTTGCTCTCCTCTGCTTCCTGCTCATATCGACGCTTGAACTTTGCAATCTGACCGAGGCTCTGAGCCATTTGTCGCTTGGCCCTCATGTGGTACACTTTGCCAGTGTGGTTCACCTTGGTCATCATGATATTGATAAGCCTACCACTCTGCGTCACATATGAAATCCATTGCATCTGAGGATGCAGTCCCTTCCTCATCCTTCAGACCTATTCAGAAGTAGCCAGGCGAGAAAATTCATCAGTTAAATAATAATGACGATGATGATAATGAGATTTACTGGTGCTGAACTTCTTTGGGAGTTACAAATTTTGATTGGTCAATACAGACCAAATAGATGTGGCCAATGAACATCTATTATCCTGAAGATTTTCCCTAAATGAGTAACGTGCAGCGCACGATTTCGAAAAAAAAAATTATCCTGAAGAGAAGTTAATCAAGGACGCATAATAGCCAATCACCCAGAGCCATCATCTAGAGAGTATATAGCATGAATACGGATTTGTGTATCAGTATCAGATTGATATGAATACGATGTCATTTTTTTGAAAAAAAAAAATAGCAATAATGGATACACGTTTTATTACTTCATTTAAAAAACATAAATAATAAGGTACATTAAAATTAGTGGCAGCAATCAGTATGGATAGATGGATTGCTCTTTGTAGGCTAACTCCAATCATTTCATTTCACAGCGTGACTCCAATTGTTTCACAGCTTCTAACGGCTACTCTCTAGTACAACAAATGGTAGGCATTGAGCTATACCCCTGACGCAGCTCTCCAATATCTACCACTCCTCCTAATCTCTCCTATCGACACCAAATCAGAGTCAGATCTCTACCGCTTGTTCCTCCAGCTCCCACTCCTTCCCAGTTTCCACACGGGAAGACAAAAACAAGGGAACAAGAACTGACTGGAGGTCGCCATTGAGGAAGAAATCAAGCAGCTAGTGACTAGATCAAGAGGGAAAGAAAGAAAGAAAGAAAGAAATTAACAAGGGGAAATCACCGGAGGTTGCTGCCGAATCACCGCCGGGAAGTGCTGGACGACGTCGTTTCCGGCGCGCGGCGCAGCTCCGCGAGTCAGCCGCCGGTGCTCCTTCCCGGTTGAGCGGCGGCGCCAGCGCGGGTCGTGTCGCCGGCGGGCGCGTGGAGGAAGGTGCGGCGGCTGTGTGCGCTGCGAGCGTCGACTGCCTGCCTGCGAGGGTTAGTGGACGGGAAACCTTGCTGGGCTGGGCTGGGCCGTGTCGATGAAAATGGGTCGGAAACGTCTTGGCCCACGACGTCCTGACATTGTCAAACGAGGCCCCCCATCAAGCTCCATAGCCTCCGATGACTGTTTCCAGAAGTCCGGCTGCAGCCAATTTAATTCTTCATCAGTTTGATCTTGTTGTCTAAGAAGGTGGCATATCTTCCTTTCTCAAAAGCATTCAACATTTCTCCAAATGAGCATGACCTTGTTTTTTTCTAAAAAAAAAACTCGACCCGTGGGGGTAAGACAACCCCGAGTATTTGTGCTTAAAATAGACTTTCTCACATAGGTTAAGAAAACCCCCGAACCCCCGCCCCACCCCATACACAGCGCCACCACGGCTCATGTGAGACTGGGTTGTCCACATACATGTGCTTTGGCGTGGGACAGACGAGGAGATTTTTTTCGCTTCCGGTCGACAAATTCATCCCCAACGGGAATCGAACCCCGACCGGCAGGGTGCAACGCGCTCCAGCTAACCAACTGAACTAGCGAACGCTTCTCTGTCAGTTTGGATTACTGTTAGGTACCAAGCATTATTTTAGAAGACTGCTTGCCTTCCTTTATTATTGGGACTACATGCAGCCGTCTCTATGAATGGATTTCTAAAGGTTTATGGATCTAAAGCCACCAATAAAATAATTTGGTACAAGTGGCTAGATCTAAATCTGTCACTAAAAATATATGCAACACATTATCATGTTCGATTTAATTTATCAGCACGGTTTATCAACCATGGTATAGTATTTTTCTCTCACAACAAAACAACATCAGTTGGTATAGACCATCATGTTTCAAACCACCTTGGATGGAGGATCAACCAAAATCAAAGTTGTAGTTCTCAAAGTACTATACAATGCAATTTGTGATCGATAACTTTTTTATTTGAATTCATCTATTCAAGGAAAATTATGTTCGAATTTCTCACATTTGAAGCCCAACTTTTATAACGACCTCGTATAGAGAACCACTAGAACCAAAATTGTAGATTCGGACGACATCTAGAACATTGTAGTTGATTTTTTTTTTCATTCGAATTTGTATAGAGCCATGAAAAAAATAGCGGGTTATTTCTCCGCTATAGCAGCGCTATAGCGGTGCAATAGCAGCGCCATCCAGCTGACGCTACGGCGTATAGCGGCACTATAGCGGTGCATAGCTGCCAGAAACAGCCGCCACTATTTTTGATAGCCCGCTATTTTTTTCGTAGGTATAGAGACTCAAATACTCATGACAAAATCGGATGAAGATAATAAAGGAGAAAGAATATCTCATATGGACATAGGTGACTTATGGGTAGAGTAGTTAGAGAAGATATGTGCTCTTGGTGTACGTAGATACAGGAGATGTGGCCGCTTGATGGAGTCTCCCTAGATTATTTATTTCATTTCTGGTTCTGAATTTGTTATGGTGGCTCAAAACACAACCGCCTCTACTAGACACAAAAGTAAAGGCGGTTGGGTCAGCTACCTCTACATATCCGTAGCAGTGATGATACAAAATATAGGCACTAGAAAACATATTTAAATATATATAATGCAATGAATAAATTGCACACCTCTGAAACTACAAGAGCAAAAACAGCAGAGAAACGAAGAAACAAGAGCAGGGTCCGGTGACACTTGAAAGTTGAAACAGATTTAAATCTATAATGCAATCAATTAATTGTACACCTCTGAAGCTACAAGAGCAGCAAACTCCGAGAAAAGATACACCAAGAGATCAAACGAAGAACAACTTCATGTTGAACTGGGATTAAATCTGCAACACATATATGCAGTGCAAGAGTATCAGCCACCACTGCTGGTGGTGGATCTTGCTTCACGGCCTCAGTTACCGCTGTTGGTGGCGCCGCAGACTCTCCTGATCTCCCCCTGAGTGCCAGTGAGCACCTGGATGTTTCCCATCTTCACCATCGCCCCCGCGAACCGTGCCATCCACGCGACCGGGTTGGCGGCGTTGTCCTGCACCATTTGGTTGGTGGTGCTGCTGCTCGTCAGCGTCTGGTCCGACGTGAACATCACCTGCCCGGAGGCCAAGTTGGCGAAATACTCGTTGCTCAGCTTGTTGGGGTCCGTCGAGACACGGTTGTTGTTGAGCACATTGCCGCCGCCGCTTTGCGACGGGCACTCTGCCTTGAGCCCTTGGGCGAAGGTGGCGTTCATGGTGGTGTCGACGTTGGGGTACAGCCGGGGCGTGACGAAGGAGCAGTGCGTCTGGCCGAAGGAGTGCGCGCCGGAGAGCGCCACCAGGTCGGTGGTGCTGAGGCCCTTGTTGCCGAAGCTCGTGATGAGGTTCTGGACCTGCATGTTCGGGGCAGGGAGGTTGCCGAAAATGTCGTTCGAGTTGGACACGAGTCCGTCGCGCCGGCCGCCGGGCATGGCGAAGGTGAAACCGCCGGAGAAGAGGGCGGAGTCGCGCGCCGCGTAGGCGAGGACGTCGGCGCAGGAGACGACGCCGGGGCAGACGGCCTCCACGGCCGCCTTGATCGTGTCCATTTCCGCGTAACCGCGTAGCGGGATGGCGAATTTCTCAGGCTGTGAGTTGCTATTGGACTGGTCGAGCAGAATGGAACCGTCACAACCCTGAAACAAACCATGCATTGTCACTGATCAGAATTTCAGTTCATATAAAATTATATGTGTCACAACAGGAGGACAAATTGATCATTACCTTGACGAAGCAGTCATGGAAGAAGAGGCGCACAAAGGCGGCGCCCATGGTGGGGTCGTTGTCGATGATCTTCTGAGTGGCGTTGCGTACCGCCTCCTCGGCTTTTGGGCACGACGAGCTGTAGAAGTTGTACTGCAATGCTGCACCGGACGCCGTGCTCAGCGCAGCCGCGGCGATCACCATGATCACTAAAGCCTTGCATGCTGAGGCCGCCATCGCAATGTCTCGGTGTAAGCTATTCAAAGCTTTCAAAAATCTCTCTATGTGTGTGATGAATGGACAATGGAGTGTTTGATGATGACAGCAGTGTGGTCTCCGCGGGTATTTATAGATAAAGACGCGAGGAAACAAGTGTCGTTGCTAACGCATCTCGCTCTCAAGTGCAGGGAGCTAGTTCGTTCACTGCATTCTCTGTTTTGTGTTTGAATAATGTATGTGTATGATAAGTCAACTACTGAAACAATGATTTGGAGGTTACTGCTAATGCTCCACCATAAAATGGTTACAACTGTTGGTTGCTAGCTTATTAATCTCTTGTTTCAGGATTACAAGACTTCAGTTTGAGCTAGCTGCTAGCACATTGACATTGTGGTGTGAAGAGTTTTTTTTTTTTTTTTTCGAACTCGTGCTTAGCACGTTGCTCATTAAGAGAAGAGGGATAAAAGTCATTACAATCCGTCGGTTACTTAGGCGAGGTGCCATAGGCCCCGACGGACAACACACATACACAAGGCGCCGGCTCGACGGCGGAGCTTCGAGTTTTGTAGTTCTAGGCGTTAACTAATTTTGCTCTAAAATTCCAAAGCGTAACCCCTAAAGCCAGCCAACTGCCGCAAGCAGTGGCGCGAGTGCCCTGAACCCAGCGGCGGTCCAGGCACCCGCCTCGCCGCGTACCAGGTCGACGATGTGAATGGCCGTGGCCTCCGACCCGTCGAACGTACGCCTGTTGCGCTCCTTCCAAATGACCCAGGAAACCAGGAGCACTAGTGAGTCGAAGCCTTTTCGAAGCTCACTCGGAAAGAGCCTCCGAGTGCGCAGCCACCAGTCATCCACCCGGTCGACAGACGAAGGAGAGAGGTGGCCGAGGCCGCCCACAGCGAGGATGCGGCTCCAGACCTCCCTGGTGAAGACACAAGCCGCGAGAAGGTGGTGGAATCCCTCCGGCTCCTGCAAACAAAGTACGCACGCATCGTCCTGCTGCAGGCCGTGACGTTTGCGGCGTTCCGCCGTCCAGAGCCGCCCATGCAGCGCCGTCCAGAAGAACAGCTTGACCTTTGGCGGGGCGGACACTTTCCAGAGCTCCCTCGCTCCTCGCATCGTGGTCCTGCCCAAGAAGAAGGCCTTGTAGGAAGATGCGCTGGAGTACTCGCCATCCGGTGTCCACTTCCACCTGAGACGGTCGTGCTGCCCGGGGTGTAGCTGGACGTTCTCGAGCAAGGTCCAGAGCCTCAGAAACTGGGCCATATAGGACTGTGAAGACCCTGCCTCCGCATCCCAAGCCCATTGGTGGTGTGAAGAGTTAGAAATTCATTAAATGTCACTGATGAGGACGTAGCTAGTAGCTAGCTTAGGGCAAGATTCCATGTACCTAATAATCAAGCTGTATGTTGACTTGGATATGGGAACTCCTCTCTACCGACAAACTAACAAACAGAGGCAAGACCTAGAATGAAATGGCCGGCGGTTGACTACCTACTTGTTTCATACTTGTTGGAAAAGCATTGTATATGTCTGATCAAGAACGTTGTCCCACTTATTTTATTTGATCGTAGACGACGTGTTTTTATTGATTGAGGTCGCATATGATTATGTATATGGACATATCTTGTTTAGAGATAGAGATTTGGGGACAAATTTGTATTGCTCGAACATTCTCTCCGCTAATTGTTGCGTCTGTTTGTTAACAAAAAGAATGTCAACTAACTGGCAGGTCGTTAGCACACAAAATCCACATTTGAATATTCATATAGTATACAAATCATATATGGTTACTCCTTTTGTCCCATAATAGATTATGCTATGGGATCGTACAGGTCAAATTTTCTAAACTTTAACTAGATTTATTTATAGAAAAAATATGTACAATATTTATATCTCCAAATAAGTTTATTATAAATATATATTGCTGATCTATCTAATAATATTGTTAGTATTATAAATAATAATATTATTTTATATATAATTGATCAGAGTTAAAAATATTAACTTCTCGAAAAGCATTCTTCTATTTTGGGACGGATGGAGTATCTTTTTGTCTCTGTTCTTGTTCAGTTATACATCCTCTCCTCTCTTAATGAAGTACGTGTAGCGCACGGTTTTGGAAAAAAATTATACATCGTCTCCACTAATTTTAGGAACATATTGAAGAATCAAAGACATGTCAATAAGAAAAAACTCGACCAATAGGGATAAGATAGCTAGCCTCATATGCTGTCTTTCAAGAAAGAAGAAAACCTTCTCATGCAAATTAAGAAAACACTAAACCCTTGACCCTATTCATACACAATGGCACCCAGCAGCCCATATGAGGCTAGACGAGTGCTTTGGCATGATATAGACAAGGAGATTCTTTCTTTTTACAATGCACAAAACTACACATGTGGAAGTAGAGAGTCGTATTCCCAATAACCTGAAGCATTCTACCACCGGGACGCTACCACCTCCCAACCTGAAGCATTCTACCACCGGGACGCTGCCACCTAGCTACAGCGGGTAAGCACGCCAATAGAAAAAGTATATAGATGGGAATTTCTCTATAGGAGTATTGCATCATCTGACTCTGTAACTTAAGTAATATAAATTTATTGTTTTTTACAGGGTTCATACTTCGTACACGGTGTCTTGTTGTGGTGGTGTACATATAAAAAGTATATATATGTATTGCAGCATGTGACTCTGTAACTTAATTAATGTAGTGTTTTTTACAGTGTTCATACTTCGTACACGGTGTGTCTTGGTGTGGAGGTATATATATATGCATGGTACTAGGATTTAACATCAATCTCCACGTTGCCGGTGTTTATTTATTTGCGCTCATTTCCGTTGTTAACAAAATTTACGTACTGGATGCCGGTGAAGGACAAGAGATTACCCAAAGTTAGGTAGCTGTTGTTGACTTGAGTTTGGGCAAAAAAAATCATATTTATAGCAGCCAATGATTTGTTTTGGAGGTTGCATTGTAACGGAATGATGATGTGCCTTGCTAGGCTCAATCTGAAGATCTCTACATGCGTGCTTCATATTAGCAGGCATTGACTTAGCTTGATGCAGGAATATGATGGAGAATATTGCACAGCACACGGAACCGAAAGAAAGCTGATTTATTCGTCATAAAACTATACCCGAGTCGATCGGACATAATCATAAGCATGTATGTACGCCGTCGGACATACGTACATTTGATATAGACCAATGATGACGTGTCTGATGATTTGTCTACGAGTTCATCGTATGGAAAAGTACTGAATGATTTTTTTTGCTACAAAAGTTAGTAGACACGACATCTCAACATGGACGCCTCTAAAAATCAATTTTTAGATATAGAACAATCGTCTCTATTTCAGAGACGACATCTTTAAAATGCCTAAAAATCAATTTACTGACACGCTCTAAGATGACCGTCTCTGTTGATTGATGATTTCTAGAGGTGGCGAACTTAGAATGTCCACCTCTATAAATTATTTTTGGAGGCAACCATCTTCTTGGGGTCCATCCAACCATTTACAAAGATGCCCCCTAATTATGCCGGATTGCATGAAAACAATTTTAGGAGACAACAATAAAGGAAGACACATTTCGGTACCACCTTCGTAAATGGTCAGGTGGCCTCAAGCAAATACCCACCTTTGAAAATCATTGACAAAGATAGGTGTCCTAGGGAAATCTTATTTGGAAATCATCGGTTAACAGAGGTGGTCGTCTTACGATGCTCGACTCCATAAATCAATTTTTAGAGATAGACATCTTAAGGTGCACACCTCTGGAAATTACTATTGTCAAAGGAGGCCATCCTAAGTTCCTTCTCTAAAAAGCAATTTTTTGGAGGCGGTTACCTAGAATGCCCGTCTCTATAGATAGTTACATCTAAAAATAATTCATAACTTTTCCATATGAACTTGGATGAAGACAAACTTCATATGAAAATTGCGGCTCTCGACATGATCTATAACTTTGTAGGAGAAGTTTTTGATTCAAAACTATTTAGAGTCCCAAAGTGTTACTTTAAGTTCGCAAATTTTGAAATTGAAATTTGTAATTTTCAAACAGCCAAAAATGTTGACGTGGTATACATACCAATGTTGCAGTTCTTAACATGATCTACAACTTTGTAGTTGGACCGTTTTAGATTTAAAGTCACTTAAGATAAGTAATATCTCTTTTTAGTTTATAGATATTAAAATTCAAAATTAGAATTTCTAAATGACCTCTCGAGGCCTATTTGGAATGTATAAATTTCACATCAATTGTGTAGGAATTTCATACTTAGTTAAGTTTCACAGGAAAAACACAAAACAAGAAAAATTCCGGCATTCCATTCTGGAACTGAATATTCACATAGTTAATACCAAATTGTACCGGCCAACCTGATCTGCATATTGTTTGTTGATAATTTGTTTTATTTGGAGTTTTTTAGTATCTCAAATATTTATTTTACACTTACATATTTGAGATTTAATTTTAAAGTTTTTAAACAATCTCAAATGTACATACCTTTATAAAAAATGTCAACGATCTAATACTCTATGGTTGAAACTTTTTTCACTTGAAATATTAGGTGCCGAAACATTGAATACAAGATGGCTGCTGATAAAAAAGATAGATATGTAGATATACTCACAAAAGAGTGTAGTCCAGTGATAGACAAGCATAAAAGAGTAAGTTCGTCTGGCAGGAACATGTCACATCCATGTGACTATTACGCCCCCCCCCCCCCCCCCCACACACACACACACACACACAATGGGAATAAGCTTCAGGTCCCCATTGCACTTCCCGACGGTCCAAGCGAATGGCCGACGGTTTAATATATAACTATCGGCCATTCTCGCAAATCCCCCCCCCCCCAAGTGAGAGTTGTCTCATGAGAGGTACGCAGTACGTCTTTTCAACAAGGAGTCCACATCATTTAGTTTTCACCACATCTCATCATGCAACTTTGCCATGTTCTTTTCTTTGGCGGTACCACCTTGCTAATCCACGCACGGCAAAGCCCCTCTATCAAAAACTCATTTCTTCTCTCTTCATTAATTTAGTACCACATCATAAAAAACTCTGACACTCTAGGATGAAACTTCCATTTGGCAGTGTATGTGGGTAAAGGACGATTAGACAGTTGGAACGTATGTGCATATGTTATTAGTTAATTAGTACCATGAGTTTACCAGGCTAAAGCTGTTAGATCTTGTACTACACATGTATGTCTATACTAGATCTAACAACATTTTGATATACTCAACTTCTTCTGGTCGAGCGCATGCATTTGACCAGTAGTTTATGAACTTAATTAGCCAGAAGTACGGCGGATAAACTACTGTATATGTTTCGGTTGGGTATTCATGTGTGTGAAATGAATGCAATACTCATTTCCTAACTCAAGTCAAAGGCAAATAGGAATTTGACCTTTTAATAAAATTATAATACACACCCAATGGCACAATAGAAGGATGGGAGTGCCACCTAGATGTTAAGTAGGGGGGTGTAATTGAGTCATGATATCCATTATTGGTAGCAGCTAATGCACTTGAGTCTATTAATTTCACAAATCTAAGCAAGCAGTTCATTTTATTTTATAGATCTAAGCTAGGAAATGAAATGAGCACAGGGCAGTTAGATAGCTTCATTGTTGTGGGACTTACCTATTGCCTGAGTTCACGCTGTAGATATCACATGTGCGTTTATATTTTTTCTAGATTTATTTCATAATTTAATGGTGCTATTATATTTTTATGTGGTAGACAATGTGCCTATTGATAACAAGACACTCCTAGCTTAGTCTTTTGGATGTGCTCATATGTATAGGTGTATATGTGTATACGTTCATAGGGTTAAGTGTGTGTATAGGTTTGTATAAGCGTGTGCACACTTCCATCACTGATTGAATATTACTTGGAGGTGCATTTTTTGTTATCCTAATGGGTTCTGTCCAAAAGTAAACAGTGAACTTATACCCCTGTGTTAGTTCTCTTGGGAGGAACATAGAGAGAGAGACACACACACACGAGCCGACACCACTAAATTTATATTAATTTGTTCACTGATGACGTGGATTATTAACACCCTTAAGCTGAGTTTACATATTATTGAATCTTGTCGACAATCAGACATAATAATTAGTGGGGGCCAATAATGTCAACCACCAATAAACACAATATTATACACATCTTCTGTCCAAAATTTAGAATATGTTAATGTATAATCATATTGAGATCTTATTAACATGTCAGCAAACAAAAAGCTCTGCTATCCATTCGGTTGCTTGGTTTGTTGTTCAATGTGCAAATGTTCCGGCCTGGTGTGCATAGCGAATTAGCGATGGGTAACAAGGCATTTCAATGTGCACATAATCTATATCTCTGTATATATCATGATGGAGATACCATACCCACAGTAGTAACCATAGTGTAAATATATACTATACACACTACTAATAGCATTTTCAAAGGAATTATCTAGCTAGAAAGGTTTCAATATTTTATTGAGGTTAATCATATTGGTTTGCCTTCTTATTGTCCACTCATTCTCTGTAGACTGTAGTAGAGAGTGCGTTGACCCTCCTACGCCAGCAGTTGAGTCGTCGTCGACCACACGGCTTAAATAGTTGTTAGCTGATGGAAATGAACCATGTCCTAACAAATCTCCTTATCCCCTATTTTTTATTCCAGAACGAAATTAGCACGTATATTAATTATTGTTGCCAAGTGGAAACTGGCAATGTCAACACGCCTTGCAACTGGCGGATCGCCAGCTGCGGCGCGTACGTGTACCAGCTAACGACTGTGTGCTAGTAACGACCTCCCAAGTCCCAACAGCACAATTGTTGCAGTGCGAACAACATGTTAGCCAAAAACTAAAAAACATAGAGGCATGCATTCATCTCTATAAATACCGTGCCTCACACTGCCACCAAACCAAGCACTCGCGTCTCCTTCAGGAGTCGTAGACCTAACATCCTCCAAATAGCAGCCCGCAGCTTGCTTGCAATATCTTAGCTAGCTTTCTAACATCCATTTTTGGGTACGTTAATATACAAAGATTCAAGAGAGCTAGCTAGGTGCGATCATATATATAATCATATCAAGCTGAAGAATTAGGCATGGCGATGCCGACGTCAACATGCAAGGCCACGCTGCTCGTGGTGCTCCTCGTCGCTGTTGTGCTGAGCACGGCGACGACGACGTCGTGGGCACAGCTGCAGATCAACTTCTACAACTCGTCGTGCCCGCAGGCGGAGGCGACGGTGCGCAACGTCACCGCGGGGATCATCGCCAACGACCCCACCATGGGCCCTGCCTTGATGCGCCTCTTCTTCCACGACTGCTTCGTCAGGGTACTACACTAAATACTACATTCTGAACATCGTCACACAAAAACAACAAAGCCTTCATTGCAAAATGACATGCATATTTTAGTTAGTAATGCTAATGCATATGTGTCCGGGGTTTTGCATTCCAGGGCTGCGACGCCTCCATCCTGATCGACCCGACGAGCAGCAACACGCAGGTGGAGAAGAAGGCGATCGTGCTGCGCGGATACGCCGCCGTGAACACGATCAAGTCCGCCGTGGAGTCCGTCTGCCCCGGCGTGGTGTCCTGCGCCGACATCCTGGCGTTCGCGGCGCGGGACACGGCGTGCGTCTCCGGCGGCTTCCCCAGCTTCGACATGCCGTCGGGCCGCCGCGACGGGACGGTGTCCAGCTTCATCGAGGTGCTGCAGAACATCCCGTCGCCGACCTTCAGGCTCTCGGACCTCATCAGCAACTTCGCCAAGAAGGGCCTCGACCAGGACGACCTCGTCATCCTCTCCAGCGCGCACTCCTTCGGCCAGGCGCACTGCTCCCAATTCAACGGCCGGCTGTACCCCAACGTCGACCCCACCATGGACGCCGGCTACGCCTCCGATCTCAAGACGGTGTGCCCGCCGCCAGGCAGCGGCGGAAACCCGGTGGTCAATAACAACCGGGTGACCGACCCCAACGTGATCAGCAACCTGTACTACAGCAACCTGCTGGCCGGGAAGGTGCTCTTCGTGTCGGACCAGCAGCTCATGAACAGCACCTACACGGCGTCCAAGGTGTCCAACAGCTCTGCTGACCCTGCCACGTGGATGAACCAGTTCCAAACGGCGCTGGTGAAGATGGGCAACATCCAGGTGCTCACTGGGACCGCCGGCCAGATCAGGAAGGTCTGCAACGTCGTCAATAGCAGCTAGAAGCGGATCAGCTCATCACTAGCCTTTTTTACAAGTACAATTGGTTCTAAAAATATAGAAGACAAATTGAGCCTTTTGCTTGACTATACATATGTACTACCATTTTTCAAATTAAGTTCATACAAGAGTAATATATAACCAGTTCCAATCTGAGAACCAACAATAGAAATGCATTATTGTTGTGGCCGCAACGGGGCGGTGGAAGCGACAATTTTCTTTTGGAAATGGAAGATTTTATTGCGTCCCAGAAACAGTACATCGAGTATGCTACCAGAAACAGTACATCGAGTATGCTACCGGAACACAGTTTTATTTCTTAGCCAAACTCTAGAACTTCCACACATTTGTAGAAAGTTCCGCACATGTGCGGAAATTTATTTACTAACTACAAATACACAATAGTGAGACATCAAAACTGATACGAAGTACAAGCCATTGAGGTTACCCAAATGAAGCAAAGGCATATATATACGAACTATCGGACACACCGATAGAACCTTTTCAGCCCAACAACCGGCAAACAAGATGATTCTTAACAAAGGACATACCCAATAATTGTGCACGTCAAGCAACTGCCTTGCAAAATGAGCCCAAAAGTAGCTTGTGGCAACCACTATCAATGCAGACAATCCATGTATGAACACAAATAGAACCAGAACTTTGAACTAGTTGATACAGATAGCCACAACAATTGAACACGGTAGCATTGCCTTGGTTCAATCAAATGTACTTCCTCCATCCCAAATTGTAAATTGTTTGACTTTTCTGATACAACGTTTGATCACTTATTTTATTCAAAAAAATTGTGCAAAGATAGGTAAATTTAAATCATTCTTGAAGGACTTCTATTAATAAAGCTAACCATGACAAAAACAAAAGATATTTTGCACAAAATTATGAATAAGACGATTCGTCAAACTTTGTGTCAAAAAGGGGAAAATTTTGCAATAATGTAATTGCCTAGAGTCAGATTCCATACTACAAATAGATTATATAGGTGAAGGTGTCTTCACTCTCGGTCCAATACACATGAACCATTTGTGTAAATTGCATTATCCTGATTTGTTCCGAGAACCAATTGACATTGATAATCACTTATTTGTACAATGGTTTCTAGCCTATATGGATCATTACTGATAGTAGATTGGATCCAAATTGGTAGCTCTACTTTTCTAATCGCCTTCATGGTCTATATTTGTTTTTCTACGTTCATCACTTTGCTAAAAGAATCTGATCTACAGTGTTCTCTTTTAAAGTTAAGTGATTGTACCTTGCATGGCAAGTGTATCAACAAGAATGTGGTCTACAAGCCTGATAGAATGACTAAACAGTTTATTACAGCCTGAGATCTACTTCCCCCAAACAAATTTAAGTGACAGCCCGACTAGATCTAGCTGCTGCTAGCTTGTCTTGTCTGTGCTTTATGCCATTATTTGAAATTCTTGCGCATTTCAAATATATACCCCTCCTGCAGGCATACTATTAGCTAGTTCATCCTAAACCAAATGATCTTAACTCTTGAGGACACATGGTTTTTACCATAACCATTGTGTGGACCTTTGTGTGATGAGTGATTGTCAACATGCCAACACAAGGCGTGTGTGTGTTCTTACTAACCGATGGCACGCGGATACGTGTCAAACAATGGTGTCTCTTGGCTCATGTTGTCTGCAGGTGTCGAGCTCGGAGACGGTGGTCGACGGTCGGTGAAGATCAAGTAGGGCGTGCCGTGCTGACGGACCGGGTGCGGTGAAGGGCGGACGTGAGGCTTGGATCGAGGGACCCGAGGACCGGGTGGCTAGCCGTGGTGGCTGACAAACTGGGACATCGACGAGCGCAAGTGTACACGGCGGGGACGCGTACGGGCTACGCTACTCGCGGAGGGTTTGGTGGTTTCGCCTCAAAACCATCGATGGCGGGTTTCCCTGGTTTGCGCCTCAAAACCGGGGGCGGAGGTCCCGATGCGGACGGACGACACGTGGCGGCATCGGGGAGATTGCTTGGAAGCAAGGCTACCGGTGAGGAGGCACGGTGGCCGTCGGATCAAGTGAAGCCCGAGTTGGAACCTTATGCCCCCGGCTAAGTGGTGTGGCTCTTCATGTATCCAATGGCAAAGAAGGAATGTAAAATAGACTTGCCCCTATAAATAAAGGATGAGGGTCTCCTTCCCCTCACCTCTTCCATTTCCATTTCCTCCTTTTAGGATTTCCCTTCCTCTAGTTGTGTGTGAGAGAGAGGTCTGCAAATCTTTTGATTTGTACTCGAACCCGGTGTGTGGCAAGCGAGCGCCTAGTCTCTCTTTTTCCTCCGGATTAAATCATGTGTCTGTGATTCTTGAGTTGAATTTGTGATTTTCCCGAGATCCCTTTTTGCCTCTTGTGTTCCCAACTCGATTTCTTTGATTTGAGGCCGTTTGAGATGATTTTTCTTGCTATGGATTGATCTAGGACATGAGTGAAGTGATTCCACCGAAGGAATTTGTCTAACTCCTCACGAGATCGAGATCCATGGAGTTTTTCCTCTAGGTGTGCTCAAGATCCACTTTTGGGGATTTTCGTGATTTCTTCCTCCTTTCATCGAATTGAGCGATGATCTCCGGAGATAGCTCTCCAAGTGCATCGAAACATGCCCGTGAAATTTGGTTCCAGTTGGTTTTGATTTGGAGGAGAAATCAAGTTTTGGGGACTTTTCCCGTCTTTCTTTGCAAGAACCGGCCAGGCCGACTTGCAAAACCGGCCAAGCCGACTTGGGTCCAAGGTAAACCGGCCCTCTGGACTCTCCTGGCCAAACCCGGCCAAGCCGGGCAGGCCAAAAACCGGCTCGGCTAGCCGGATAGCCCGGCCCGGGCGGCCGCAGCTGGCCGTAGTCGGCCAGCCGAGTCTCAAGCCGGCCAAGCCGACTTGAGTGCCCTCGAGGGCTGTTTTGGTTGCGTTTTGTTCATCCGGTCTCCATTTTGCGCACTGTTTGGCTCTCCGGTTGTCGGTTTTCGTGTAGGTCGTTTTGGTGCAAGGTCTTTTTCCGCCGATCGCACTCGGAGCTTTGTTGTCTCACTTCTCCTCGATAGAAGTCGAGATTTGCGTTTGCATCGATTCGATCAAGTAGTGATCCGTTGTGTTCCTAGGGAACATCCACCCGTCTCCAGGGTCGTGATCACGACTGCGTTGTGTTTCGGTTCTTGGTGTGTGAATCTGGGACATAGGCTCTGGATTTCGAAAGAAATTTTTGAAGCTCCCATTCACCCCCCTCTGGTCGCTCTTACCGGTCCATCAATTGGTATCAGAGCCGGTTAAGGATCACTTCACCTTAATCGGTCCGTGATCCCCGAAGGCGACATTATGGAGAACCGTGGGCTTGGCAAGCCACCGCACTTCGATGGCAAGAACTATCCCTATTGGAAGATACGCATGTCGGCGCATCTCCAAGGGATTGATTCGCGTGTTTGGGAGATCTGTGAGAATGCGGACTACGTGGTACTTGCTGCCCGTGTTGACCAAGCACAGATCGACCAACACAAGGCGAACAACACTGCCAGAACCGTCTTGTTCTCTGCTCTTTCTATGGAGGAATTTGAGCGTGTTTCTGATTGTACTACTGCTCGAGAGATCTGGTCTAGACTGCAGAAATATCATGAGGGTACTGCCCATGTCAAGACCAGACTCTATGAGACATACAAAAGAGAGTATGAGAACTTTGTTCAAACCGATGGTGAATCTATTGATTCTTTGTTCACTCGCTTTCAAACCATCGTGAACAAGATGAGGGCAAACAACCCTCAGATGCCCTATGATGATCATCAGAGAGCGCTTAAGCTTCTATATGCTCTAGATCGGAGGGTTTGGGAAGTGAAGGTCTCGGCGATCATCGAATCGCCCGGCTATGAGACTCTCACTGTGGATGAGCTGTTCAGTAAGCTCAAGTCCACCGAGATTGACCACCAGACGCAGGCGAGGATCAGAAATCCGTCTGCCCCTACCATGGCTTTGGTCTTAGGTACAGGAGGTTCAAGTTCTTTGACTAACCCCTCACAGCTGTCTGTTGCCTTGTCTTCTATAGTCACAGCTACAGAGGAGCAGATGGAGGCTCTTGGGGATGACGAGCTTGCCTTGGTGATTAGCCGGTTCTCATGGTTTCACAACAACCGTTTGAATCGCCGGCGTGGCATCACCAAGCAAGGATGCTTCAGATGTGGAGATCCCGACCACTACATCGCAAGCTGCCCCAACCCCGACAAGAGCTCCTACAACAAGAATGACCACGGCAAGCGCAAGGACAAGCACGAGTCTTCCACACTCAAGTACAAGTACAAGTACAAGGGAAGATTCGATAAAGAGGCGGTCAAGAAGAAGTTCCTGGAGAAGCAAGAGGCGAAGCAGCGAGCCTTCCTCGCATCCCTCAGTGATCTCGACGATGACTCCGACGGTGGCTCACCCCCAAGTGATGATGAGGCCGAGCAGAAGGTCGAGAACAAGTTCAATGGGCTGTGCTTCTTTGCTGACTCCAAGCTTGGAGGCTACTGCACCATGGCACTCGATGAGTCTACCCCAAGCATTGAGAAGAACGACGACACCGAGCCTGAGGTAGAACAAAATCTCGAGTCCCTTGCCGCCGAGGTTGATAACTTGACTACCACTTTGCTTAGTCAAGATGCTTTGCTTAAGCGTCTTTGCTCGTGAGAGAAAAGATTTCAAGGCTAAGTGGGAGCTTGCTGTCAAAGAGCTAGAGTCTGTTAGGGAGTCTGTGCACATCACTGATGAGTCTGAGTGTGATGCTTGTGCCATTCATATGGCAAACTTAGCTGATGTGCAGTCCAAGTACGTTGCTTTGGTATATGAGTTTGATGAGGTTAAGGCTAGGTCTGTCTCTGTGAATCCTTGCAAGTCATGTGATGAGTTGAAGTCTGAGCTAGGTGAGAAAATGACTAGGATTGCCATGCTAGAGAAAACTAGTCAAGTTTCTAGATATGCTTGTTGTGAAGCTTTGGAACTAGAACTAGGCTCTTGTAGGCATGACAAGAAAAGGGCCGAAGAAGAAATCACAAATCTTCGGTCCATGCTCAGTTGGTTGTCTTGCAGTGAGCCGCAGCTTGGCATCATGATGAGTCAGTTCAAGAGGGGAACTGACACAACGGGATTAGGTTTTGCTACAGGTGGGAAGGGTGAAAATGTTTTTGGCAAGGTTGGTGAACACAGTGGTATGAGTGCATCTGAGAAATCCACCAAGCCTTCCACTACTCCCAAGTTGATCAAAATCACTCCACCTCAGCCTAACAAGCCCAATGTGAAAGATGGTGTGTTTGAGGAACCTCCCAAAGCTTCACCTCCAAAACAAGTGTGGACTCCAAAACCAAACCACCTAAGGAACTCACTTGACACACTTCCCGACATCTCTATTAAACCCCCTCCAAAGAACAAGCAAACCCAAAGAGTGATCCATACCCATGAGAGAGTGAGTCGACCACCACCCAGAAGAGAGGTGTATCACTGTGATTATTGTCACCATGATGGTCACTTGTTTGAGTTCTGCTTTCGGAGGAAGAGAGATGAGCGGCATGAGTATGAGCTTTTCCATAACTCTACTCATGGTGTGTTTGCTCCACGTTTCCAGAGGCACAGTGCTAGGCCAAGAGGTGCAACACCTCAAGGCCCTAGGCCTCAAGGTGTGAGACCACGAGGTGGTCGTTCCCGGCGGGTTCGGGTTTTGCTTATGACCTTGGATCTCGTGACCGTGGCTTTCGGTCTTACGGATGAGCGGACCACGTTTTTTTCATCGTGGTGATCGCTCTACTCGATGGGACATGGCATGCATGATGCTTTTGCTAACACTTCTCATGGGCGAATGAGCCAACACCGGTTTTCTCCTCGCTTTACTAACCCTGTGTTGGATCATTTGCTCATCCCATGTCTCGTTATTGATGCAGGATGAAGGGCTGGAGAACACGTGGCTAGTTGATTCCGGATGCTCTCGACACATGACCGGGAACTCAAAATGGTTCTCCAGCCTCACCCAAATGAAGTATAGTGAATACATTACATTTGGGGGGATAACAGCAAGGGTAAAGTGCTTTCACGTGGGTCCATCCGTCGAATGAGAACTTTGTGCTTAAGGATGTGGCCTTGGTTTCAAACTTGCACTTCAATCTGCGCTCGTTTCTCGGCTTCTTGATGATGGTTTCGAGGTTCAGTTTAAGCCAAGACTTTGTCGTGTTCTTGATGCTCGGGAGAACCTCGTTTGCAAGATTGTGCCTTTTGGGAAAGTGTTTCGTGCTGATTTTTCTCGATCTTTTGGCCTTTCCCGTTGTTTGGTGGCTAGCTCCTCCTCGAGCTCGGAAGTTGCACCGCGTACTTGGTCACTTGAGTTTCGACTTGCTTGCAAGGTTGAGCTCACTTGATCTAATTCGAGGTTTGCCCAAGCTCAAGTTTGAGAAGGATCTTGTTTGTCACCCGTGCCGTCACGGAAGATGATTGCAGCTTCTCATTCTCCCGTGAACCAAGTGATGACCAAGGGACCCGGCGAGCTTTTACATTTGGACACTGTAGGTCCAGCTCGGGTTCGGTCAGATGGTGGAAAGTGGTACATGTTGGTCGTGGTTGATGACTTTTCTCGCTATTCGTGGGTCTTTTTCATGGAGAGTAAAGATGAGGCTTTTACTCATGTTCATGACTTGATCTTGAGGTTGCAAAATGAGTTACCAAAGCATGCCATGCGAGCTATTCGCAGTGACAATGGCACTGAATTTAAGAACACTTATTTTGAGACCTTTTGCTCATCCATAGGTCTTGAACATCAGTTTTCCTCGCCATATGTCCCACAAAAAATGGGGTTGTTGAGCGTAAGAATCGGACCCTTGTTGAGATGGCCGGACGATGCTTGATGAGCATAGGACTCCTAGGCGCTATTGGGCCGAAGCAATCAACACGGCTTGTCATGTTTCAAATCGCATCTTCCTTCGAGCTTTTACGAAGAAGACTTCTTATGAGTTGCAGTTTGGCCGTTTGCCAAAAGTAAGCCATTTTTGGGTGTTTGGCTGCAAGTGCTTTATCTTGAAGAAGGGAAACTTAGACAAATTTGAATCGAGATCTTCTGACGGGATTTTTCTTGGTTATGCATCTCATTCGCATGCTTATTGAGTACTTAACCTTGAAACTAACCGTGTCATGGAGACTTGTGAAGTCACCTTCGACGAGACCGCACCTTGTTCCTCTCCTGTCTTTGAAAGTGCAGGCGATGAGGAGATGAACAAGAGCATTTTTGTGGAGGAGGAGCAGGACGATGTTGATTGGGGTGATCCCGAGTCGACTCCACCGGCTGCCCCAGTTGACCCTGCGACGACTACTTCGGTTGACGGCCCCACTGCTACATCCTTCACCACATGGGGACCGTACGACCGTGCTCCTCGGCTTGTTCCAGATGCACCCGAGGGAGCTCCACCTGCCGTTGAGGGGGAGGCGTCTTCATTAAGAGAAGCACCGCGACACATTCAAAGATCGCCATCCTCCTTCAACCATGATCGGTAACATAAATGAGCGGGTCACTCGCAACGAGATCTTATGAGATTTCGCACTTTGCACATTCTCGCTTTTGTTGCAAATTTCGAACCCAAAGAAGTGGTTGAGGCATTAACCGATCCAGATTGGGTAAATGCCATGCATGAGGAGCTGGAGAACTTTGAGAGAAACCAAGTGTGGGTTTTAGTGCCACCTCCACCTCAATGTCATCCCATAGGAACCAAGTGGGTGTTCAAGAACAAGCAGAGTGAGGATGGGGTTGTGGTGAGAAACAAGGCTAGGTTGGTTGCTCAGGGGTACTGTCAGAAAGAGGGGATAGATTATGAGGAAACCTTTGCACCTGTTGCCCGTTTAGAAGCCATTAGGATCTTCCTAGCCTATGCAACTTTGAAAGGGTTCAAGCTGTATCAAATGGATGTAAAGAGTGCTTTTCTGAATGGGTACATCGATGAGGAGGTGTATGTGAGGCAACCCCCTGGTTTTGAAAATCCTAAGCATCCCGACCATGTCTTTAAACTCCACAAAGCCCTATATGATCTCAAACAAGCCCCAAGAGCATGGTATGAGCGACTGAAGTCCTTTTTGTTGGGCAAGGGTTTTATCATGGGGTCGGTTGACAAAACCTTGTTTCTCCTCAAGCATGGCAATGACACTCTCTTGGTGCAGATTTATGTCGATGACATCATTTTTGGTGGTTCGTCACATGCTCTTGTTGCAAAGTTTTCGATATGATGAGCAGGAGTTCGAGATGAGCATGATGGGCGAGCTGACGTTCTTTCTCGGGTTGCAAATCAAGCAAACCCGAGAAGGGACATTTGTACATCAAGGCAAGTACACGAAGGATCTTCTGAAGCACTTCGACATGGGTGATGCCAAGCCACTCCAAACTCCCATGTCGACCACGACTGCCTTGGACGCCGATCTAGAAGGAGAAGCCGTGGACCAGAAGGAGTACCGCAGCATGATCGGGTCATTGTTATACCTGACGGCGATGAGGCCAGACATCCAGTTCGCCATCTGCCTTTGCGCACGCTTCCAGTCTTCACCGCGCACTTCGCATCGGCAGGCCGTCAAACGCATCTTGCGGTACCTACGCTTCACTCCTGAGCTTGGACTATGGTACTCGACTTCTTCATCTCTTTCTCTTTCGGGTTATTCTGATGCTGATTATACGGGTGATCGAATTAAGAGGAAGTCCACTTCGGGAACTTGTGAGTTTTTGGGTTCGTCGTTGATCTCTTGGTCCTCTCGCAAACAGCCTTCTATTTCCCAATCCACGTGTGAGGCCGAGTATGTCGCTCGCGCGCGTGTTGTTCTCGCTTGCTTTGGGTGGTTGCTACCTTGAGAGACTATGGGTTGAACTTTAGGAAAGTGCCTCTTTTCGGATGACAAGACTAGTGCCATTAGCATTGCTAAGAACCCGCACTCCACTCAAAAACCAAGCACATTGAGATCCGATATCACTTCTTGAGAGATCACCAAGAGAAAGGAGACATAGACCTTCACCCGTGCGAACCCATGAACAAACTTGCGGATATCTTCACAAAGCCCCTCGATCAAACCCGGTTTGCCCACTTGAGAGCGGAGTTGGGCATTTGCTATCCTTTTTAGAGTGGGGTAGCTGTATCTTGATGTATAGTATAATCTTTGGCTTTAGTCTTTGCTTTTGTTTGTTTGGCTTTACATGTGTATCATATTGCATATCATCATGTATCATATTACCTTTATTGAGCTTCATGACTATAGCAGTTTTTGATTACATTCATGCTCTTGCTAGTATGTCTTGTGTATGTCACTTGGAGCTTGTGGCTTAGGCTTCTTCTGATCACTTGTTACATGTTATGAGCTAAGCCGTTTTCTAAATGTGAACCTCGCTTAAATCTTGATGCAACTCGAAAAATGTTCACCTTTGAGATGGCAACTAGTATGTGTAGGTTTTGTGAGAACCTTGTTGCTTTCATATGTATGCTTGAGTTGCTATGTCTCATGTTTCTTGAGTCATTCACTTAGCTCGGATCTCTTGATAATCTTGTGCTAAAACTTGATGTCTAAGCTAAGAAATGATGAAAAGTTTTGAGTTGGATCTTTTCTCCCACGGCAATGTCACGAGATTGCTTCTCATTCATTCGAGTGAGATGAACTTGGGCATTGTAGTGCTGGTCCACAACCACTCGTGACGAGACAAACTTCCCACTTGCACTAAGGGATGAACTCCGCGTGGTTGAAAAACATGATAAAAACAATCTTTTTGGCGGACGTTTTGATCCTCTCGTATACACATGTCTAAATGAAACCTTGTTAACTACTGTTTTAACTCGATCAATGTTGTAGTTACAAGTGTTGTTAAGTGTATCTTTGAGACATGATGTGTGATCGTTATATGGGGTAGTTCACTCTTGTATACATGTGTTAGCACTTGTTTGATCTCCTGCTTATATGTGCTAGGTGCTATTCTTTTTGGTGAACACCTTTTATAAAATGCCCAACACCTGATCAAAATGCTTATGTTTCATATTCCGTACCACTTGATCAGCTTGAGCATTGGTTTTGTCTTGTGCCTTTTGCTATACACTTGCCATACTTGCTAGATCATCTATGTACTCAAATTGCTATATTTGTGAAGGTCTACCTTTTGCATTTCTTTCATGGCATGATTTGAGGGGGAGTTGCAGTCTCTTTTGATCCAATCTTGATAAGTGCATGTGCCAACAAGGGGGAGAAACATCCACAAACCCAGAGAGTTTATTTGTGAGTATGCATCTGTCAAGGGGGAGTTGCACTCAACCCAGAGAGTTCATTTGTGAGTATGCATCTGTCAAGGGGGAGTTGCAACCCGGTTTGAGCTATTTTTGCTAGATGTGTTGAGCCGTCGCCTCTTCTTGAGGGTCTAGCTGTTTTTCAGGTTTTCTTTGCCTTGCTAGTAGTGTTGAGCCTTTTGCCTCTTCTTGAGGGCTAGCTTTGGATTTCTTGGTCGTGTCGAGCCGTTGCCCATGTCTTTGGGGACCAAGTTGTGACTTTACTTTGCTCATTGCAAATGACCTGTTTTTCTGCTTGTCTTTGGCTCTTGGTCATTTGGATGGGTTGTCTCTGGTTTGTGTTGGTGTTGACAATGCACTCATCAAGGGGGACATTGAGGACACATGGTTTTTACCATAACCATTGTGTGGACCTTTGTGTGATGAGTGATTGTCAACATGCCAACACAAGGCGTGTGTGTGTGTTCTTACTAACCGATGGCACGCGGATACGTGTCAAACAATGGTGTCTCTTGGCTCATGTTGTCTCAGTGTCGAGCTCGGAGACGGTGGTCGACGGTCGGTGAAGATCAAGTAGGGCGTGCCGTGCCGACGGACCGGGTGCGGTGAAGGGCGGACGTGAGGCTTGGATCGAGGACCCGAGGACCGGGTGGCCAGCCGTGGTGGCCGACACTGGGACATCGACGAGCGCAAGTGTACACGGCGGGGGACGCGTACGGGCTACGCTACTCGCGGAGGGTTTGGTGGTTTCGCCTCAAAACCATCGACGGCGAGTTTCCCTGGTTTGCGCCTCAAAACCGGGGGCGGAGGTCCCGATGCGGACGGACGACACGTGGCGGCATCGGGGAGATTGCTTGGAAGCAAGGCTACCGGTGAGGAGGCACGGTGGCCGTCGGATCAAGTGAAGCCTGAGTTGGACCCTTATGCCCCTTGCTAAGTGGTGTGGCTCTTCATGTATCCAAGGGCAAAGAAGGAATGTAAAATAGACTTGCCCCTATAAATAAAGGATGAGGGTCTCCTTCCCCTCACCTCTTCCATTTCCATTTCCTCCTTTTAGGATTTCCCTTCCTCTAGTTGCTTTGTATGAGAGAGAGGTCTGCAAATCTTTTGATTTGTACTCGAACCAAAGTGTGTGGCAAGTAGAGCGCCTAGTCTCTCGCTGTTTCCTCCAGGATTAAATCATGTGTCTCGTGATTCTTGAGTTGAATTTGTGATTTTCCCGAGATCCCTTTTTGCCTCTTGTGTTCCCAACTCGATTTCTTTGATTTGAGGCCGTTTGAGATGATTTTTCTTGCTATGGATTGATCTAGGACGTGAGTGAAGTGATTCCACCGAAGGAATTTGTCTAACTCCTCACGAGATCGAGATCCATGGAGTTTTTCCTCTAGGTGTGCTCAAGATCCACTTTTGGGGATTTTCGTGATTTCTTCCTCCTTTCATCTAATTGAGCGATGATCTCCTGGAGATAGCTCCCCAACTGCATCAGGAACATGCCTGTGAAATTTGGTTCCAGTTGGTTTTGATTTGGAGGAGAAATCAAGTTTTGGGGACTTTTCCCGTGCTGTTCCCGCAAGAACCGGCCAGGCCGACTTGCAAAACCGGCCAAGCCGACTTGGGTCCAAGGTAAGCCGGCCCTCTGGACTCTCCCCGGCCAAACCCGGCCAAGCCGGCCAGCAGTCGGCCAAGCCGGCCAAGCCAAAAACCAGCTCAGCTGGCCAGATAGCCAGCCAGGCTGGCCGCAGCTGGCCAGAGTCGGCCAGGCCGAGTCTCAAGCCGGCCAAGCCGCCTTGAGTGCCCTCAGGGCTGTTTTGGTTGCGTTTTGTTCATCCGGTCTCCGTTTTGCGCACTGTTTGGCTCTCCGGTTGTCGGTTTTCGTGTAGGTCATTTCGGTGCAGTGCTGCTTTCCGCTGACCGCACTCTGGAGTTTTGCTGTCTCACTTCTCCTCGATAGAAGTCGAGATTTGCGTTTGCATCGATTCGATCAAGTAGTGATCCGCTGTGTTCCTAGGGAACATCCACCCGTCTCTAGGGTCGTGATCACTACTGCGTTGTGTTTCGGTTCTTGGTGTGTGAATTTGGGACATAGGCTCTGGATTTTGAAAGAAATTTTTGAAGCTCCCATTCACCCCCCCCCCTCCGGTCGCGCTTACCGGTCCTTCAACTCTTGAGTATACATACAGTACAGATAGCATAACAAAGGGTGCTCGTTTCCGGCGAGAGAGTTCATAAATAAACTAGAATTAGTCTTGTCCTCATTTGAGATAGTCGCCATGTTTGTCATTTGACAGTACATGCTATTGTCAAATGCATTGAAAATTATTGAAAACTGAATAAACTTTCAAGCGGCAATGTCGGAGGAAAGCACGCATATATATGCTTGACTCTATGCTGTCCCAAGTGGCAATATAATACGCTTGTCGTCTTACTGCATTATTATATGCATGGTACGGTGGTATTTGTGTGGTACTAATCTCTCGATTATTGTTTTGGTAACTGTTTCACACAAGAAATAAATTTATATATGCAACTACTTTCTGCTTGTATGATTTTAAGGTTTGTGGCATCGCCTCATCGACCCTCATCATGTACTCATCCATAGATGGATACAAATTAAATACCCCTTGCTTGCTTGGGTGGTCACCATCAAACATTCCCAACACGTCTCTCTTTGTAAATAGGCATCACCCGCATCACATTGTACAATAGCTTGAATTGTGAGTGACGACTAGTGGCCCACCAGTCAGCCTAGCTACACACAGCTGTACAAAAAGAATGCCACGAGGTTTTCGACAGAGGAATTTAATATTTTAATCGAATAATAGTAATCTGTACCTATTCTTCCTTTTTTGTGAAAAAAAAGAAAAAATAGTTACGAAGTGAATTCCAACTTTCATTAAGCATCCCCAAAAGTTTGGATTATTGGCAGTTTGTTTTCAACATGAGCATGCTCTTTCGTGAATTCCAACTCTGCCATGCACATCCATCTTGACCGGGCTTAATTTAAAAATCCTCTTGCTGATTAGGCATTGAGTTTGCTTAAAATATATATACCCAACCCCCCCCCCCCCCCCCCCCCCGCGCGCTATTTAGGTTGGCATGATATGTGCCACTTATTTGTATTAGTAATATATATGCGTTACCGTGTGCTACACTTCCGTTCAGTGTTGACATTCTTTCAGTCACCTGACCCAACGGTTTGAGATATACTTCCCGGCCAAACAAGATAAAGTGATCAGCAAGTGGAATCTAGCTCTGTTCTCTGTAATTTATTTAAAATCCTTGCATGGTCATGTACACGCAAACTAGCTAGCTACGACAAATAAGGGTGCTTGTTTACCGCGTGAGAGTTCCTAAACTGAAGTCAAATAGAAGCTAACTTTAAACTAGAATTTTCCATGTCCTCACCTGCAAGTGGTTTCTTACACTCTTACACGGTCGATCCATATCTGGAGTCAATGCACGAAAAATTAATAACAAACCTGAAGTGCCAGTCACGAAAGAAAGCATGCAGGAATGGATGCGCCCAAGTGGCAAAATAACGGTTGTGAAAACGCGCGGTCAATTCAATGCACGAAAAATTCAACTTGTTATGTGACAATAATAATGCAAACAAACGAGTTGAATTGACCGCGCGTTGCTGCGGGAATTTGTTGTTAAAAGTTTAGATGACCATTCGATGAATTTGTAGCTGCACAAATGGAGAATCAGCCATGTGATGCTTTAGTAACGCAACATTTCCTGATTGACATGGGGGGTGGGGGGGTGCACTGTTGCTATTCCGTCCTGCATATACCGATGAGCAAGGCTCATATATATGAACGTGCTGATGGCCATGTTGAAGCCGTGAGATTTGAGCTCATGGTAGTCCGGGGTCTTCAGGCAGAGCTTGTTAGCCAGTATCACCACTGATAATGAAGGACAAGAACTAATGGTGTCTATTGCATTTGGCTAGAATATATCTGCAGTGCAAGAGTGTGGGAGGAATGAGGTGAATCGTCGGAGGAATTCGTAGGTAAACACCAAGCATGTATTAAGTAGAATTGACTGGGATTTCTCAAAAGAAGAAGAAGAAGAAGAATTGATTGGGGTATAGAACTGCTCATCTGTCCAGAAGATTATGTTGGCATGTACAAAGACACAACACAAATTTAGGATATGGATGTAAAAGATAATGAGAGAATTTGAATTAATTAACTTGCATGCATGTTGATGGAAGAATTCAATTATTAGCTCGTGGGATGTGGGTGGTGGGCTGAGTGCATGGGAGACCAATGGAGATAGTAAAAATGTGGAGGAAAAACAACGGATGGACCATCATGCTATTAAATGGTGATGATGTGGCACGTTGTGGAGTGAGATTTAGAGAAAGTGAATGACTAGTGGATATGAACTATATAGTATATATAGATTGCAAGAGAAGTGGCATACAATATGTAGTGGTGGATCTAGGGCCAGGCCAGGTTGCTGCATCCTTTGTTTGGTCCAAGGCCAAACAAACAACTTAATGGAGATCATGACTGCAGAGCTATAAAATAAAATAAATGTAAAGCAGAGGTACAAACACCATGACACACTACAGTAGAAAATATTTTTTTGTCCACTATCAAAAATGATCTTCAGATCCGCTTCGTAAAACCGTCACTATATCATTGATTGTAAAGATAGAGCTTTTGTAGCATCAAACATCCATCCCTGTCGATAAACACTTTACCCTTGAAAATAATTTTTTTAGGGGCAGTTGGTGTCGCGGGGTCGAAGCCGCAACAAGCATTGTTGTTCGAGGTGGTGTCAAAGTACATGACTCCAGTGGCTCAGGTGAACTCAAGAATACAAGAATCACAAAGGGGATGCAACAGTTTATCCTGGTTCAGGCCGACCAATGCTCTACATCCAGCAGCTAATGATCCTTATACTAAAGAGCACCCAAACTCGGGGGGTTACAACAGAGTGTACAAGAGACAGAGAGATTCGGTAGGGGGTTAGCTTTGTGCTAATCACAAGGTTGCCTCACCGCCGGTGGAGTCTCCCCCTCGTTGAAGAGGAGGATGACGACGGGTGCAGTGGAGGAGCTCTCGATGCCCCTCTCTAGTTGCTCTAATCTCAGTGCTATGCAGAAGCGAGTCGATGAGGGATAGAATAATTTATTTAATTTATTTGGGATCATCCTCCTCTCCTCTAGGATCTGACCTCCTCTTATATTCCAAGGTAAGTTGGGTACGTGCAAGTTCTGAGTTAACCTTGCATACAAATGTAACGTCCTTCAGATGACATGAAAATGAGATCATTAGTGCCAAAATTGTGGTCGAACGTTGTGCTCCAAGGATGCCTGCATGTTGCATGATGATTTGATCTTTTTTAGATTCTCCACTATGAGCGAATGAGAAGATTCACCATCACCAGACAAACGAAGATATGGTGTGGGTTAGTTTCCCATGTGTTGGAGGAAGATGGAGCATAGAGAAATCATGTTGTGATGAAAGACGAGATGAGATGAGAAGACGAGATCTCAAAAGCCGTCGACCTGTACAAGTGTAGAGGGACCACAATAGCCGAGGGACTTGCAGAGCTGAGGAGCACTAGTGGTAGCATGATCCATTTCAGGATACTTGGGCTGACCATCTTCGTCATTGGATCCATGCACCGACTCGGGCATGTATAGCCTAGCCCTTTTATGGGCGAATCCAATTTAACTTGACCCTAATGTATACATGGCCAATATAAGATCTATAAAAGGAGCCCAACATTAGGGGGGGCCGTTCATCCCACACACACACACACACACACACACACACACACTACTTGGTTGCTTTGCAATGTCTTGAGCGGATTTGGAGGACTTGGGTTCGGGGTTCTGTGGTTGTTCCTATGTGGCAAAGATGGGATTTTTTTAGTTGCTCCAATGTTCATCGACTCATACTCCTAACTGTTCATATTCTCACTTTCATCCAGGACCTGCCTATCTGCATTTATATGTATTTGTTAATAAGCACCACATAGGAAAGGTTGATCTTCATTGCGATATGTACTTGCAAAGTGCAGAGAACTCATGTCTAACACATTACCACTAGATATTGTTGACCAATTTATTTTACTAGACTCAAAATGGCATATGGTTGAGAAAACTAAACCTTAATGTTTGAACCTTCCTTTTACTGATATTATTTGCTAATTACTTGGCGTCCCATTTTAAGTAGCTACCATGTTGATAAAGTATTAATATATGCTTATTTGTGGCTTTCATTTGGACAGATTACTCCAAGGCGCAGTAGAGGTCAGTTTGAGTGTCTGGTATTATGGAGAGGGTTTCCTTAGCAATAGCAGCAAAGGTGGTTGAGGATGCTATCTCCACATATCAGTCAAGTCGGTTAGGGAAAATAGAGCTAAAGTCTAGGCTTATGTTGACATGAAACTCGTTGGTGGAGTAGAGAAGGTTTTCTATAAGTATTAAGCTTTAGTTATCTTCTATGTCAGGAAAAGGAACAACTCATTTGAATAGGCATATTGTATATCATTGCCATCGTATCCCTCAAGTGGGCAGGGATAGATCTAGAGCAACTTTGAAGAACAAGCCCGATGGAGATAATTCCTGTATTTGATCCTGTGGTATTCATAGGTCTCATTGCAAAGTACTTTCTTCATGGTGAGGTTGCATTTCAAAGAGCAGATGATCCTACTTGCAAAGAGATGATAAATTATTGCCAACCTTCATTCAATGTGGTCGATTGGTTGACAAATAGTTCGTGCATACTGTATGATGTTGTGTAAAGAAGAGAAATTATAGTTGCAACAACAGATCACAAAGTTGAAGTCTCATATCAGTTTAATAGTTGATTTGTGGTCGTCTAACCAAAATTTAGGGTATCTCGAAGTTACAGTGCATTACACTGATAAAGAGTTTGAGCTCTATAAGAAGATTATTGCATGCAAGTATATCTCTTTCCCCCATAACTCATTTATTGTGCAAGAGGGCATCACTGCTTGCTTAATATAATGGAGTGGGATTTGGTTGATCACGTGTTCTTAGTAACTCCAGACAATGCAAGCATGAATAGTAGAGATGTATTGCTTGATGAGACGTGGAATACCAATGACCTACTCAATGAGTTAGTATACCATGTTTCAGAAATATTGGATTTCACCTAGTATGATACTTCTCATAGCTAGCTACTGTCCTAGCCATCGATGAAAACTGGCATTAGCAGGTTCTTATACTTGACTATTAAGAGTGCGGAAGTGGAAGCCAAGATCAGAGAACTTAGACAAAATTTGAAGCAATATTACCAAGAGTACGAGAGGATTGTGAGGAGCATTGCCAGTCCTATCTTGACGTCATATAAAGATGAAGATTTAAGTCAGGACGATTCGAGGTCTTCTGGACTTCGTGGCAAATAGTGTGTAGATCTTGCATTTGCTCGATTTAAATCACATAACTCATGTACTCACACAAAAAGATTGGAACTAGACATTTATTTGGATGATCCTAGAGTAGTTGTGAGTCAAGGTGGCAACGGGCCCTATACTCAGTTGCATTTACAGTGATGTGTTTGCTAGTGAGAGCCCTTGGGTTGCATTTAAGATTTGGCCTGAGGATTCAAAAAGGGCTGGGGCTAGATTAGAAGGGTGTGACGTGTACTGGATTGGATTAAACTGAAACAAATTAGTAGGTGTTAGAATCGGACTGGTGTATTACATCTATCAAAGACACCAACAAGCATACCCAATATATATATGTGTATACACATGAAATGATATGTTGAAAACAATCAGAATAATATATTCTCCATCATGCAGCCAATGCATAATCTTCCAATGTACCCCACTTGGTTAGCCTATATCTTTTGCTTGTGTCCCACTTAGGTCACTTTTATAGGGTGGTCTAACAGATGAAAGTTTGGCTACTATGGATCACTATATATAGCATTCTAGAAGAAGAAACCCTAATAGAGATGAATGGAAATGACAACTGCACTGATAAGACTGATTGGGGCAGCCCTCCTCTTATTTATAGAGGCTATTACACATTCCAATTCTAAATATACTATTTAAAGTGAACCACCTAACTTGAAGGGCATTATATGCTCCAACTCTGAGATCTGTTGACCCAACGGACACGTGCCCTTCATGACTTAGCTTTGTCTCGATTCAAGCCTCATGATGGCGCCATGCGCCACCTCTGATTCCGGCAGGAACCACACCTGGGTTTTGAGGCTGAAACCATGCCAAACCCACTCGCAGGTAGCATATACACACATAAGCTTGCCCCACGAACCTGACACGTGTCACCATCGCCCTTGGCCGCCTGGCTGCCAAGTCTTTGAAGCCTCTACTTGGCTTGCCCGACCACCGTCTTGATTTGGTCAACATGGTCCACTCCCATGTACTCTTGCGGTTGTAGATGACCCCATGTGTCAACCACCATGGTTAGTGACTCAGCTAGCTTTTCCAGTTCCTCAGTCCAAGCCTCGACATCCATCAACAACATGCAATGAACCCGCTTGACCTTCACCTTGGCAATCAGCCACCATCTACAAGCTCAACCCATGCACACCACAAGATAAGAGACATGTTGCACAACCCAACCACACGCCTTGATTAGTTCAACAACTCAATCCAAGACGCTACTCACGTTGACAGTCACGCATATCACAAATCGAACCACATGGGTACATGTCGACCATGTGTTCGCTTTCATCAAAGATTCAAAGTCAAAATACCCTCTCCCCCGATCTATTTTGCAATTTCTAGTCTCCATGTAAACTCAACAATAGCAACTTTCAAAAAAAAAAGTCAATAATAGCATGAAAGCTAAAGTCATCCATGACTAGCTACAATCGTGAGGAGCAAGACGGATATTAATTTGTAGAGTTTTTATATATGGACAGTTTAATACGCAAACTGTCCCTAAACCATCCCTAATAATCTGGGTTTTTTTACGGATGGATCAGTTAAGATGATCGTTCCTAGAAATCCTATATTTTAGGGGTGATTCTCTTGCGCAAACCGATACTAAAAATAGAGACATCTCTCTAGAGGGACGGTTTGTTTAGAAAAAAGTTTTTTTTTTGTCGGGATTGTTAATGATCTACAATACTTTTCACCCTAGTTGCTGACGGTTTCTTATGTGTCCGTCTATGTTGAGAGTCATCTGTAAAAAAAGAATTATATCGTCTTTAAAAATGATTTTTGTACTAGTGACAATAGCCTCATTACCGACAGTTCCAAGGCCATTAAACAACTTACCAGAGACCATTGTTGGGTCTCCAATTTGCTTGTTTTGTCCTCTGATTGGATGAATACAATTTGTCCCGCCCAATGGAAACTAGTGTGGATTATGATGTGCTAATGACCCGCCAGTTGGTGGACATTCTTGTTAACAAACAGATGCAACAATTAGCGGAGAAAATGTCGGCAATATATACTTAGCTTGTCCCCAAATCTGCAAATGATAAGATATGTCCCCACATATAATCATTTGCGACATCAATCAATAAAAAGATACATAGTCTTAGATATAAATAAATTAAATGAGACAATGTTCTTCATGGACACATATATGCTTGTCCAACAAAGTACATGACTTAATTATAGGAATACATAGCTACTCAACCGCCAGCCCATTTCATTCTATTTGCTTCCATTTGTCTGTCTTTTTTTTTTTTTGGAACAGCTTCTCTGTCTGTCGGTAGAGAGCTAAGAACCGAAGTCAACATACAGCTTGATTAGGTACATGAATCTAGCCCTAAGCTAGCTGCGTTCTTATTGATATTGAATTTTCTCAGTCTTCAAACCAAAATGCACTACAGGAAATCGCGGGTTTGCCGACAGCTTAAAGCTGTCGGCAAAGACCAATATACTGTCGGCAAAGGGTTTGCCGACAGAATTCCCTATTCCCGTCGGCAAACCGCCGCCGGCAAAAATCCCGGGCTCGGCAAACAGGACTTTGCCGACAGAATCGACGTTAGCCATACTTTCGCCGACAGCCACGTGGCTGTCGGCGAAGGAACAGCGCCGTCAACTCGATCGCCGTTAAGCCGCCGACCGGCCGCCCCGGGCATCCGGCAAAATCGAGGTTTTGCCGACGCCAGGCCGTCGGAAAGCCGGGTTTGCCGACGCCCAGTGTCAACATGGCTCTCGGCAAAAAGGTCAATTTGCCGACGACTAGATTGACCTGGGGCGTCGGCAAACTCCTCTCTTTGCCGACAGCCAGGTCCACAAGGCTGTCGGCAAAGCCCCTGCCAAGGCTGTCGGCAAACTCCTGCTGTCGGCAAAAATTGCACAGCTTTGCCGACAGCTATGGCCAAAGCTGTCGGCAAAGCTGGGATTTTTTTTTTTTGTTGTTTCATTGCATTCGAACCACATTTATAGCATATATATATACCACAAATCTGGGCCAGATAAAAAACACTTTTACCCAACGAAGACAATAAATGTTATATTACAATGTATCAATACATATATCATCACTAAAAATTCATATATCCGACAACATATTCCAATGTAAATCATACATGAACCAACTGAGCAGTTGCTAGATAGGTCAAATGGTTCTCAGTATGGAGCTACCATCTCCTAGATGGCAGTAGCTAAATTCTACATGAGCAACTCTAAATAGTCTATGCTAGAGCACAACCAAGACAGCCAGGCTCCACAAAATGCTTCTGACCAGCATTAGTCAATGCCATCACTGCTATGGTCCAGGTTTGCTGAAACATGAAAGGGTCCATCGCGAGTTGCTCTCTACACCAAAAATAATGATCTGAGTATTTTTATATTTGGCACATGAACCATGAAAGATGGAAACAAGAGTTATATTCATGTTTGGTGCATGTATATAGTAAATCAATACTTGCAGTTATATTCATCACTAAAGCAGTAAAAAATTAACTATAGTAACCAAAGTGTTCAGATTTAAAAGATTGTCTTTCAAACACATAGAATAAGAATATTCAATCTTGTCCCATACTTCCATGGTACTTGCTGAATAATGCTGCACAAATGGATACTAGTGTGATGGTTTGCGTTGACATCAGTGTACAGTTGCAGTTTCAGGCAAGATTATTCAAATAAAATTCAGTGTACTAGCACCCAAATAAAATACTATTTTGATCAAAACTTAGACTATCTTTTACTAACTTGCACAACTGCACCAATAATTTTGTACTATTTCGATATGTTTAGCTAGATACTAAAAGTAGTCAGGATCAAAATAGGCATATTTCCAGGCTCCATTCAAGAATAATAAATATGTTTGTACCATGAAGCAATATTGAACTGTATATAACTTGATGTGCAGCTAATATAGGACTACTCTATCTTAGCTAACCAACCTATGAGACAAATAAGTGATTGCAGTCAATTTAGTAAATCTATAACAATCAATTTAGCTCTCTTTTTTTACATAGATAAACTGTTTCATGACCACGGAAGCACCAGACCTGACAAAACAAAATAATGTAGAAGAACATTCAGGTGGTAGCATAAGTACCAGTGCTGTAAGCAGTTACTAAACTGACTTGATGAAACCATTAGTAACAATGCTATCTTCCCCAAAGGCAGCACCATCAGATAAGCAAGCAATCAACCAAAGATTGACAGACGTATTATGTCAGCATAAAGGTAATGTGTAATTCTAAGCTACCCATAGTAGGCAAAAAAGCCAAATCATAACAGAAGGCAGGATAAATGAAACAGACAATCTCAGCAACCTACAAAGGGGAACTGTCACCACATTATCTGTAGGACTTTAGGATACCAGGATAGCTATTATGTCCACAAGATACAATTTTATCAGGAGGAACATAAAAGGCTTCAAAATATGATAAGCATACATGATCTGTACTTGGTAGGGAAAGAGTAATATGTGAGGCAGAAGCATTAAAGTGGTATAGAGATCAGTTAACTCCTTGTTCGACCTCTGGATGCTATGAGCATGGAGCAGCTGTGTTGATCACTAAATCCAAGTAATCAAGTTTCATTTGGTATACCTGATTGTAAGATATCACATATATATTAATAAACTCCTGATAACTCTTGATAACTAAATGTCATTTTCTGGATCTGAAAGTTTTCCAGCATCGTAAAGGGTAAAGAAGCAACAGAGTATGTGTTTGGATGTCATTTCCCACATTAGCATTGCAGGAAACAAACTATGAATGTTTCCATTGAATAGCTGTTTCATAGAAGAGCAATAAATATATCCTATCTAGGTTCATTACATACCATGCATGGCTCTTTTTTCTTCCGCTGCAGTTTGCTACACCGCTGCAGTACTTCCAATGCCCTGAATCAGAGTAGCTTTTGGAAGCAAAAATCATCATACAGTCAATTAACCAACCGAGGCACAAACACTCGGACAGGATGGCAGAGATGAACAACCAGGCAACGAAATTAGACTAGAACCCTGGAACCAACAAACTGAGATGGGGAATTCGCTATAGAACTAAGCAACCTGTCCTGAGCAAGCTCAACTTGCTCTGCCCCCTTTCCCTTACCCTACTCCTGCTAACCTTCCCCAAATCCTTGGCTGTTCCTGTCTTAACTATCTACAATTCTCCAACCGCTGAAGCAATTCCTAGCACAGATACCCCAGGCACACGAAAGAGGAAGTTGGATTGGCCGGCCACGGCCACGGCCACGGCCACAGGCAGGAGAGCAGAGAGCTTACGAGGTCGAGCACTTGCAGGAGGGCGCGGATGCTGGGCTCGTCCATGGCGTGCACGTGCTGCTCCACCCACGTCCCCAGCACCAGGTCCAGCTCCAGGAACCCGCGCTGCTTGCTCCGGTACACCAACCTGTATGTTCACCAACAGTGACTCGGGAATCAAGGAAGAGGGCAAACGGCGGCGAGGACCGGGGTGAGGTAAGATACGGGCAGGGGACGCACACACCTGTTGAGGAGGCGGCGGCGGCTCTCGTCGGACGAGAGGTCGATCGTGGTGGTGGCGGCGCTCCGCTGGGAGGTCGTCGTCAGGGCCCGGGCGGTCGGGGTGGTCGAGAAGGCGGCGGGGGCGAGGAGGCGCTCTAAGGAGGAGGAGGAGGCGGTGAAGGCGGGAGGGGAGCACGCGGTGGAGGTGCAGCGCGCGGCGGAGCAGGAAGGCCGCCATGGGTGCTCGGGTGGGGAGCGGCGAGAGGCGCGGAGAGACGGAGAGATTGGCCGATTCGCCGGCGGCCACCGCAGCGTTTGAGGCCCCTCATGCCGGGCCACCACGCTAGGGGCCTCCCTCGGATCTGCGCCGCCGCCACGCCCTTGCGACCGGGGCCACCGCGCTAGGGGCCCTTGCGACCGCCGCCACGCCCTTGCTAGGGGCAGTCGTCCGCGCCGCCACACTGCGCCGGGGTGGGGCGCTCGCCCACGCCGCCGCCGCCGCACCCACGCAGCTCCACGCCGGGGGTGGGGCGCTCGCCTGCGCGGCCGGCCAGGAGGCACGTCGGTCCAGCCGTCGCTCCGCGCCTAGGAGAGAAGAGGGAGCGGAGGGGCTATGGCGGCGCGGCGGAGGGGCGCTGGCGGCGGTGGCGTGCGGGCGCTGGGGATAGGGTGCGGGGGTGGGAATGGGGATAGGGTTAGCTCAAGTGGGCCGGGCCTTTTTTTTTTCATTTTCGTGGGCTTTGCCGACAGCGCCTGCCCTGGCCGTCGGCAAAAAAAAAAAAAATTCCTTTTTTTAAAAAAAAATGGTTCGCCGACAACCCTCCTTACACACTGTCGGCAAACTTTCTTTGCCGACGCATCCAAGTGCAAAAGTGTTGGCAAAGAAAGTTTTAAATTTTTGTTTTTTTATCCATTTTTTTTTCCGGGTCCTTCCTACCACAATTACATCTCAAATTCAAAATTTGGGGAGGTTTTGAGTTATTTAGCTATATTTCATTAATTTTTTTCACTTGAATTTTCCCGCATTATTCAAGTTTGAATTGCGTGCATGAAATAGTGAAACTTTGGCCTTGGAAAAATGATATTCATGGTGGGGAGTGTGTTTTAAGGCCGTGTCCCAAAGCTCACCCAAAAACTTTTGGGTGAGCTTTGGGACACGGCCTTAAAACACACTCCCCACCATGAATATCATTTTTTCAAGGCCAAAGTTTCGTTATTTCATGTACCCGCAGTTCAAATTTGAAAAATGCGGGAAAATTCAAGTGAAGGAAAAAAATTAACGAAATATAGCTAAATGTTTCCAAAAAGGACCAAATTCAAACATGTGATTGTAAACAATGTATCTAGGCAACAAAAAAATTTTGAAGTCAAAATTCGAAAAAAAAAAAAAAAAAATTGCCGACAAAGATACGGGTCAGTCGGCAAGAGCATAGTTTGCCGACAAAGATTCAAAGGTCAGTCGGCAAACCACGTACTTTGCCGACATTCAAAGGTCAGTCCGGCAAACCTCGCTTCGCCGACGACTTGGGGAGGCTCGTCGGCAAACTTTGCCGACAAATTTAACGGCGTGGTCGTCGGCCGGCGGCGGCAAACGGCGACGGAGCCGTTTGGTCGAGCCGCCGCCGCCGACAAATTTAGTTTGCCGACAAACCGGGCCGTTGGGAAAAACATCTTCGCCGACAACCTTTCTTCGCCGACAGCCCCGTGGATCCGGGGTCTGTCGGCCAGAAAAAACTTTGCCGATACCGGCATGGGCCGTTTGTCTTGCAACAAGCTGGTTCGCCGACAGCCCAGATCCTGGCTGTCGGCAAACCCCTGGGCTGTCGGCGAACAGCCGGATTCCTGTAGTGATGTTAATACGTTCAAACTAAAATTTTCCAATCCTGAACGTGATTAAGCAGTAAGCACGTAGGTATATATGATCCATCGGCAATACATGTCAACACGCCAAGAACTGGCCGCATTCTGAACCTACCAATAGTTGTAACCAGTTTATGGTGCAGCATTAGCTAGCAGTATAACCTCCCAAATCATTGTTCGGCAGTTGACTTACATTATCAAACGCAAAGCAGAAAGAAAAAGAAAAGCAGTGAACTGGCTCTCTCTGCACCAGAGAGATGGATTAGCAACGTTTGTTCCCCCGCGTCGTTATCTATAAATACCGGCAGAGACCACACACTATTGGCACCATCAAACACTTCATTGTTCCTCTTTCACCACACACATAGCCTGAACCTGTCTCCAGATTCTGAAGGCTTTGCATAGCTTACACCGATCGAGAAATGACAATGGCAACCTCAGAATGGCAGGCCTTAGCGATCATGGTGATCGCCGCAGCTGTGCTGAGCACGGCGTCCGGTACGGCATTGCAGTACGACTTCTACAGCTCATCGTGCCCAAAAGCCGAGGAGGCAGTCCGAAATGCCACTCAGAAGATCATTTACAACGACCCCACCATGGGCGCCGCATTTGTGCGCCTCTTCTTCCATGACTGCTTCGTCAGGGTAATGATCAATTTGTCCTCCCTCTTGTGACAATGTAGAGCTCAGATATGTACTTTTATATGAAACGAAATTCTGAGTAACAATGCTGAATGCATGGTTTGTTTCAGGGTTGCGACGCATCCATTCTGCTTGACCAGTCCAATAGCAACTCACAGCCAGAGAAGTTAGCCATCCCGCTACGTGGTTACGTCGAAGTGAACACGATCAAGGCGGCCGTGGAGGCCGTCTGCCCCGGCGTCGTCTCCTGCGCCGACATCCTCGCCTATGCAGCACGTGACTCCGCCATTATCTCCGGTGGCTTCGGCTTCGCCATGCCCGGCGGCCGGCGCGACGGATTCGTGTCCAACTCGAACGACATTTTCGGCAACCTCCCTGCCCCGAACATGCAGGTCCAGGACCTCATCAAGAGTTTCGACAACAAGGGCCTCAACCCAACCGACCTGGTGGCGCTCTCCGGAGCACACTCGTTTGGCCAAACACACTGCTCCTTCGTCACGCCACGGCTGTACCCCACCGTGGACACGACCATGAACGCCACCTTCGCCCAAGGGCTCAAGGCAGAGTGCCCATCGCAAGGCGGCGGCGGCAAAGTGCTGAACAACAACCGTGTGTCGACAGACCCCAACAAGCTGAGCAACCAGTATTACAACAACTTGGCTACTGGTCAGGTGATGTTCACGTCGGACCAGACGCTGACGAGCAGCACTACCACCAACAAGATGGTGCAGGACAATGCTGCCAACCCGATCGCGTGGATGGCGCGGTTCGCGGGCGCAATGGTGAAGATGGGAAACATCCAGGTGCTCACCGGCAGCCAGGGTGAGATCAGGAGAGTCTGCGGTGCCACCAACAGCGGTAATTGATCGATGAGACCATGAAGCAATATCCACGAGCAGCAGTTGCTGCTGCCGCCGCTGCCCTTGAGCATTGCATATATGATTTTTGCATTGATGCCAATACAACATGAAGTTGTTTTTTTTTTAGATCTCTTATCGCTTCTTTTCTCGGCTTTTGCTGTTCATGTCGCTTCAAAGATGTGTACAATTAATTGATTGTAATTTCATTCCCTTTTGCCCCTTTTGCATTTAAATCTGTTTCTTCATTTATTATTATATAATGTCTCCATGGACGTGCACAAGTTATACCATTCATAGTGCAATCAACAGGTTATGCGTCCTATTTGGCTAAAGTTAGCCCAATTTAGTCACTTTTTACCCAAACACTATGATTAAATGGGGCTAAATGGGCTTTAGTCCTCTCCGAACAGGGACTAAACCATGCTGTTGAATCATCTACTAAGTATTAATGCCACATGCTAATTTTTAGAAAAGAAAAGGCTATCCAACAATGAACAAAATGTGATGATAGGGTCTAGGAAGAAAAAGAACAAAACTTAGTAAAATGATAGGACTATTTTGGAACTTAAGGGGCTTAGGTCTTGTTAACAGATTACCTGCTCTAGCTAGTAGAATTAGGGACCAGCATGTAGATATAGTAGGGGTTATGGAGACAAAAAAGAATTTCATACCCAATCATGTGCTTAAAAACCTTACTTGGAATGTGCCTTTTAATTGGGTACAGTTAGGAGCACAAGGCTCAGCAGATGGCATCCTAGTGGGAGCCAATACTGATGTTTTTAACATGGTAGTTCAAGATATTCTGGTTTTCTCTATTTCTGTTTTGTTGACCTGTAAGAAAACTGGTTTTACTTGGAAGCTTATTACTGTTTATGGCCCTGCTTATGATAATCTTAGGCAAAGCTTTCTTGATGAGTTAGATTCTGTGATGACTAAGTGGACTGGTCCAACCATGGTAGTAGGTGATTTTAATCTTGTTAGGTTTGTTTCAGACAAGAGTAATGGCATTATAAATCATCATTGGGTTGATGGTTTTAATTCTTGGATAGATAAGTGGGCTTTGATTGAGCTGAGTGCTAATAATAAGAAATTTACTTGGACCAACAATCAAGAGGTTCCAATTCTAGCTAAAATAGATAGAGTTTTTGTTTCTACCTCTTGGGATAGTGCTTTTCCTTTAAGCACTGTGAGTGCTTTGGAAAGATGGCCCAGTGACCACAACCCTTTAGTTATTAATTCTGGGAATAATACTTCTTTTGGAAAAAAGAGGTTTAGAGTAGAGAAATGTGGTTGAGTAAGGAGTCTTTTAAAACCATGGTTGAAAAAGCTTGGAAAGTACCTTGTGCTGCTTCTTCTAGTATAGAGGTTTGGCAATTTAGGATTAGGACTTTGAGGAGATTACTTAGAGGTTGGGCTGCCAATGAAGTAGCTGCTATGAATAGAGAAAAAGCTTTTTTGATGCAAGAGTTTAAGGACGTAGAAATGGCTATTGAATCTAGAGCTCTTACTGATGCTGAGTTTGAAAGGTTTAGGGTGGTAGAAAAGAGTTAGAAAGAATCTGGAATTTAGAAGAAATTAAAGCTAGACAAAGGTCTAGAGATAGAAATTTGCTAGAAGGGGATAGAAATACAGCCTATTTTCAAGCAATAGCTAACCAAAGAAATAGAATAAAGAGAGTTGAGTGCCTAGAAGGTCCTGTGGGGCTCGTTTATGATCAGAAGAGGATGATGGATATTGCTGTGAGCTTTTACAAAAATCTGTTTGCTAAGGAAGCAGAGTGTGGGGCTAAGTTAGGTGCTAACTTTTGGGAAGAAAAAGACAAGGTTACTCCTGAGGAGAACGACCTTCTAACCTTACCTTTTATAGAACAGGAAATAAGAGAAGCTTTATTTAGTTGCTACCCCGAGGGATCTCCGACCCGATGGAATCCCTTTCTTTTTCTTTCAAAAGTTCTCGGACCTTATTAAAGTGGATTTGGTGAACATGTTGGAAGACTTTCATCAAGGGAAGCTGGACTTATATAGGTTGAATTGTGCTTTAGTTACGGTGATCCCCAAAGTAGGAGAGGCTTCTAATATGAAGCAGTTTAGGCCTATCAGTTGCTTAATTGTAGCTTCAAGATTTTCTCCAAAATCATTACCATTAGACCCGACTCCGGTGGTCCAAAGAATAGTGGCTTCTAACCAATCTGCTTTTATTAAGGGTAGGTTCATACTAGAGAGTGTGGTAGTTGCCCATGAAGTGGTGCATAGTGTGGTTTCCAGAGGAGAAAAAGGAGTAGCTTTAAAAATTGATTATGAGAAGGCTTATGACCGGGTAAACTGGAGTTTTCTTTTTGATATGCTTGAAGCTAGGAATTTCAGTTCTGTTTTCATCAACTGGGTGAAACAGTTGGTAGTGGGGGGATCTATTGGAATTTTGCTTAATGGAGAGGATAGTCCTTACTTTAAACCTGGAAAAGGGCTTAGGCAAGGGGATCCACTTTCCCCTTTTCTATTTAATTTAGTGGGGGATGGTTTGGCTAGAATGTTAAGTAGGGCTTCTGACAAGGTGTTGACTAAAGGTCTTCTAAGTGACTTTCAGCCTGGAGGGGTTACTGCCCTGCTGATGACACCATCATTTTCTCCCAGGCTGAGGAATCAGTCCTGATGAATTTGAAATGTGTCTTAATGTGGTATGAGCAAATTTCTGGTATGAGAATTAACTTCCATAAGAGTGAGTTGGTGCCAATTAATCTAGATCCTGATGAGGCTCATACTTTGGCTCATTTAATGGCTTGTCCTTTAGGAGAGTTTCCAATCAAATACCTGGGTGTTCCCTTACATCATGAGAAGCTATCTAGAGAGGACATACAACCTCTGGTAGACAAGATCTTGAAAAGAATAGGAAGCTGGAGGGGGAAACTTTTATCTTTAGCTGCTAGGACTAGTTTAGTTAAGACATGCCTAGCAAGTATCCCAGTTTATCTTTTGTCTGTTATAAAGTTTCCCAAGTGGGCTTTGAAGATTATTAATTCTCACATGGCTAATTGCTTATGGAATGACTCTGAGGATAGTCACAAATACCACCTTGCTAACTGGGAGTTAGTTACTATGAGAAAGGAATTTGGGGGGCTTGGTATTCCTAGTCTTAGGGACTTGAATCTTAGCTTGCTGGCCTCTTGGCTGAAAAGGTATAATGCTGATAAAGATAAGCTCTGGAAAGAACTTATTGATTACAAGTATAAGATAATGAAACCTAACATTTTTGTTACTAATACTAGTGGAGCCTCCAGTTTCTTCAAGGGTTTCATGAAGGCTGTTCAGGCAGCCAAGTTGGGGTATAGATGGAAGGTAGGAAATGGGCAGAAGGTGAGATTCTGGGAGGACTTTTGGATAGGTTCTTCCAGTCTAGCCATTCAGTTTTGGCCCTTGTATAGAATAGTAAATGAGAAAGGAAAATCTTTAGCAGATCTATGGGATGGAGTAAATTTTAAGTGTACATTCAGGAGATGTGTTTCTCCTGAATTATACAATGTCTGGTTAGAAGTGCTAAGTCTAGTCTCTTTAATTCAGTTGAATAATGAAGAAGATGAATTGATTTGGCAATTCACTAGCTCTGGTGTCTATTCTTCCCAGACTTTATACAGGATCATTAATAACGAGAGGAGTTAGCTATACTCATTTACCCGTGTGGAAACTTAAAATTCCACCAAGAGTGCATTGTTTTCTCTCGGCTTGTAATGCACAATAGAACTTTGACAAGAGATAACCTGGCTAAAAGACAGGAAGTAGATGATAAAAGTTGTCTGTTCTGTCAGGAGGAAGAAACTGTACAACACCTTTTGTTTGATTGTGTTGTGGCTAAGTTGCGTTGGAAATATATATCTGATATCTTGGAGATTAGGGTAGGAGCAAGTTTAGTTGATGTAGGTACTTTTTGGCTGAGTAATAAGAAGTACTGTGTTGTTAATATGGTTTCCTCTGTTGTTATGTGGTCAATCTGGAAGTTAAGAAACGATCTTTGTTTTCAAAATGCTTCTTGGAGGAGCATGGAAATGCTGCTATCCGGATTGCTGGGACTTTACAAAGCCGGGTAATTCTATGCCCGGAGGGAGAGAAAGCTCGGCTGAAGACAATCATTTGCAAGATCGAAGGATACCAGATACTATGCTGTGGCTGCCGTATGTGAACCAAAGCATACAATGAAGATGCGCAAGGGAGAAGCTGGAATTCTTCCTGGAAGCTCAGCGGAGAAGATGGACAAATTCAATGGCTTCAGGTCAGGGGATCCTTGGTGGAGGATGCTGGAAAGGTCCCTACAGTAGCGGTGGTATGAAAAGGCTGAGCTTCATCGATGATTCAAGCTGCCAAGTTGGAATGAACTTTGAGTTTGTTTGAAATCTGGTATTTTAAGCTTTGTAATAGGCTTGAGGTTTGCTGGTAGGCAACCTGCTTTCCGTCCAGGTGGACAAACTTTGGAAACTTAAACTGCGCTGTAAACGATACTATGGTCCTTTGATTTTAATCAAATGGCCGGGGTCCGGCCCTAGAATTCAAAAAAAAAAACAAAATGTGATGATTTGTTTATTAAAGAAGACACATAATATTGATGCTACAAAGAAGACACGTCATTGTGAGACATCTTTAAAATCGCCTTTATGATCCTGCGCATACTCAAGGAGAAAATACGATTTGGGACTTCAACAGTATAAATATGCAAATGACCAAATCAAGGGCTGAAAAACAAAACTGGTATATATATTATTACTCGTCATCAGCACTGTATTTTACAAGGTAACATTCATCATTTGATCACGTTTCATCGGCCGAAATGTTGGGCGCTGCGGGCACTTAGGCTGGCAGGCTGGGCAGCCAGCTAAGCACTCGTCCCTGGTGTTGTAACAGTCGTCATTCGGCCTGTTGTCGCAGCAGTAGCATTTTACCCCATCATCGCATTTATACTGCATACAAAATTTTATATAGATCTTGCTCTCCAAGTCCAAGACCGACGATGTAGTATCGTTGACGGCAACGACCGGTAGCTTTCGAACTCGTAGTAGTATCTGCAACGGTGTTTGCATAGCCTGCCGTGTGATCCCCAACCTCGAGTAGTCGTAGGGCACTAGAACCTGTTGAAACACTTGGGATCTCAAACTTTCGATCAACAGAGACGTACCAGCACTAAAAAGCGTCTGGAAATTGACAAGTAGTAATCACCTGACAAGATAAAGGTAGTACATATACTTACAGAAAGGCATCATCGACGTCAAGCACCCGAACAAAACAACGAACAAGATGGGATGAAGGTTCATCTCTGATTGCCGTCGCCGCCGCCCTTCGTCGTCCTCAATCAACTCAACAGCTAGAGAACTAGATATAAGCAATGCAATGCAAACCAGTGAGGCCGGCAGACCTGCCGGTATGAAATGAGCAATATATATAGAGGACTAATGATTTGATTATAGCGTGTTTATACAGAAGGCGTTGATTTCCTGCTGCATGCACTACGTAATTTCCCTCTTCGTTTCAATTTGTTTTGAATTTCGAAAAACTTGTTTGTTTTTCTTCTCCTAATTATATATGTAATGGAAAGCAAGATCAATCATGCATGCTTCGTCTCTCTTTTTGCTTCTTTATAAATTTGGGAAGAAATGCAATAGGCATCATGCATGCATGGATCAATCCTGCAACAATATTTTAACAGCGGCACTAAAAGTTGATTAATTGAGACAACACATTTAAGATGTTCATCTCTAAAATTAGCCATCAACTATTTAAAAAGAAACATATCAACGTAGGTGGAAATTTTGAGGGTCCCTCTAGAAATTGATTTAAAGAGACACCGCGCTTAAGGATTAAAAGAATTGTCCCTACAAACTTCAAAAGTTTTTTCATATGTACCATGTGAAAGGCAAACTTCATACTAAAAGTGTAGATCACAATGTGATCTATAACTTTGTAGTTGGACAAAAGTTTTTATTTGAGTCCTAGCAATACATTTTAAATATCAGATTTTGAAATTCAGAATTTGCAAACAACATCAAATGTTTAGAGTTGGAAATTTAGAAATGTAGGCCAATTTTGCTAGTGTTCCGTACTGTACCACCGATAGTAGTACTGCACTCAGGGAATCAAGATTTATAACGATTCGGGCAGGTGCCCTAGCTAGGTCGAGCCGAGGTTTAGTGAATTGTGTTCCTAAGTCTGAGCACTAAGTCTTTAGTGGGGATTACAAACAAACGATGGAGTTGGAGGATTTTGATACGCTCCACAAAATGCCAGAGCTTTGAGGAGATAATGAAAAGGATGTGAGGGTTTTGAAGAACACGCGCGCGCGCGAGAGAGAGAGAGAGAGAGAGAGAGAGAGAGAGAGCTCATGTCGCCCCGTATACTCCTGTCGTCCCGTATATAGCTGAGGGGTACGTTACAAAGGAGAAAAAGAAAGAAAGAGAAGAGGGGTCCTATTCGTCAGCTGGCGTCTAGGAGGACCCCTCGGTCTTCTCTGCTACTATGCCCGTGTTTATTGGCATTATTTAGTCTATATAAAATAAATACGATCAAATCTTGGTTTGCTTTCTATTGAGTTCGTCGTATGACTTGTTCGCTTGAATCTATCATCCTAGTTTATCAGTCATACTACAGTGCTTTATCAACAAAGTTTTAAATCTCAATGAGTGCCTCACATCCTATGGCATGCAAAACTCTACCCCTATGAGCTTCTTCGAAGACTTGGCCAACAAATCCTCGATATTGATGAAGTCGCCATAGGCGCCTCACAGTCGAGCAGAAACATCGCCTACCACGAAAAGCATAATGTTGTTAAATCTTAAAAAATTTACTCCCACGGAAAGTCGAACCCAAGACTGGAATACATGCCTTTAGCCACTCTACTAGTTTTAAATATACAATGTCTCAAAAAATCCTGATTATCACACAAACCCTGCATTGAAAAAGTTTAACAAACCAGATATCTGGTTGTAACGTCTCTGCAACAAACGTTTAATTGCGTGCACGACTGCCCGTCCAGGGCTCAGGTTGGTGACTCTGCAGTTCTTCCTGATCTCGAGGCGCGCCCCCATGGGTGGCCGCAGGTCGCTGAGCCTTTCCATGGCCTTGCCGAAGTCCACGCTCCACCTGTCGGCGTCGTCCCTGTACTGCACGAGACGAGCCAGGGTGTCGTCGTCCTGGGTGAGCTCCCAGTCGGACTTGAGCAGCACCATGTTCTGCAGGTTCGCTGTGTAGTAGCTGTTGTCCAGGGTGTTGGTCGCCGCCGTGTCCACCCCGACGCCGCTGTAGCTGGACGCGGCCCGGAACGCCGGCTCCGTGTCGCGGACGTTGTTGCTCATGCTCATGCTCTCCACCGCCGCCGCCGTCGAATTCAGCTCCAGCAGCTGCTGCTTCAGCCGCGCGGCGAGGGCGTTCTGGTACGTGCCGTTAATCTGTCCGGCAGCGGCGAGGGACGGTGCGAGGCGGTCGGCGAAGTAGGCGGCGTGGGAGACGCCGACAGCGTGCGCGCCGGCGAGCGCGGCGAGGTCGCCCTTGCCGAAGCCTCTGGCGGCGAAGCTGGCCTCCAGCTCGGCGAAGCCGCCGGACGGCGCGTGCGACGGGAGCGCCGCGTCGGCAGCGTCGGCCGACGACGTCGCGCCGTCCCCGCGCCCGCGGCGGACCGCGTACCTGATCCGCCCGCCGCTGAGGATGGCGACCGCGTCGCGCGCCGCGAACGCCAGGATGTCGGCGCACGACACGTCGGCGTCGCCGGCGTGGAGGAGCTCTGCCTTGATCCTGTCGATCACGTCGAAGCCGCCCAGGCCGATGCTCTTTGCCGCCGTCTTCTCCGTGGCGGTTCCGTCGGCCGGAGTCTCGTCCAGGAGCACGGATCCATCGCAGCCCTAAATTAAACGAGACGAACACGATATTCATTTCTTGGCCGCACGACGAGCTGACATAGATATAGAATAGAATGATCACCTACATTTACCCAACAGTCGTGGAATAGCAAGCGGATAAGGGCGGGGCCGACGCGGGGGTCGCCGGCGACGGTGGAGTTGCCACTGATGGCGGCGTTCACTAGCTGGAACACGATCCTCTCGAAGCCACCGCTGTCGTCGTCGCCGGCAGCCGCTGCCTTCCCGGCGAGGATGACGACGAGCAGCACAAAGCAGCAGCTGAGGGTTGCCACGACGGGGGCGCCTCTATGCTTCGCCATTTGTCGTACGTGACGACCACTGACCATGCTCCTTGTGTTGGAAATAATTCGCTGCGACGTGCTCTTGAGATGCGACAGGGAAGCTTATGATGTAGCACGTTGGGGTAGCCTCGAATCACCAAGGATCACGACGGACTAGTTTTCAGTTTCACAGGCATGACAGATTTATTTCTATGCAACTATATTTATATGTATGCTGCATTGCTGCTTATTGTGACCCATGCATGAGTGTATACATTGTTACGGGCACGCCAGATCTTTTATTCTGCTTGCGCGCGGTTCGTGCATATGCATATGTATTATGCCAGCTCGTTTACGATCGATACGCTGCTTGCGACAAAAGTTTATGTATTTTATTTATGCGGCATTTTTAAACTGTACTACTAGTGTACAGCCGTAGATGCTTACACGCACAAGGCACAAACTACTGCATGATGCATATGTACACTTAATTATAGGGGGCTCTTGCATTTATAACCCTATTATGTATTGAAATTGTGATTTTATCCCTATTTTTTTTCCAACTGTGAATTTACCACTGCATTTTCAAAACGAAGCGCCTCTTTGCCCCTATTCCATCATCCTCCCCTAACGATGGTGTTAATTTGTACTTAAGGAAAGAAATGCCAATGTGATTTTGCCCCAATTTTTTATGTATATTTATGATTCTAGCCCTGATTTAGAAGAAAACATTCATATTGTATTTTGACAAAAAAAATATACGTTTGGTCAAATATATTTAGCATAATTTGCAAGTATTTCAATTCAGATTTAATATTCAAAAACTATTCAAAATTTTGACGGCATCTTAGCAATATTTTGACAGCATTATGACAACAGTATGATAGTTAGGATTGGAGTTGTCGTCGTCCCGCTTGAGCCAAGCCCCACGGCCAGGAGCTATTGCTGCCTTGTGCGTATCAAGCCTCCAGGGCGAGAGCCGCTGTCGCCCTACACGCATCGAGCACTAAGGATGGGAATCGCCACCATCCAGCGTGTCATGTGCTACCGCTATATATTGTTGCAGGCAGGGGCGGAGCTATATCATGACAAGTGGGTGAGACCGCACCCAAAAAAATTGAAAAATAGTGATAAATGCTAATTTTTCACCATATATGTACCCATAAATTGCAAACCCTTGCACCCACAAGGGCAAGTGCACCCCTCTCAAATTTGTTCTAGCTCCGCCACTGGTTGTAGGTGCCCCGATGGCCCCGCTCGATGCAGCCACGACTCGTGAAGGCAGCGTGTATTTTTGCCTTCATTTTATTGATTTTGAATTTTAATTCATTTATTCCACTTATCTAGTGGACATCCAATTTAAGTAGGGGTTGACATACGATTCATTTCAAAATAACAACGGTAATATCACAAAGTTGAAAAAAATGGCAAAATCACAATTAGACTCCTGGACAGGGACAAGAACACAATCTTCCCTAATTATATCTATATAAACATACATATACACATAGGGTTGGATAAGACTAGCTCCTCTATCATTGTCCATTGATTATAGTTAGCTATAAAGGTACACATCCATTCTTGCTACAATAGAATTAGCCAACTGTCATAATCTTTTGTATATAAGGTTGTCAAAGACCAGCGCACGTTGCCAAAGCACAAACGAAGTGTCATAAAAATGCAGGGTGCGCAGTGCATGCCAAATCTTCAAAGAAGTTCACATGCAGACTCTGTCTCTTCCCCCAAGTTGGCATGCTATATATCAAGCTAGGTCATCAAACTAATAGTCCGAGACCAGGCCGTTGTGAGGAATGCTTCTTATAAAAAATTAAGACCAAACTTGCATTGAAGCTAACGTATTATATCATGCACGCGGTGCAGTCGCTAGCTAGATGTTTAATTGTATATTAGCAATTTGATCAGCATTGTTGTAAGAAGCTAACTAGCTAAGGCCAAGTACAGCGTAGAGATGCTTGACAGGCACTTAAAAAAGAAGCTAATGTAATTTTGTTTTTATACAAGCATCCTAACTTTTGGTGTTATTCTACGTTGTAACCTTTGATTTTCACACTTAGCTGAGCAGAGGTGCTTGCCTCTTAATTCCATACAACTTTTTAACATTTTTTTTAAAATACAAAATTATACTTTTCGGTTATGATGATGACTGGCCATGAGTTTGGGTCCGTTGGAACTTGGTAGAGGCCCACGGGCCACGTATACAGGGGAGGTGACAAAAGAAAGGCTTTAAAATGGGCCATTACAGAATGGTAGCTATTGGATCCGGTGTCAAAGTGGCTAAGGATTGTTAGGGCCATGGCCATTATATTGAAGATTTAAATGGGCCATGATGCTTTTAAATGGGCTTGACAGAATTGTAGCTATTGGGCCCGGTGTCAAAGTGGCAAGTGCCATAGCCCATGGGTGAAACCAAGTAAATGTTGATGTTGCCTTGACAGTCGTTTGCTTGGCGTGCTGCATGGAAAACTTCCACGGGAGCCATCTGAGTTCAGAGACCATGCATTCAGGGAAAACTCCTACTGATAACGGGATGGAAATTGGAAAAATTATTCAGCAATCAGCAGTGCCCAACTGTGGATCGGAGCTGCGAGGCAGAGGATGCAGCCTGTACCTGCATTGCATGGTATTCAGTTTTCAGTCGATTAGTGGATGTTCAGCTTGCATGTATCAGTCAGTTCCTCTTGATAATTAGTTGTCTGTAATCCCAATGTCTAAAAATAGGTATAGCGACAGAGGGGATGATGAAGCTGTAGGCAGAAGGTAGCTGTTGTGCTCCCGGCCGGCCACCAGCTGCGTCATGTATGCTATGCTATGATAGTATGATATGATTCCGATCCTCCATGTGCATATGTGCTCGCTGATGATGCTGCCTGACGACCTTCATTCGCTTTACCTTTAATTTTGCACCACTGGCGGCGCCGTTCCTTGATCTTGTATAAATGGGGGGGGCTAGACGATTGGTTGTGGTTGTGTGGTTGTGCTGTGCAGACACCCAAATTAGTATCTGCAGCTTTAGATAACTACGGAGTAGAGTAGTGGAGTAGCAGCTGTAGCATATAGTATAGCTAGCATGTGCGGCCCATCCATACTATTCTACTGCCATATAACATGGATTTCGACTTTCAGAGCGTGCGCACAAGGATCTGCAGTGCCCAGACCCCCAATGTTCCATGATTCCATTCATTGAGCATCATGGCATGCAGATCAGCATATATGTATGGTCCTAGATTGTGTATACAGTAGGATTGATTGACTGTTCCCAATGCAAGCCAGTGAGCCAACTGGATTAGGTCACACTATCACTCACCCTTGTCTGTATTGTTCCCAATACAGTAGGGTGCCGTTTAATTTGGTAGATCTCCAGCTCCAACTCAAACTACTTTCCCGGACGACGGCCATTCCATCCTTTATTTACTCATGCACGCCAAGGAACATGCATACCATCATCCACCTTTAATTTGTTTTATTAGTTTGTCCATACTCCATATACAAGAAAGAACAAGATACACCCACAGATCAACACAATCGATCCCAATTCCCAAGACCCTGTTATGTATGTAAAATTCAGAAATGATGAATAAAACACATGAATAGCCCAAAATAAATAAATAAACAAACAAACATACAACAATAATAAAACCAAGAAGAATCAAATGAACCGATCGACATGATGACCCATCTTGTTTTGTATGCTACTAGTAAGTAATCACAATTCCCTGTGCACGCATCCAGATCGATGCAGTGCAGGAGACACACTGCATTCAGGTAACAGGTAATGGATAGATGGATCAGCAGGATCATCAGTGGTGATTGACCCAGCGGCACGACTTCCTGATCTCGCCCTTGCTCTTCGGCGGCATGGGCAGCTTGCTGAGCTTGACGAGGGCATCCGAGAAGTCCTCGTCCCACAGCGTGCCATTCTCGGCGTACTCCTTGACATGCCCGAGCGCCTCCTTCTCGGTAAGCAGCTGCCAATCGGAGTTGAACGTGACGATCCTCGCCAGGTTGTTGTGGTAGTAGGTGTTGTCCAAGAAGTCCTTGGCCTTGCGGACCTTCTTGAGGAACGACGGGAAGTACGCCGCCACGACGCTGGGGTCCTCATCACGGACGTTGTTAGTCACGACGGGGTCGGGACCCGCGGCGCACTTCGCCGACAGCAGGTTCCGGTACGCCGGCACGATCTGGCTCGGCGGCGAGGAAAGCCGCCCGCGGAAGGACGAGCAGTGGCCGACGCCGATGGCGTGCGCGCCGGAGAGGATGACCAGCTCCTCCACCGTGAAGTTCTTGCGCCGGAAGTTGCGGATCAGCTCGGCGATCGTGAACGTGGAGTCCGGGAGGTCCCGCTGCGCGTCGGCGGCGCGGGAGACCACGCCGTCGAGCCGGCCCGCGGGGGCCTTGAAGTCCACGTGCCCGTTGCTCAGCAGGCTCGACGCGTCCCGCGCCGCGTACACCACGATGTCCGCGCAGGAGACGGTGCCCGGGCAGTGGTGCTCGAGCGCCGCCTTGATGTCGTCGATCACGTCGAAGGCGGCCAGGCCGATGTTGATCGGCGCCGTCTTCTCCGTCTTTGGGTTCGCCGGCGTCGGGTCCAGCAGCACCGACGCGTCGCACCCCTGCACGTTACATTATTTCATTTATTTGTTATCTATAATAATGTCATGGAAATTAATTATCTTGGTAGTGATATATCACGTACTGATGCAATGCAATTAAATGGCTCAACTACTTGGTAGCTAGCACTAAGTACAACGACTAGGAGGTACTAGTAGTGTAACAACCAGTTGCTGTTGCTGTAGAGTGACGTGTCAAGTGTGCAACGCAAGTCATTTCGTCGGCAGTGATAGAGATACAGATGGAGCTTTTAATTGTAATATAATATTAGCTTAATCTGTTTTGGACCTCAAACACGCTCCCCATCCGATGAGTTGTTGAAAGGGATATCCATATGTAGTGTCGGCAGAAGATGATGCATATGCTTGGATTGTTATGCATTATATATGTATATATACAATGGACATTATGATTCTTTTTTTTTTTGCGAAATGAACATTATTGTTCAATGTTCATCAACTGTTTATTGTACTGCTAATGAACAGCCTTTTGTTTTGGATGCAATGATCTGTCTCTGTATGTAATATATGCTTTCATGCGCCAAAGGAATTACCATACTCCTATGTTTTTTGATTGCTTGGAAAGGGTATGACCGTATGAGTATATAGAGCGAGTTTGTGCATTCATACATCTGCACTATACTTCTAGTATATAAGTTTAGTTGTTTACATATATAATAATGGATGCATTTTTTCTTTCCTATATAATAGCAAAAGCTGCAAAGAGCATTCTGTTAAAAAAAAAGCTGAAAAGCATTGCATTGTTAGCTGGAGCCTTTGGAGGTTTTCTATGAGTATTCAATCTTTTAGGTGACACTAGTGGAGCCAATGATTGATGGCGTGGAGGATAACTGTGTGTGACTAAAATGTTAGCTAGTCGCCGGCCATCTCAATTTCTCTTGCTTGTAGCTCTTTCCAACTCCAATTTTCATGCCATAAAAAATAAAGTTGAAGCATCTCCATCTATCCACATCCGAATCCATTCGTTTTGTATATGCCACATGGATGGGCAGGCTTGCAAGATGCAAATGTCATGGGTGAAGAAAAATCAAAATGTGCTACATGCATATGTGGCTAAATAACTACATCATTTTCCAAAAAGCAAAAGAGGCTAATTTTTTCCATCATAAGGATAAAGATATAATAATGACAATGTAACTGATTATTGGTACTAGAGAAAGAGTCAAGAATTGATCGAAAAGAAAAAAAAAGTCAAGAAAAATGAGTGCCCTGGTGGTTGCATGTTAGTTATCATTTAGCAATCAGCAACACTGGAAGCTGCACTCAGCAAGGACAGGGACTCACACATGCACTGTGCATTGGGGGCCCTACCTAAAAGGAGGCCTTGGCATATGTCCACCATTGGATATGTGTATAAGCTACCAAGTACTCCAAGCTCAAGGAAAGTATCACATTCCTGTTCCTGGTCCATCTTTCCAGCTAGGCAACAAGAGAAGTAAAGGTTTTTTCTTTGGCGCCATAATGCATCAGTTGGAGTGAACAAGCTGCGCACGAAACTTTTGATTTGAGAACATGGACTGCCCTGAATGCTAGAGGTAGCTAGTCTCTACTGAAGGCTAAAGCTAAGCTACAAGCTGCTTAATTGGGATTTTGACAAGAGATGTGGTGGTTATCGTCAAAGTGGTGATGGAGTGCATCGCTTGGACTCTGTAACTCTGTTACTGTATTAGAGTACTATTATGCATGCTTTCCACGTGGGTACACGCAGGGAGGGAGATAAGTATATCGATGATGGTCATTGAACAACTAACTGTTATTATTATTAGGCGTTGATGGTTAGGGTGATTACCCGTCGCTAACTACTTAGCTTGCTTAGTCCATGTGTGTGCGAACGTACACAATGCAGGCACCTGTCGTTGGGACTTTATTAATTTGCGCCTTTGGCCTTTATTAATTTGTACGTACATACTGTGCAATGCAAGTGAGCAGCAGCAGTCACTGGCGTCAGGCCGTGCGTGCTTGCGTTATCTTACCTTGGCAGTTAGCTGTGATGATCAGTGTACATGAGGATTATTAATTGCAATCTAGTAGTTTAATACTAAGTCCAGCAAAAATACTGGAAGGAAGGGTGGGCATCTAATCTCAGTCGTCTCCCAGACTATTCAAAAGCAGGGCAGAAAAGTTGGAGCAATGATGGTGCAGTGGTGAGGATATGGACTGCCTGCTACTGCTAGTGCTAGCTACTAGTCTCTGGTCTGCTCAAGCTAAGCTAAGATACAAGCTGCTTGTTGTTGGAACTTTGAGAAGATGCGCATATGGATGTTATCGTCTAAAATAAGAATAGGATCGAGGTCGTCGTCAAAGTAGAGATGGAGGAGTGTGTTGTTAGGACGACTCTGTTAGTCTGTTATAAGGAGTATTAATGTATTGTGCTTGCTATATATATGCTTTCAGGTGAGGTGGTTACGTGCGTAGGGAGAGATATTGGTCATTAGACAGCTAACGGTTATGAATTAGGCGTTGACAGTTTTGGTAATCAATCACTGTACCGAGATGGATAACTACTTTGATTTGTCCATGTACGTGTGCGAACGTACAATGTCGTACAGGCTAGGCGTGGTACCGTTGGATCGAGTGGTATACTGGTAGAATCCAGAAAAAAAAATCGTTTTACCTAGTATAATTATAACTGTATAAGTTATCGAGGCAGAGGCAGGCATCAGCATCAAGCGCGTGGTCATTTTCTAAAGCATGTCGAAAGCTTAAAATCTGTACTGGATGAGCAACGACATAACGTAACAGAGGACACTACCTAGTCACACTGCCATCAGTGCGCCCGTACGTGCTTGTGTTACTGAAACGGCCGTTTTGTTGTAGCGAATAATTGAGCTCGCTAGCTAGCTAGCGATGCATGCAGAGGAGAATTGGGGAGATGGTGGGATGCGTGCGTACCCTGACGAAGCAGTCGTGGAAGATGAGGCGGACGAGTGCGGCGCCGGCGCCGCGGTTTGCCTTGATGGCCTTGGCGACGTGGTACTTGACGATCTTCTCCACGCCCGGGCACGTCTCCTTGTAGTACCCCACCTTCAGGTGGGACGCCTCCGCCGCCGGCAGCAGCAGCGATGCCGTCGCCGCCGCCGCGCACAGCAGCGCCAGCACCGACACCTTCATCGTTGTCGTCGTTGGTCCTTTACTTTCAGCCTGGGGATGAGGCCGGCGAGAGCAGACCACGCGCGCACTCGCGCGCTCTCCCGGCAGAAAGCAACGGCCGGCACCTCGATCGCTGGCGACTAGCGAGTGACACCTACCAACTGCTGCAGTGTAGTGCAGCTGCCTTGGCGAGCGAGCGGCGAGAGAGGCGCGCTGCGTGTGTCAGTGTGCGTGTGGTGCTTGCTTGGCTCCGCTGCTGCGTTCCGTGGGGTTGGGATTGGGGTATATATCAGCTAGCTAGCTGCTGACAGGCCGGCTGCTTGCCGTTGCCTGGCGCGCGCGCCGCCTCGACGACCCGGCTCTGGAAGTCTGGTTCGGAGAGCTAGGTGCCAACTGCCACGCCAGGAGGAGCGTGCGAATCGTTAGTTTTTTATTTAATCGGCACCGGGCAACGGTTCGTGTCGTGTGGTGACTGACGATGGTGAGTCATGGCCGGACTCACATGGTGTGATGGCGAAACCCGACCAACCGGCGGAGCGACGGACGGACGTGGCGACCGTCGTCGACAGCTTGCGAATACTACGATGTGTGTACTAATCCTAGCTATATGCATACGTACGGCACAATTTGGTAGCTAGAGCAGATCGAGCGAGGTCCCCATGATGCCCATGAGTTGGTTGCTTGGTTCTTTTGCAACGGGATCGGATCCCATCCGAGATGAGTACGTGCGTGTGGTGGACATGTATTCGTATCCTGGGAACGAATCACCACGCCATCCCTGTCACGATTATGCATGATTATTGGACAGCTAGAAACCACAAATTAAACGACGCGGCCAATCGCCGGAAAAGAGAAAGAGAGAGATACGCACGAACGAACGTGTTGTTGAGTGCGTGACGATCGATGTCTACCAACCTACCTGCTGCCAACCGTATTTGCGTACATGCGCACGGTACAGCAGGAGCTAACTGTCTCGTGGAGCGTGCCCTCTTCGATCCGCGCTCCTGGCTCGACGACCGGCCGGCTCGGCGACGCTCCTGGCTCCGCTCAGCTTCGTCGTCGTCACTACTCGATGTTGCGCAATTCCACGCTGCTGCAGCCTGCTGCACATGCATACGTAGACACCCAGACGCTCCTCGACATGACTTGCAACGCGACAAGACTTCCGTTTCGGCTACTATACCTGCAGGTTCAGTTAGCGTAGCATAGACTAGTAGGACACAAGCTACCTCCGTGATCCACGTGGGCGGAAGCATGATGCATGTACCATCCAAGCACAACCACATTGCATTGTACAATCATGCAACTCTCGATCGTGGCCTCGACCTCGCACGATGCTGTTAGCTTGCTAGTACGGTGGTTGCCACGTTCCGATCCATCGCGTCTGTCTCTGTCGTCGTCCATCGGTCCCGGCCGGCCCCTGCGCGCGCGTGTTATCCGTGAATCCGGCAGTCGTGGCACATGCATCGCTCACTCTCCCAAGCCTCTCTTCTTTTCCATCGTCCTCCATGTACATGTTCCTTCCGTCGGCGCACTTGCTTTCTCCCTATACGCTTGCTTGCTCACAAAGTCACAAGTGTACGTATGACCGGCTAGCTCTCTTGACGATCCCATTCATCGGGACACTAGGCCGGACGGCCGGTACTTGCCTCACATGTATGCATGGGAAACGCCTAGCGAAGTTAACCGAATGCATGAAGACTAGTGCGGGCTCCCACGCGTTCGATCAGCCGTGCATCGATAGCCACTTCTGTCCCGGCAACCTAGACCGGCCGCCTGCCACGTGGCCGCTTAGGTCCGAGACTCTTAATGGTTGCTCGTCACTCCACAATTTCCATGTCAACCTCTGCTTTTCGATCGTCTTTTCCCCAATCACCGGCCGCTTGCCTCGTACGTCGATAAGGGTCGGCGTCACCGCTCAACCCTAACTTCCCGCCTTTCTTCTCCACAGTGGCACCCGGGGGGCATCGTCCTCTACTATATGACCATGAATTGGCTGACTTATAGTGGCTCTTCTACTTAGTCGACTAGTGCCAGGTTGCTTTCGACGCGCATGTCTATGTCTTCATGTACTTTGTGTAGGTCACACATCATAAGCAAGGTTAAGCGGGTGGTGGCTCGCCATGGTACCTCACATTCGCCTCTTTTGGTTGTCCATTCTAGGGGAAAACTTCATGTTGGACGCGCGGTGTTGTTGCCGGTTCATGATGACCCACTTTTCTCGCCCATTGCTGATTTCTCTCACCGCTCTAGTGTGAAGATATGCATGTGTCATTGTCCACGATCGTCCACTCTTACTAAAGAGAAGCAACAAGTGCTCACCTCTCTACTAGCATGGGCAAATAAGAATAAGGGAAGTAGAGCCCACCTCAGCCTCTTAATTACTCCTACTAAGGGTCCCAATCTTGGATCTTCATAAAGATTATGTAAGCTCTTGGCAAACACAAGTTTCAACCTAGAATCCTAAAAAATATGGTAGATTATCCATGGATAGCCAAGAGCTTCACATATGCATAAAACCACCAATGTACCACCCTAGAGGTCTCGAGGAACTAGCAGGGACAAGCTCTGCTTGAAGACCTGGTCCGATCCATTCTTGACAAGTATGAGATTGTACCTCGGTGCATTCATAGTGACCATCCGATGATCCGCCAGTGTGAACGAACGGTCCACTAGGGCAAAAACCCTCATTATAGTGGCACACCCAAACAGTCCATGTGCTTCTTTGACCCGTGCTAGACAATTGATAATCATATATAGAGGGCATCGATTACAGGACCATCATCTAGTGGCACACCCAAGCAATCTGTGTGCAGTGTGCACCGTCTAGAACTATTTGTTGATCATTTTGCAAGCGAAACTTTGGTCAGGTGAGAATAACACTCGTGGGACGGAGGGATTACGTACTTGCGACCTCTTGCACCCGTATATGTACATCCATGGTACTATGATAGGGTACGGTGTGCCACCAAATTAATTAAACTCACTATTTTGAACCCATGGTATGCCGATGAGCAGGTACACAGGCATGCATGCATGATGCTGAAGAGAGGTCGGCCGGGATGCCACGCACGGCACGGCCAGTAGTGCCGTTTTGTACTTAGTTTGGCAACCTTTGCAAGGCAGCAACTCGATGGATTGCAATCCATCCATCCCCAGATGGCCAAGTGCATGGTTGTCATTTGTCATGCCAGGTGCGCCATCTCCATCCATCGTGTTAATTATATTAACGTGTCTCAACCACACGTCACGCCACGGTGTAAATGCAAATCACACATAGCACGCGTTAGCTACGTACTACTAATCACTACCGGAATCGGCTTGTTTGCCGATGGCGGCGAACTTTGCCGATGGCAAAGTGGTCAGCCATCGGCAAACAAGCAAGTTTGCCGATGGCAAAGTGCGGCCATCGGCAAAAACAAGTTTGCCGACGGCCCAGCCATCGGCAAACTATGGCCATGGGCAAACCTATAATTTGCCGGTGGCCAGACCATCGGCAAACTACCGCCATCGGCAAAGACCCATTTATGCCGATGGCCGGGCCATCGGCAAAGTCCGGCCATCGGCAAAATAGGCCCAGGGACGACGCCGTCGGGGGCCGGCCGACGCCGTGCCCTTTGCCGATGGCCGGGCCGTGCGGCCATCGGCAAACCACCTAGTTTGCCGATGGCCACGCCCATCGGCAAACGACGGCCACGTGGCGGCCTCGGGAGCCGCCGGGCCAACGTACTTTGCCGATGGCCGGCCATCGGCAAACTATTTTTGCCGACGGCCTTCCCAGGCCGTCGGCAAAATTTGTATTTTTTTGTTTTTTGCTTCCGGTTTTTTCCTGGTTCCTTCCTACCTCAAATACAACCCACCTGCAAAAATTGGGACCATTTTGAGTTTTTTGCTATATTTCGTGAATTATTTCTGTTTCTTTGCAATTTTCCGGCAACTCCAGTTTTGAACTGCAGGTACATGAAATAATGGAACTTTTTGATCCGAAACATGGTATTCATGATGCTCGGAATATGTTGAGGCCGTATCCAGCACCTCGCATGAAATTACGACCATTTTGCCGTCGTAACGTGGGGAGTCACGTGCACGGAAAGTGTTTTTAAATTATATAAAATCCAAACGAAGTCGGAAATTGACGAAACTTGACGAGTTGTGTTGTCATAGCATGTGAAGTCTGTGGTAAAAATTTCAAAATGTTTTGAGCAAGTTGTGACATCGGATGGCCAAAACCCAGACATCTCCACATGTGATCACAAGTGATGACATGTGAAGATGTCTGGGTTTTGGCCATCCGACGTTACAACTTGCTCGAAACTTTTTGAAATTTTTACCACACACTACACATGCTATGACAACACAACTGGTCAAGTTCCGTCAATTTCAAACTTCGTTTGGATTTTATATAATTTAAAAACACTTTCCGTGCACGTCACTCTCCACGTTACGACGGCAAAATTGTGGTAATTTCATGCGAGGTGCTGGATGCGGCCTGAACATACTCGGGGAATCATGAATATCATCTTTTGGATCAAAAAGTCCCATTATTTCATGTACCTGCAGTTCAAATTTGGAGTCGCTGGGAAAATCCAAAGTAACAGGAATAATTCACGAAATATAGCTAAAAAGTTCAAAAATGTCCCAAGATTTGAAGGTGGGTTGTATTTGAGGTAGGAATTTACCAGAAAAAAATTGGAAGGAAAAATAAAAAAAAAAGCCAAGTTTGCCGACGGCCTGGGAATGCCGTCGGCAAAAAGATTTTGCCGATGGCCGGGTCCAGGTGGCCATCGGCAAACCCCGTGCGCGGCCCGCCGTCGCCGCCACGTGGGCGGCTTTGCCGATGGCCGGGCCCGTGGCCATCGACAAAGTCTGTTTTAAAAAAATAAAAAATTTGAATAAGCCCGGCCAACCCTAGATCGACAGTCCCTTTTCCCCATCTTCTCTCTCTCACGCGGCGGCGCCCCTTTTCCCCACGCGAGGCCACCACCGCACCACCGGCCGGCCGGCAGGCACCACCACCGCACCACCGCAGCCGCCGGCTCGGAGCGGGGGCCAGCCCTGCCCACCCGCATCACCCAGATCGGGGCGCCGGAGGAGGAGCGCCGCGCCGTCCTCGCCGGGCGCCGGAGGAGGAGGAGCGCCGCGCAGTTCTCGCTGGGCGCCGGAGGAGGAGCGCCGCGCCGTTCTCGCCGGAGGAGGAGCAGCAGCCGCGGGCGCCGAGAGGAGGCCCGCCCGCCCGCCAGCCAGCACAGGTAACCGCAACCCCATCTCCTCATCCTCCCCTTCGCGGCGCCGGCGGTGAGGAGGCCTGCTCGCCTTACGCGCCGCCGGCAGGAAGTGCGGCGCCCGGCGGCTGCCTGCTCGCCTTGGCCTTAGTGGAATAGTGGGTGATTCTTGCTCCGTTGGTACTCGGTAGGCTGAATGATTGTGGGACTGCCGTCGTCGCAGATTCGTTCTTGTCGATTGAAGGGGTCAGGGGTAGTCAATAGGTGATGGAGTTTGTTCTTCGCCGGCAGGAAATGTTTGTAGATTGTTTTAATTTAGGCAATGCATTTTAGGTTCAGGAGAAGTACTACACAGAAAGCTAAGCATTTTAGGTTCTAAAAATATGTTGGTCTGGACTTCGTCATTGCTGAAATCTAATATGGGATTCAGCTAAATATTATGCAGCTGCTGTTAGGCTTTAGTGTCATATACATATAGGTTAACAAGACCTACTGGTTTCTGAGTAGTTGAGATGCAAGGTTGCTTTGTCACACTTAGTCTAAAGGCTTTCATTGATTGAAGCTCCGCCAAGTCTCGATTGCATAGGGCTTAGTATGGGATCTGTTGGGGCTAGGCGAAGAAATGGTTTCCTGGTGGTGGTGGTGGTACGGCTCTTTGCCCTGTTTGTTGGAATGGGGGTATCCTCTTACCCCCAATGTGAATATGATGCACGCTGCAATGGTTTGATCCTAGAATCATTATTGGAATGTGGAATATTGATGTCTTTATTGTTTTGCAGAGCAGGACGTGTCGTAGGGGAGCTTGATCGTGTACGTCCCGCCGACACCTCCACCTCCACCGTCGTCGATTCGGCTACGAGAGGAAGGTATATGAACCCTTCTCTTCTTGTCGGCCTTCGTGCCGCTATGCTTATCGGCCTTCGTGCCGCTGTGGTTATCGGCCTTTTTGCCGCTATGCTTATCGGCCTTCGTGCCGTGGTGCTTGTTGGCCTTCGTGCCATGTTTCGGCAGCCCCTCCCCGTTGTTCTCCGGATACACACTCTCCCAGTCGGGACGTGTATCGGGAGAACAGCGGGGAGGTGCTGCCGAAATTCCGTCTCGGACGGGAGCGGAGCATGGAAGCTAACCTCATCTACGCATCCTCGGGTGGGATTAGGACCTATCCTTCACCTATTAGATGGTAGGAACGCCTTGTAGATGCAGCTCTTGTTTCGTTTGCTCGCTTACGTTGGCGCATGACGGAGGATGGCTGACCGTGAGTGGATGTACACGGGGTTCAAAGACAAGACAGAGGAATGGATAAAGGGGACCAATGAATTCCTAGAGCAAGCATTTGGCCCATCTGCTAAAGGGTCGATTCGGGTGTTTTGTCCCTGTGCCAAGTGTAAGAACGAGACAAGGAAAGAGAAGCGGCCGATGTGGCAAGATATTTGGAAGTATGGATACGTTCCAAACTACACCCGATGGACTCTCCATGGGGAACGCAAACGGCTTAGGAGGCGGTGGTGATACCGGACCTCACGGGGTTTGATGCGAATGCCGGAATGGCAGACATGCTTTGGCGACGTTGGCGCCTGTGAAGGAACGGAGGTGGAGGAACAAGATCCAGAGGACACAGCAAAGGCGTACTACACTATGATGGAGGCGGCATAGCAGCCCCTTCACGTGAACACCAACATTTCTAAACTGGATGCCATTTCACGCCTAATAGGCTTGAAGGCGTCACTGGGCATCAGTCGAGAAGGTTTAGCCTTGTAGCTTGTGAGACATGTATGGATGACTTGTGACATATATGACTCTTTTGCTTGTGACCCGGATATGTTTGGACATGTATCGATGCTTAAAACCGTATTTCGTTGCTATATATGTGGATTATATGCTATATATGTGGGTTAATTGATATATATGCGATGCATGTGCTAAAACGTAATGTAAATGGAAAGAAAACAAAAAAAAAATTTCCAGGTTACCTGGGATTATGCTTCAGGAAATCCCCAGGTTTGCCGATGGCTCTGGCCATCGGCAAACTTGCCATTACTTTGCCGATGGCCAAGGCCATCGGCAACTTAATGCCGACGGCATTGGCCATCGGCAAAAAAATTTCAAAAAAAAAATAAAAAAATCTTTGCCGATGACCGGGGCCACGTCAGCCATCGGCAAAGCCACCGTCAGCTTGACGGCGCGTCGGCTGACGTGGCGGCTTTTCCGATGGCAAGCGTGGCCATCGGCAAAGGGTTTCCGATGGCAATGGCAGTGGCCATCGGCAAACCCGGCTTTGCCGATGAAATGTTTGCCGATGGGGGTTTGCCGATGGCCACTGACCTTTGCCATCGGCAAACCTTTTGCCGATGGGAAAAGTGCCTT